>BTHU01000014.1:23850319-24430319 GCA_036184795.1 Tokudaia tokunoshimensis
AAACACATCATATTCAAGTTTGAAATTCTCAAAAAATAATAAATACATTTTATTTTAAAGTAAAATAAGAGTCTTTTGAAAAAGAATTTTGAAAAACTTTAAGACTGAAAGTCAAAAACCAGTTCATTTTTATTTTTATTTAGAGACAGGGTTTCTCTGTATATCCCTGGCTGTCCTGGAACTCACTCTTCAGACCAGATTGGCCTCAAACTCAGAAATCCACCTGCCTCTATCTCCCAAGTGCTGGGACTAAAGGCGAGTGCCACCACTGCCTGGTCACACTCCAGAATTACTCCCCTCCTGGTCCATCCTCCGAATTTTCTGATTCACATCCCATACCTTCTCCCTGTCCCCTTTCCAAGAGGATGTTTCTACTCCCCTATCCTCCCCACCCCACCAGATTTCTAAACTCCCTGAGGTCACAAGTCTCTTGAGGGCTAGGTGCATATCTCTGACTAAACCCAGACCTGGCAGTCCTCAGCTGTATATGTGTTGGGGGATTCTTAAAAATATTTTCCACAGGGCTAATCACTAACACTACTTAGATATGTGTTTCTTGTGCTTTTTCTCTTATTTTTTTATTCTGTTTGTTATGTTTGATTTTCTGCTTGTTTTCTAAAGAAAGAGATAAAATATTCTGAAATTGGATAGGTGGGGAGATAGGAGAATTTGGGAGAAATGGGAGGAAGGGAAACAGCAATCAGAATATATTATGTGAAAAGTATTTTCAATTAAAAACAACGAGAAAGGAGAAACGTAAGTTACCAGAGAAAAACAAAAACTCTTTTGAGTCCAAAATAAACTCCTGAAATACTCAGATATTCCCTCTAAGTGTTAATATCAGATCTGCTGATATAACATCATGCCTACTAAAAATGATTGGAAAAGTTCTTCAAAATTTCACTATATTTTTGAATGAAGAGATTAAAGCTATTGCCAAGAGCAAATGATGAAAAATTAACTTTTTTTCTTATTTAGAATTGGACAGACTTGTTTAAGCAATATTACCATTGGCAACATTTTCAAGCCATTTCAATATTCTTTTTTAATTTCAGCCTCAATACGTGCTGCCCATTGCTATATCCACATGTAATTATCCTTTTCTCATAAAGTATGTAATTACACTTCAGTGGCTGTAACGGACAAGCCGTTCCCTTAAGAGTGAGCTCTTTTAAACAAAGTAAAAAAAAAAAATATTACAGAGAATGCATCCAACACTAGTTGTATCATTTTATAAGCCGAGGCTGGAATAATGACATCTGTCCTCAGAAAGGATGGTAAAGTTTACTTCAAACTTACATAATATAGGAATAATAATATAGTAGATGTATAAAAATTTTTGCTCTATATTTTTAAATATAGATAATATAGTAATAATATAGGAATTATTACTTATTCCTTACATAATATAGGAATAATAATATAGTAGATGTATAAAAATTTTTGCTCTATATTTTTAAATATACTTTAAAAAGTCACGAGTATATACTAATTATCATTGAAAACTCAAAACAAAGAAATACATTTGGTAATGATAGCCAGTAATTAGTACTTATTAAAGTTCTTTCATATAAAACACAATGAATTTACATTTCAGCTTGCTTTTCTTATGTTCATAATGTGCTTTATTAATTATAAATTTTGATTTTATGATATTTCAAATACAGCTGAGATGGTGATGTTCTTTGTCATTATGAGAACCCTAATGCTTTATTGTTTACACTGTTAGTTCTAACTTTATGCCTTGTCAAAATAGCTTAGACCCAGATTTTTTTTTCTTCAAGGTCTGTTGTTTGATATATTTTACATATTCGGGTACCCTCCAGTTTTACTTGATAATTTAAAAATGTATCACATGTATCCAACACAGCACATAAATGATATATAGTACATAAAAGCTAATTTTAAATAAAATTTTAAAGTCTATTAACCTAATATTAAATTCCAAAAACAAGCCAAATTTTGTTTGCCATTTACTGACAACAGATTGAGCATCACTTACTATGTTCAATCTCGATTGTCCTATTCATGGGTTTTAGAGTCATCTAGAGAATAGTAAAACACACACACACACACTCACACACATACACACACACACACACACACACACACACACACACACACACACACACACCCCTGTGTCTACCAGGACATATCAAGGGACAACTGACATGAGACAGCAGCTGGCTATAAAGACCTGCCTTGGACTTGAGTATCAATACTCAATGGGCTGCAGGTTCAGATATGATAAAGGTAGACAAAGCAAGAAGTCTGGAAGTCCCTGAAAGCTCTGTTCTTCCAGGACAAGTGCATTTGTTGTTGCTAATATCACTGTGGGCATCACAGCAAAATTTTGGCCTTTCGAAGTTCATTCTGTAACTCATACTAGTGACTGTCTGTGAGAGTCTAGACTTCTGGGACTAAGGCTAAATTTCTGGTATCATTTGAGGCTTTGTGGACATTTTGGGAAGAGTACTTCTTTTGTTTTCTACCATACTTAATGATATACACTCCTGAGCTATCTATCTGCAATTCTATATGCTAAATACTAAAACTAATTATGTAATTATATATACATTGCATTGTTTCTGTTTCTCTAGAAGATATTGTCTAAAACATTTAATAACAATATTTGTTTTAGAGAAACAGGATTGTTAAGATGGATTCCTTAACTGGCTCTTTATTTTTCCTTTGGACTTCATTCTGTAACTGGAATAGACCTAAAGTTTTAAAGACAATCCTAAAAATATAGAAGGAAGCCATAATCTTTACATAGATGGAAGTATTTAAAGAACTAGATAATGTAAATGCATTAGCATTTCTAACACAGCACTTGTGAACAACAAGGAATTTAATTGATATAGATATTGTATTTTTTAGCATCACTGAAAAAAATTAAGGAACACAATGACATTACTTGGTTGATTGTTACATGTCTGATAAAAGTAATTCAGGAAAATAATGATATCAGTGGTCACTTATGCAGTTTTTCGTAGATATAGTTGACATATAGGCCTCTAAGATTTTGCTCTCTTGTTAGCTAAACCCCAATGCAATTCTAAGCCTCTACTTTGAATTGATGACGTAAAAACAATGACTAATAGAAAATGGATCTGTGACTATTTGGGATCTGTGACTATATATGGAGTACCGTGATGAACCTGGAATGATAAAAATGCAAATTCCTTTTTTAAAACAAGTTTTTTTTATGTTTCTGTGTAGATCGATGCACGCAACAACATGCATGCATACAGGCCACAAGAGAACTTCCTATTTTTTTCTTCTACTTTATCATATAGCTTTTAAGGACGAAAATGTCAAGTTTTTGTCTTGGCTGTAAGTACACTTATTGGTTGAGTCATTTCATAAAGCTCCTAAACTTTGAATTCTTATGAATAGCTGATGAATTAGCTATACTGTTTTACATTCTGTGACATGGTTTCCTTTCTGTCTTTGGAAACAACAATGACCTTTTTCTAGATTAATAAATACGCTGTTTTAGAAAATTGCTGGAGGAAAGGAACATTATGTGTACCATCAAGTAGTATGCAAATACTTAAGAATATGGATTTTCTATTTAGTTCAATCACAGACCTTGGAGTGTATATAAAATTGATTTTATAGGTATGAAACTGTGGAGGAAAGAATACAAGGTAGATCAAATTGAATTCCTTCTTGTTCTTTTTTGATAAGGCCATTAAACATAGATTTGGAGATTAGTGATGTAATTCAAAGAGTTACACAAATTAGGATGACAATATTCATTTGATTAATTTCCAGAATTATGGATCAGAAGGAAGTCTACTGTGATGAGCTAGACATGTCTAATAATCTCTCGTTTGTTCCTGAGAAAAGGATCTACAGAACTGCTTTTATTTTTGCCTTGAGAAATCTGATATTTTACAATGGAAGTTTGTAGAAGACAATCCATCTCAATAGAAATACAAAGCAGAGAAAAGATAGCCTCTTCAACAACTGATGCTAGTCAAACTGGATGGCTACACATAGAAGACTGAAAATAGATCCATATTTATGACCCTGACAAAGATTAACTACAAATAGATCAAAGAACTTAACATAAAACCATATAGTGTAAAATTATAGAAGAGAAACTATAGAATAGATTCATAGGCACAGAAAAAGATTTTCTGAAGAGAACACCATTGGCAATGGCACTAAGATAAAGAGTTAATAAATGTTACCTCATGACACCAAGAAGCTTCTGAATTGCAAGGGAAACCACTCTTCTGAAAAAGATGTTAGTTTGCAGAGTGGGAAAGGATTTTCAGCTACTACATATTCAATAGAAGTCTAATATTCAAATTATATAAAAGACAAAAAGAATAAAACATCAATAAAAATTTATTATTAAAATTATTTTTATTCCCATTAATAATAGGGTACAGATGTAAACACAATTCTCAACAGAAGAAACTCAAATGGTTGAGAAATACCTAAAGAATTTCAACATCCATAGGCATTAGGAAAATGAAAATCAGAATGACTTTGGGATTTCCTCTTATACCTGACAGAATGGTAAGAATTAACAGAGCAAGTGACAGCCCATGTTGGAGAGAATGTGAAGTAAGAGAGATATCCATCTGTTGATGAGGGGAGTGTAAACTTGTACTGCTACTCTGGAAATCTGTGGGGCAGTTCCTCAAGAAGAAGGGAGTAGATATACCTCAAGATACAGCTATACCCAACATGGGCATATTCTTAAAGAATGCCTCATCCTGCCATAGGGATACCTGATTTATCATATTGTTGCTCTATTCATAACAGTCAGAAATTTGGAGACAGTATACTTATGTCTGATGGATTATCCTCTACATGTCTTTAAGAAATCTACCTTCCTCTCTGTAAACTTTTCAAATATTTTACATGGATTATTCCTCTTGCTCCCCATTTTATTTCCTTTCAAATCAATTATCATAATCTAACATAATTTTAAATTATTATTATTATTATTATTATTCCCTTTATACCCTGCTCACTGTTCCTCTCCCAGTAACCTGCTCCCACAATCTTTCCTCTATCCCCATTTCCTTCTCCTCTGAGCAGGTGGGGATCCACCTAGGTATACCCCTATTCTGGCACAAGTCTCTGCAGGGCTAGGCAAATCTTCTCACACTGAGACTAGACAAGGCAGCCCAGCTATAAGAACATATCCTAAGGACAAGCAACAGTTTTTCGGATAGCACATGCTCAAGTTGTTCCTGATCCACATGAAGACCAAGCTTCACATCTGCTTCATATGTGCAAAGAGGCCTAGACCCAGTCTGTGTTTGCTCTTTGGTTGGTGGTTCTGACTGTGAAAGCCTAAAGAGTTCAGGTTAGTTAACACTGTTGGTCTTCCTATGGAATTCCTATACCTTCTCTGACCTGCACTCTTTCTCTCTTTTCTTCCATAGGAGACCACAAGCTGCTCCCACTGTTTGGCCATGGGTGGCTGCATCTGTCTGAGTTAACTGCTAGGTGGAACCTCTCAGCAAACAACCATGCTAGATGCTAGTCTTCAAGCGTAACAAAGTATCTTTAGTAAGGACAGGGATTGGTGCTTGCTCATGGATGGGACTCATATTGGGCCGGCTATTGCTTGGTCATTCCCTGAGTCTCTGCTCCATACACTGTCCTGCATTGCTTGTAGTAATGATGAATTTTAGTTCAAAACTTTTGTAGGTGATTTGGTGTCACTATCACTCTACTCGGGTTCCTGTCTGGCTATAGGAGGTGACTTCAGTAAGTTTCATATCCCCAATGCTATGAGATCACAGCTATGGGCACCCCCACTGATTCTTGGGTGTGTCCCTTGTCCCAGGTCTCTGTCTCATCCTGGAGATTCTCCCCCACCTCATCACCCTCCTCAGTTGCAGATTTACATTTATTTTCATGACCATCTAGCCTTCTCTCCTGTCCCTCTCCACACCTCATCTTGAACCTCCAATTCCTTCTCTTTTCTTTGTGGTAACAAGCCTTGGGGACCCCAAATTAGCATTAGAATACAAAGCAGCACTAGGCCAGCCCACTACAGCTATTTTAATATTGACACTATATTAATCCTAACATTCCATAAACATGGGTGATCTTTCCATCTTCTAATATCTTCACTCATTTCTTTCTTCAGGGACTTGAAGTTCTTATACAGATCTTTCACTTGCTTGTTTAGAGTTAAACCAAGATATTTTATATTATTTGTGGATACTGTGAAGGCTGTTGTTTCTCTAATTTCTTTCTTCTGCCCTTTTAGCAGTTGTATAAAGTAGGGCTACTAATTTGAATTAGTTTTGTATCCAGCCACTTTGCTGAAATGTGCTTATCAGCTGTGGGAGTTCTCTGATAAAA
Organism: Tokudaia tokunoshimensis; assembly: GCA_036184795.1. Taxonomy (NCBI): domain Eukaryota; kingdom Metazoa; phylum Chordata; class Mammalia; order Rodentia; family Muridae; genus Tokudaia; species Tokudaia tokunoshimensis. The sequence goes on from BTHU01000014.1 coordinate 23,856,665, forward strand.
ATTTTAGGATCACATATGTATACTGTTGTACGATCTGCAAATAACAATACTTGAACTTCTTAATTTCCAATTTATATCCATTTGATCTCCTTTGCTGGCCTTATTGTTGTGGCTAGAAATTCAAGTACTATACTGAATATAGAGGGAGATATTGGGCAACTGTAACTGCCTGCAGTTACATCGAACAAGTTACCTGGAAGGGAAGCTGGGGATGTATGGGAAGGTGGCAAGAGAAGAATGAGACCAAGACAACAGTTGCTGATCAATGTCCCAAGGTTTAATGGAGGACTCAGAATTTAAAGTTTCAGGCGAGACCTCTCCCCCAAATTCCAAGGTCTGTTCAGGAGAACTGGTCTGACTGATCAGCAGACATTGGCTCCACTGCTCAAGTGGCTGGGCGGGTCACCTGCTTAATTCAGGAATTTGTAGATCTGGAGGAACAATGAACTTCACCTTGGTCCAAGGGCTCCACCCTAGGTGGGGTTGGGGGGAATATGGCTAACACAGGTCAGGAATTCCCACTCAAGGACTTGGAGGGGAAGGCACAGGCAACCTTGTCTTGTCCCTAATTTTAGTGGATTTCTTAAAGTGTCTCTCCATTTAGTTTGATCTTAACTATTGCCTTGCTGTAGATTGCTTTGATTATGTGTAGGTATGTGTTTTTATCTCTGATTTCTCTAATACTTCTAACATGGAAAGGAGTTAGATTTTGTCAAAAGCTTTATCAGCATCTAATGAGATGATCATGTGACTTTTTTTCTTCAGGTTCATGGATTATTGTATATTGAACCATCCTGGCATTGCTGGAATGAAGCCTATGTGATCATGGTGGATAATGATCTTGATTTGTTTCTGGATTCCATTTGCTAGTATTTTATTGAGTATTTTTCCATCACTGTTTCTAGAGAAATAAATCAGTCTGGAGTTGTCTTTCTTTGTTGAATAGTTGTACGGTTTATTTGCCAGGGTGACTGTGGCTTCATAGAATATGTTTGGCAGTGTTCTTTGTGTTTATTTTGTGGAATAGTTTGAGGGGTATTGGCATTTGCTCTTTGAAAGTCTGGTAAAATTTTGTGCTAAAGTCTCTGATCTCAGTGGGATTTTTGTTGTTGTTGTTTTGTTTTGTTTTGTTTTGCCTCTATTTCTTTTCTGGTTACTGAGTTGTTTAAATATTTTATCTGATCTTGATTCAATTTTATAAGTGGTGTCTGTCTAGACAATTGTCCACTTCACAATTTTGTATAGTACAGGCTCTTGAAATAATACCTAATGATTCAGTTGCCTCAGGGTCTTATTATTTTGTTTTGTGTATTTAGATACTGTCTCTGTTTTTTGATTAGTTTGGCTAAGGTTTGTCTATCTTGTTGATTTACTCAAAAAAAAAAAACAAACAAATCAGCTCTTGGGTTCATTAATTTTTTGTATTGATTTCTTTGCTCCTAAATGACTGATTTTAGCCCTGAATTTGATTATTTTCTGCCTTCTACTCCTCTTTGGTATGCTTACTTCTCCTTTTTGAGAGCTTTCAGGTATACTTTTAAATCCTAGTAAGAGAACTTTCTAAATTTCTTTTTCTTTTTTTCCTTTTCCTTTTTATTAATTTTATTTATTTATTTTTTATTGAATATTTTTCTTTATTTACATTTCAAATATTTTCTCCTTTCCAGATCTCCCCTTTGGAAACCCCCTATCCCATCCTCCCTCTCCCTGCCTCTATGAGGGTGCTCCCCCACCCACGTACCTACTCCCTTCCTCCTGCATTGACATTCCCCTGAACTGGGGCATTGAACCCCCCAGGCTTAAGGGCCTTTCCTCCCATTGAAGCCCAAAAAGGCCATCCTTAAGATTTCTTTAGTTCTGTGGATTGTATCCTGGGCATTTTGTACTTTTTTAGCTAATGTCATCTCATTAGTAAGTATATACCATGCATATCTAAATTTCTTAATGTAGGAACTTAGTGCTATGAACTTTCCTCTTAGCACTGCTTTCATTGTCTCCCATAAATTTAGGTTTGTTGTGCCTTCATTTTTCATTGAATTCTAGAAATTCTTGAATTTCTTTCCTTATTTCTTTCCTGACCCAGATATCATTGGGTATTCCTCCATTTCCATGAGGTCCAGAGGGTATAGCTGCTTAGAGCAGCTTACTGTGTCCCAAAGAACTCAGCAAGCAGAGAAAATGGGTAGGACAAGGGAAGCTCACCTCTTAACATAATTTGTAGTTGAACAAATTTGTCTTATATCTTTCCATTTTGAATAAAATCCAACAATGATTATAGCATTTTCCTCATCAGAAGCAATGCATTTTGTCAGGGAAATCAGAAAGACAATAAGATAAAAGTAAATCAAAAACAAAACAAAATGAAACAAAACGTAACTAAACCAACAAAACAAATTTAAAAAAAATGTACTTTGTTTTGTGTTGGCCAATGATTTGGGGGAATGGTGCCTGGACTTGGTGTGGTTGAATGTGATTGATGTGCACAGTTTGTACTTATTATTCTTATTTGGTTGAGAGAGACAGAGAGATAGAGAGAGAATCAGAGAGGGAGAGGCACAGAGACAGACAGAGATAGAAAGACAGACAGAAACAAAAACAAAAAGAGCAAATGAATTTGAACTAGTAGAAAGAAAGGTGGGAAGGATCTGGGGGAGGGTAAGCATCAGTCAATCAATTAATCAATAGAAAAGAAGGGAGGAAAACTGTAACTATGAAAGGCCCATGCATAAGTAACAACTGTGAATCAAGTTTCAAATATGCAAGTCTCCAGAGGATATGTCATAAGAAAGCCATAATGGGAAACAGAATCTTTAATTAATTGATTATTTACTTACATCCCAAGTATTGACTCTCCCTCCCAATCGCTCTCACAGTGCTCTTCTCCCATCTCCAACACCTTCTCCTCTGAGAGGGTGACCTCCCCAATATCCCTCTTCACTGGGGCATCAAGTCTCTACAGGATTAAGCATATCGTCTCCCACTGAGGCCAGACAAAGCAGACATCTCCTACATATGCCCCTAGGTCTTGGGACCAGTACTTATATACCTTTTGGTTGGTGCCTCTGTCTCTGGGAGCTCAAAGTGTCCAGATTAGTTTATAATATTGGTATTCCTATTGGGGTTGTCAACCCCTTCAGTTCCTGCAATCCTTAGTAAGAAGATTTTTTTTAAAGTATGGTTGTGTTTTTGTTTTTAGTGGTAGTGGGTGTATGACTAATGAGTTAAAAATATGGTATATAATCAATGTTCTTTTAATACTTGAATAAATGCTATATATTCCCAACTAATTGTAAAAATAAAACTACCTATAAAGTTTGTGTTAGTTGTATGAAAATTTTCTGTGACATTTGAAATAAAAATAGTTCTTTAGCAGAACCAAACTGTTTTTTTTTCTATTTGCTATAAATATTCAGTTTAGCAGCTAAATATTCTAAGTAACAGGGATACCAAAGACAACTTCTTTAACAAATATGCCTGTCTCTAAAATGTTTAAAATATAGCACTAATAATTTGCTTTGTGTTACTATTGGTGTAAATATTATTTGATTTTAGGATTTTATTGGATGATGATATGTATCAAAAAAAAATAAAGCAAAAAATGCTATAATTTTTTATATCTTTATTAGTCATTATGATGTCATATTTTAAGTAAGAAGCTAGAAAATTACGACTTTTCTATAAACATCTTGATTTGTTTAAGGAGATAAGACAAGAGGTAAGAATTATACAAAGGAATATAGAAACAAGGTTGCCTTAACAAGATTGGAAAGTCACAGTAAACAGGTCTGCTGATGAGTTTTAAAGAATGAAAATTTTCACTGAGTGTTTTTAAAGGGCTATTAAAGGCATTCACACTCTGAAGCACCATTGCGATTGTTTGGATAGAGTATGTTCATGGCCAAAGAGATTCCTAGCAGTTTCCATATGGTTTCCAGCCCCTTCCATGTGAATATTGGCCTCGAAGACTCCATCCACAGATGCTGCTAATGTCTATATTTGGTGGAATGCAACCTGTAATCACGCTGAGCATAAATTGTGCAGAAGTGGTTCTTGGTGTCTGTTTTTAATGGCAGAGCATGTACAAGATTGGTCCATTAATGAGTTCTTTTTTTTTTCTTTTTTTTTCGAGACAGGGTTTCTCTGTGTAGCCCTGGCTGTCCTGGAACTCACTTTGTAGACCAGGCTGGCCTCGAACTCAGAAATCCTCCTGCCTCTGCCTCCCAAGTGCTGGGATTAAAGGCATGCGCCACCACCGCCCGGCCATTAATGAGTTCTTAAGGAAACCCTGAACTAGACTTAAACCAGAACTCAAGGTTTATATGCTTTATTTGCCCCTGCACTCATTCCTGCTCTGACACTTGAGAAATATCCATGAAAAGAGCATGTAAGTACTGATTTCTTTTCCCTGTCACTATGTCCTACACAATATCAATGTATATGGAACACTGATATTATATAAGACATTACAAACTATTTAGAGACCATGTAAGCAATATTAGAGCATGAGTGTAAGCCACATATTAGCACTAAATAGTACTATATAAAGGACAATAATGCTGTTGGATATTGGTGTCTATGAAGTTCCTTACGCCAATGTTCTCTGTGCAAGAGAAGATAACTATATAGTCAATATGTTCTTTAAAAAATATTAACAATAAAATGGAAACAAACAAAAAATACAAAACAAAAGATAAAACAATAAAAGTAAGACAACAAGAACACAATGGATTTTACTATTCTTCAGGAAAGTTTGAATATTCTCTCCTGAAATACTCTCAGTATTGCAGAAAATATTGTTAAGTCTTTGTTTGCATATGGTAAGTGGCGACTAATTTGAGGTACCTGGATAATTTTATATTATACTATTTCTTAAGAAAGAGTCCTTTATATAGCATATTCCAATTATACCTATGAATAAATAGAATGTCTAATTTAATCTGATTATATAATAAGGTATAGTATGTTATCTAAGAAAGTAAACACTTTGTTGGGCTCAACAATTTGCATGTACCTATATATTAAACAAATATACATATCTTATACAAACATGTTTATCTAAACTCTTAATTTTTGTCTTTATATTCAAGACTGTGTTTGTGTCCAGGTAATGAAAAGGTGGACATTTCTGCTGCCATTAAATAAAAAAAAAATCAAATTGTTACAATTATCTTTGTGGATATTCATATGCAATTTAAATTTTTATTAGTTTATCTTGCTAAATGAAACTTTGCTGATATTTTCTTACTTGATTGAAAATGTTAAGGCTTAACTATGGGCTTGATGGTATAAAATTACTCAACAAATAATGATATCCCTCAGCCATAATATATTTATTCAAAATAGCATATTTATTAACCATAGTCTTCTATGACATTCACTGAAGTGCTTACATTTTAAATAGCCTCACTGGATTTAGCCATATGACTCTCTAAGTTACATTCCAGCTGCTACAGCAAACTTGCCTTTTAAAAGTATCTCATTGGTTTTAACTACTCAAAGCTTTCCATAACAGTGACATTCATTTGGATTAATAAATCCTCTGGTACTTTATGATATGTGACAGAACTCATATGAGTTCCAGAAAATAAATACCTCTCTTTCCACACAGTTGGCATTTACAGTTAAAATACACTTCAAAGATAAAGTCATTTTAAGACCAGGAAAGAAACCACTCGAGTTTGGCCAGTTGAAGCTTGCTACGTTCTGTAACTTATCTAGTGAACTGGGGCTTCTCTACAGGACATGGAAAATTGTAGAATTTATGTCTAAAAATCACTGGACAGAAATAAGCAAGTGATATTCTGTATGTGTGAAAAGAAATTGCTACACAAAATTAAAAGCCTGCATATCTTACAATTTGGCATACATTAAAAACAATAATGGAAGGACATGGTAAAGAGTAAGTGGATGAAAGAATAAAAAAGAAACAGAAACAAAGGAAATCATTCTTAAGCTGTGATAAAAACACATACCACAGTATTTAATTCAAACTCGTGTGTATGCTTGTATAATTTAAATTTTTGTAGTCTAGTTCAAGCCAAGTAACTACTTTCTATTAATATGTAGCTTTCATTAGAAACATAACTGGATTTGTTAAAAAAAATATCTGATTGGGTATTGAGTAAAATCAGAATAACAACAATAAGTGTTTATCTTTCTCTTTTGCTCTAAATAGTAGGAAGCTATTAAATATTTCTAATAACAAAACAATTTTCTGCATACCCAGTGCCCTTTCAGTATTTTCAGACTTTCTTTTATGAAGATTTCTGAGGCCCAGAGGTGTGTGTGGGCTTGTGTACTCTGTGTCTCACATATGTTCTATCATCAGCAATAAGGTGTCAACATCAATATTAGAAAGAAAACAAGTATATTGATAATGTACAGTAATGCTTGACATGGGGAGTGTTTCTATTGGCTAAAATCCCAAATAGAGGTTAACCATTCCTTGGGCTAGGGGTTTATTTACTCGCATGAGATAACCAATTTTAGCTTTTAGCCCTCATTGCAGAGTAACTTCACTAAGCCTTTTGTGAGATTTATATATGCATATATGCATATACAAATATGCATTAATATACTTACGCATATATATGAATTAGTGAGTAGGGACCTTAGAACTGGTTGTTGTGATAAAAAATGTCTAAAATTTGTGGCTCATGCCTAAATCAAGGCTCTACTTTCAAGTTTTGGTTTGTATTTATGACTATAAGTTTGTTCATGAAACTCCTAGTATACTACTTTGATTCATGTCTAATAAAGATAATCAAATTAATACTAGAATATTTAAAGTACAAAACACTTATTGAATTTGATTACTTTTACATTTTTTTTAGAAAAAAATTACTTTTATTTTAATTGTTTAATCATGTTATCTTCAAGTTGAAGTTTTAAAACCAATCTACTCAATTCTATCTTTCACAAGGGTACAGTGAAAATTCACATGAAAATTCCTTTAGAATAAAATCGTTTCACTTAGCCACAAAGTTGAATAAGAAATTATTGATAGGTTCAACTTCTTTTTCCTTCTCAGTTTAGAAGTCTCCAGTTGTTATAATTGTGAGATATAATGCACCAATATGAAACAGAGCACCCACATCCTATATTTTATAATTTCTCAATTTATATTAAAAATATTGATAATTCATTTCTGTAATTGCAATACTCAACAGGAAGAGGCAAAAAGACCTCTGTGAGTTCAAAGTCATCCTGATTTGCTTTGTACAGTGATTCTAAACCCTTCAAATGCTAAGGCCATTTAGTACAATTTCTCATGTTGTGATAACTCCCAACCATAGAATTATGCTGTTGCTATTTCATAACTACAATTTCACTTCAGTTATAAATCATAATATAAATATTTTTTAGAGCTATATGATTGCCAAAGTGGGTCACAACATTGACATCTGGCATAGGGAGTTCTAGTTAAACAGAACTAAGACTGTGTGTGTGTGTGTGTGTGTCTGTGTGTGTTTTGCAACTATGGTTATTTTTTTCCTTATTGTATTATATGTCTCTGTATGTAGTCCTTATTTTCTTAAAACTTTATATGTAGCATAGGGCTAGCCTCAAATTCAGAGTTTCTCCTAGCTCGGCCTCAGTATGAAATGCTGAGATTAAAGACATATATCACCACATCTGGCTTTACTATGATTTCTTGATCTACTTCTTTAAAGTTAACACTTGGTAAAGCTTGGAGACAGAGCAATAGTGAGTACATAAACTGTTATGTAAATCAGAGATAAAGTCAGGCACAGACAAGCATCCCAGTAAAGATATTTTGGGGAAAGTGCTATGACAAAGGGCATCTAGTATTATTTTGAAGAGCATTGGACTTGTAGTATTTGGTGTGAAACCAACAGTTGTGAAATAAAATGTTAGTTATAGCCTTAGGTCCATTTTATTATAGAGAGAAATTCTAATCCAGTAACAGCTACTCTGGCAAGAGATCACACCTTTAATCCCTCTGGTTTGAATGTAGACACACCCTTAGTACACCTTTATCCCTCTGGCTGGAATGCAGACATGCCTGTAGAACACACCTTTAATCCCAAACAAAATTAGTTGGTAAAAGGAGCAACCATTTTTGAAAGTGACATCTAATTTTGAGGCAGACAAAGTGATGAAATAGAGAAAAAAAATGACAGAATAAATCAGAGATATGATACTCCCACCTCTCAGGAGAACAGAAAGAGAAGTGAGTTAAGAGAGCAGGGCAGAGAGAGGAAGGGTTTGGGAGTGAGAACAGTTCAGTTGAGTTCAGACAAGGCACTGGAATTCTGTTCAATTCAGGTCAGCTCAGTTCAGTTCAGACCAGTTCAGAGCAGTTCTTGGTGCATTTCAGTAAAAGCAGCCAAAAGAAGCCAATTTTAATCAATCATCTTGGAGAAGAGTGAGTCAGATTTGAACACCTGAGTGGAACTAGCAAGCCAGAGATCAGTAAAAGCTAGAAAGAAGGAGTTTATTCCGTAAGTCTCAAAGACTGTAACATTCTAGGCCTAGGTTATCAGGGGGATGCTGGAAGCTAAAGCCTTCAAGGTCTGTGCTTGCAGAAGATTAGATTGTACAGAGGCTAGAAGCTTCCAGACCTAGACCTATGGAGAGTTAGAACAAAGAAGGAAACACTCTGCGCTCAGCCCTAGATGTGTATTTGTACAGCTTCTATGGTTCTCCTCTCATCCCTTCATCTGAGGAGATAAAAGCTACAATTATACTATTGCTTCAATGAGACACAATAGCTAAGGCAACATAAGGAGAAATTGCTTATTAGAACATGGCTGACAGTTTCAGAGGGTTAGCCCAAGATCATCTTTGACTGTTGCTACTAGAATTTATAAACAATATAAAAATCTCATAGCCAATTTATTATCTCAGTCACCTCTCTTTACTAAAATCAACAGCAGAAAGAATCAATGAAGAGCTTTCCTAGGAATTAATGCAAAGTGCACTAAGTTCTTTGTAAGAAATCCTTTACTTCCCTGACAGGAGGAGCTGCAAAGTTGTACCGCTAAAATGTATTTGATCTAATTTACGTTAACGTGGCTCAAGAGGCTTGTAACAAGATTCAGGTGGAAAAGAGAAAGAAAGGGAAATGTGTTAATGAGACAGCTGTAGGATTAGGAAGCAGCAACAATCGCATGTCTCCGGATTACTAATGCAGTATTACTTCCAACCTATTTTACAGACACAGAAAAAGGAATATTTTCCTAAAGGCCAACAACAATTTGTTTAAGAATTTTAGACTGAGGACAGTTCGTGTGACATTAAGTGTGTCACAATAACCTCTTTAGAACCTATTCAAGATCAAATGTGGAAGAGGGATTAATTTGACGTCATGAAATTTCACATCTAAAGAAAAATTCATTTAGATTACTTCTCTACCTCTGTATGGCCTAAAGAGAGAAAGAATTGTGGTGTGAGGTGCATTTGTGTGTGTGTGTGTGGGGGGGGGTGTTACCTCAAGTCACCTAGTTAGAATAATTCCATTTTTTATGAATACTTCATTCTTTATGAAGTTTTAACCTGAAGAATGACATTATTTTAAAGTGGTGTGAACACAAATAAAAAATTGTTAACCTAAGAAATATAGTTCTGTTTTTCTAACAGTACTTCTGATGTGCACACAAATAGCTATAACAGTTAAGGAACAGAGAAAATACCAGCATCTTCATTCTGTACCAAGAATTTGAGAATGGGCAGAGCATTTATTTTTAAATGTTTGAAAGAGAGCACATGAACAAGCCATTGTTGGAGGGTTGCTTTTTTGCTTTTTTTTCAAAAGTCCTTTGGAAATTTTGACAAAGAATGGGTTTGGGAGGGGTGGGTGTAAAACTTTAAAGCAAAATCGCCTAAACAAATTGTGTGTAACTAGAAAATTTGCATAATCTTCGTAGTATTTTGTAATCTTTATGAAATAGATGCTACAACATGAATTATTTTAGTGTGTAATAAGATTTCAATAAATAATATTGAAAATATACATTCTAAACTCAACACAACTTAGTCTTTAGTTTGTTTTATAATCATAACTTGAAGACTGTCTGGACTAATATCAGTCATTCCTAGGCTTACAAAATAGTTTTTAAACTATTTACACAATACAGTCACAAATATATGTTTATTTAATCTATGCATTAATTAAAATCAAATAAATAGACCTATGTTTTCATGTTTAAAATATAAGTGACCTTTCATCAAATACCACAAAATAATGAACAGCCATTTCTCAACCTACAAAAATAAATAACCATTTCGTAGTGCTTCAAAAGGATGCACTTGCCATAAATAACCCTAGTTATTTCTTTTCAGATTTGTAAAATGATCATTAGAGCCCTCATCAGCAAAAATTTGTCCCGATTTCACACATTTCAGGTTTTAGGAAAGATGCACTGATATAAGGGACAATAAAAGCAAGCCATTATGCATAAATCTAGGACAACTCCTCATAACTGTAAATGCTAAACAACTATGAGCATTAAATTAACAATGGTTGATGTAGTTGCTGATACATTCATCACATTGGGAAACCTCAGCAAAAATATGTCTTACATCACTGAGAAAGTAATTCTTCCTCAGTCACAGGAAAAGCTGAATAAAGTAAAATATCAACAAGACATTTAGATGGCTATGATGACACACATTTTTTTTGTATTTTTTTAAAGATTTATTATATGTAAGTACACTGTAGTTGTCTTCAGACCCACCAGAAGACAGCATCAGGTCTCGTTACAGATGGTTGTGAGCCATGTGGGTGCTGGAATTTGAACTCAGGACCTTCGGAAGAGCAGTCAGTGCTCTTAACCACTGAGCCATCTCTCCAGCCCCGATGACACACATTTTTATTTTTATTTTTAAGCTATATTCAAATGAAATTTCTTTACAGAGGGATTTGATGTAATAGTCATTTTGATGAACTTTTATTCCCATCCTCCCACCTTCCTTCTGTACAGTATAAATAATGTAAATCAGGAAACATGTTTTATTTACAAGGGCTTACCCCAGTTTCATTCAAGGTTTTCATATTTCTCTATTTCTAGGAACATCCCTAGGAATGTAAAAGGAATAATACAAAATGATAGGTAATTATTGAGAAAAGCGTTTAGGAGAAAAATGAATCATAGACATAAGTTTTCTGATGTGTAACTCATATACAAGCCTTCTAGCTAGATGTCAAGCTCTTCTAAGTGAAAGGTCTCTTTCAAGAATATAGAAAAGCAGATAGATGACATAAATTATGTGCTTATACATGAAGACAAATACATAGATGAACATTTTATAATATTTAATCTGGCAAAAATTTGAAAATAATAATAATATAGAAAAAATTTTATTTCACATACTAATGAATAATTGCATTTGTTTCAATTTGGGAGAGATGGAGATTTGTGACCTATATTATACATGCAGGCTTAAAGCTTTCTTTGTAGCATGGATTAATATGTTTCTCATAATCCTGACACAGTCTCTCCTGTGCTTGGGAGGTGAGCACAACCATAACTGGAGGAAATACAATTCTATTATTATTTCTTTAACAACATCTTTCTATTTAACAAGATTTCAATAAACTCACCATTTTATCACCTCACTTTCCAGAGTAGCTATGATTATAGGCATGAACCATCAGTCACAGTTTAAAATGAAATATTTTATGTTTGTAAATACCTAAAGTAAATTTAATTTACTAAGCACTAGTCCCTGCCCCTATCACTGGCCTGACTTAGCCTTGTATAAACAGAAAAATGTAGAGAATGTTATTTATGAATGATTTTGTATATACTTATTTAAGGATTAAAGACAATGTTTTACTTACAGTAAAGTTGCAAAATAAAATAAATTTACTTAACAATATCTTTTGCTTTCACATACAATGGCCAATTTAAAAATATATTAGGAAAATTATTCTACTTAAAAAAAAAAAAAACCAAAACACTTATCAAATAAAGTACCTAGAAATAAACCTTACTAAGTACATGAAAATGAAAACTTTAAGATACTGAAAAAATAAATTTAAGAAGATGCCAGGCAGTGGAGAGACTTTCTGTATGCTTAAAGCACAGAAATATATATCATCCTTAGTGAGGTAACCCAATCACAAAAGAACCCACATGGTATGCAGTCACTGATAAGGGGATATTAACCCAGAATCTCGGAATACCCTAGTCACAATTTGCATATCAATAGATTTCCAAGAAGATGGAAGGAGAGACCCCTGGTCCTGGAAAGATTGGATGTAGGGGAATGCCAGGACAGAGTAGGGAGAGGGGGTTGAATGGGGAAAAGAGGGAGGAAAGGGGTCTTATGGGACTTTCGGGGAGGGAGGAAACAGGAAAGTGGAAATGATTTGGAATGTAAATAAAAATACTTAGAAAATTAAAAAAAAAAGCACAGAAATAATACTGTGATAATTGCAATTTAAGCAAAGTTATCTAAAAATTCAGTATAATACCCAGGGCAATTTGGTTACATTTTTCATAGAACTAGAGACATTATACTGAAATATGTACAGAAACACAGACAAACAAACACAGGGAGAGATGACTCTGGAGATAAGTTTTTCTAGAGGTTTTTCTAGAGGTTCTTAATTTGGTTTCCAGAACACACACACACACATACACACACACACACACACACACACACACACACACACACACACAAGTACCTCCAATTCAAAGTCTATATAATATCTTTTCTGGTATTTGTGGACAACTACACAATTGGGCCATGTTGAACCTGGGCCTGAGGGATTGTAGGAGAGCATTAGCCTGGCTCATTAGAATTTTGAGATTGTCTCAGTCACTTTAAATCAGAGTGACTCAGCAAGACCTGTTTTGGCCCTGCCTCTGCCTCACTATTGCTGATGCGAAGCTTTGCCATTGGCCCTGTCAGTCACCCCGTACCCTCTGTCACCCTTTCTGCCTCCTATGTCATCTCACCCCACCAAAAATCTTCCACCCTATACCCAAACATATATAAGCAAGACACTGGTGCAATAATGTTGAGTTCCTGCTTCAACAAGACTCCCGGCTTGGAGTGGTTCTTCTCGGGCTGCTGATACTCACCATCCTGCTCAGCCCTGGAGAGATCCTGTGGCTCTTCTCCTCGAAGCTACCTGCAGGCAGAGAACCAACACTACACACAGGTGATTCTATTTACCCCCAATCATACTTCTCATAAATACCTAAAAATAGATATTACTATAACAAAACTGAGCACAACACAGATCACACATATCCAAATTAATACTAAACAGAATAACTACTGCTTACAGGAATCATATCAATTTTGAAATTGTAATATGGAACTACAGAGACAAGCACAACAGGATACTGGCATAAAACCAGACATGTAGACAAATAAAACCTATAGAAAACCACGAAATAGCCCCACATAGCTCTGGTAACCTAACATTTTATAAAAAGCATAAAAGTTTTGTAATGGTTAAAAACAAAAAAGCAATAATAATAATAATAATAATATAAAAAAAGAGCCTATATAACAATTGGGCAAAGGTGAAAATCCATCAGTAGGGAAGTACAATTATGTCTCTAACGTTTACTCTACACAAAAATTAAACAGGCAATACAATTAATAAAATTAAAGGCATCTAATCCATAAACAGGGAATTATAGAAAAAGGAAATGTAAATGTCCTATAAGAACATAAAACATTTGTTATATCTAGAGTAAGAGATCTCAGCATTTAGGATGTAATGCTTTTCCAGAGGATCCAAGTATTATTCCCAGCATATTCAGCAGGTGACTCACAGCCATCTGAATCTTCAGTTCTAGGAGAACCTATGAAAACTTCCAGAATTCATGGGAAAATACACAGGCACGCGCACACACATGCACACACACACACACACACACACACACACACACACACACACACACGAGTACCTTTTTAAATAACATAAAAATAAAAAACCAAACCTATTCAATATCCTTAATCCTCAGAAAAATACAAACAAAAACCCTTTAATTTTCCATCTCATCCCATCCCATTCAGAATGACTAATACCAAGAAACAAACAGTAACAAATGGTGGTCAGGATGTGGCAAAACAAGAACCCTTATTCATTGCTGATGTGAATTTAAACTAGTGCTGACATTATGCAATACAATGCATTACAATGAAATTGTTGTAAAACTAACACTACTGAATTACAACTAAGATGCAGACATAGTATTCCCATCTCATTTGCCAGCAGTTTATTGACCAATGTTTGTGCTGGTGATGCAGATGAAATGCATTTTAATGATGCACATATAAAAATATTACATACAAAAACTGATAGCAATTATCAAGCAAGTAAATACTGTTTGAATTTTGATGTAACACAAGTTGACAGACACAGATACAATTTGAACAGTCTTTAAGTTTTGTTTTGAAATAAGTACACTGAGACATAAATATAACAGGGATTTTCATTTCCAGTTTTCTGTTAGGGGACTATATGGAGTGGTTTCATTCAATAGCTAATTACTAGTATAATAGCTATTGGTTCAGAATATACTTGGCAATATTTCAACAGAAGTACTTGCAATTTCCCTGTAGTCATTCATACCTTAGGCATACATGCTTGTTGCTAAGAGACCAAGTCATTTGATGAGACTGACAAATTTGTCTTTCATGCAAAATACCCTTTAACAAAATTCCTCATGTGTACAAATCAAAGAGTGGCTACCTTGTATCCACTTTATTCTTTTTTATGTATTTAGGTCTGAAGTTTATTTTGTGCCTCCCAGTATGACATTTTTTTAGCAGCAAATTAAGCAAAAATTCCCAAAGCCATTGTGACCAAAGAGCATTCTAGTCTTCTTGTTTCTAAGCAACATGACCTTGGAGGCAGTACCTAGCTGTACAGAGGTATAAAATAAGATTGAGTTAACATTGACATAAGTTTTAGAACATCACCAGGTTGACAGTAGGGTCTATATAATTAAAATGATGTTGTATTATCAGGTCCAGGTAGAACCCAGTACCATTTTATCAGTCAACACAATCAGCCGAACCAGAAACATTTGTCTGTATTAACAGGAAAAGAAACATTAAAACAAGCTAAATCACAAAGCTGCTCAATGGTGAAACATTAATTGAAGACCTTTGAATGATGCTAGAACCAGAGATACCACACATTCACAGTCCTTCATTCATTTCTATGTTCTTATAACATTGTTCATTTATTAAACAGTCACAAATCACTTGTGGTTGTTATGTAAAACTTTATTATCTTTACTAAAATGAGCTTGTCTGAATGTAAAGTTATGAAACAGATTTCAAAATGTATTTATGAAGCATCACATAACACTACAAGTAAAAAATGTTAGTAAATCTATGTTTCTGATTGGCATATAGTCCCATCTGTATGCTGTTGATTGGTGTTCCGAGTGCTCACTTAAAATACATAAAGTGTATACATAGGTATACAGTTGAATTTAAGATTAAATACTGTCTAACATTGGAGAACAAATAAGTCTATATTTTTATCTGCTATTGAAATTTTTGGTAGCAAACTCTGTAGCATACGATGACCTAAGAAAAGCAGTAAGGCTTTATAAAACATATACAGCCTCGACAACCATATTATAAATATGTAAGTATTTGAATTCTCAGTCCATAACCAGTCAAATTCTGTTTTCTCTTTTATTGACTCTTTTTGCTTGTTTTTAAGGTTTTTTTTTTTAACTTAAACGTTTTTATTGGATATTTTCTTTACTTACATTTCAAATGCTATTCCCTTTCTAGGTCTTCCCTCTGGAAACCCCCTATACAATCTCCCCTCCCCCTTCCTCTATGAGGGTGCTCCCCTACCCACCCACTCCTGCCACTCCTACACTGGGGCATCAAACTCCCTCAGGCCCAAGGGCCGCTCTTCCCACTGATGTCCAACAAGTCCATCCTTTACCACATATGCCACCAGAGCCGGGGTCCCTCCATGTGTTCTCTTTGGTTGGTGGTCCGGTCCCATGGAGCTCCAGGGGGTCTGGCCTATTGACACTGTTGCTTCCCCCATAAGGCTACAAATGCCCTCAGCTCTTTCAGGTCTTCTCCAACTCCTCCATCAGTGACTCAGTGCTCAGTCCAAGGGTTGGCTGCAAGCATCTGCCTCTGTATTTGTCAGGTTCTGGCAGAACCTCTCAGAAAACAGCCATATCAGGCTCCTGTCAGCAAGCACATCCAGGCATCCACAATAACGTCCAGGTTTAGTGACTGTATATGGGATGGATCCACGTTTTGGTCTTCCTTCTTGAGCTTGATATGGTCTATGAATTGAATCTTGGGTATTTGGAACTTTTGGCTTAATATCCACTTATCAGTGCGTACATAACGTGTATGTTCTTTTGTGACTATGTTACCTCATACAAGATCATATTTTCAAGTTCTATCCATTTGCCTGTGAATTTCATGAGGTCAGTTCAGCAGTTCCTCAGAAAATTGGGCATAGTACTTTCCTGCGGCCCCAGCTATATCACTCTTGGGCATATACACAAAAGATGTTCCAACATATAACAAGGGCACATGCTCTACTATGCTTATAGTACTCTTATTTATTATAATAGCCAAAAGCTGGAAAGAACTCAGTTGTCATTCCACAGATGAATGGATACAGAAAATGTGGTACATTTACAAAATGAAGCTATTAAAAACAATGACTTTGTGAAATTCTTAGGCAAATTTATGGAACTAGAAAATATCCTTAGTGAGGTAATCCAGTCACAAAAGAACACAGATGGGATGTATTCACTGATAAGTGCATATTAGGAAAAATGCTTTGAATACCAACAATACGACTCACAGACCAAATTCTAAGTTTTCAATGAGTTACAATTTTGTTAAATCTTTTAAGTACTTTGACAACTTTGTTGATTCTAGTAACATTATCTTTATTGCTTCTAATATATAAGTATGCTACTAAATAATATTTTCCTGAAGTAATATTTTGGTGCGTATTATACTATTATAATGTTTAAATTAAAAGTAATATGCATAATACTTCAAACCATTAAATCAAGGGTATTAGAGTGGTTTCTAAATCTATAGATTTTTAATGATATTCTGGTGTGATTTCTCAAGAGCTATATTGAGTTGTAGCAATTTGATTTGAAACAACATATGTATGTAATAACATGGGCTATCATTCAACACACACATCTTTCTAAACCCAATGATTGAATAATTTAGGTCAGCCAGTGTTATTGTAGCATGTGCTGTTTCATATTCAAATTTTAGAACACTTATCTGCAAATTAGTGAATAAAAGATCTCAGAATTGTTTGATATGGAATCAAAATCTTGTCAGTTATTGAAGCTGTGCCAAAATTATCTTAAACTATCACTTCTTCATTCATATAAAAAGGTGAGACTATAAGCCAATTGCTTCCTTACAGAGTTAGTCTGAAAAGTAGAGCAAATAGTTATAAAACTCTCTTTTACACTGTTGAAGAGATGATCAAATGAAATATGCTATGCCACCCACTAAAAATGACTTAATACTGGCAATCTGGTGTGGTGACAAAAAGACACTCTGCTAATGAAATATACCAATATGTCATTCCACTGGCATAAATTGTTAAACTATCATTTTTCATTGGAATAGAATGTCTTTTCTTATAAAGTAATAATTTCAATCTCAATATTCTCTTCTTCTCATTCTAATAAATATCTTATTAGATTATTATGCCTGATGTGTGTGTTTAACTAAAAGGTACTTAGTTAAATAATAATAAGTTTGGCTTCTTATGTATGGAAAAGAGTTTGCTTCAAAAAAAATGTCTAAATGATATTAAGGAAACTACTGTATAATAAACATGTTAGAGTAAATTTATGAAAACATCTGCATGGATGCAATTGTTAGCTATATGTTAGGTGAATGTCAAAGGCTAACCACACCAACCGTAAGCCTGGAGAGCTGTCTCAGTAGTTATGGAATGTTTGCTACTTTTCTGAGGACAGAATTTGAGTTCAGAATCCATTTTGGACTGTGAGAGTTATTCAGGTTACAGAGACTTTCACATGCTCTACTGGCCTCAATAGGCAATGACATATACCAGAGATATACAAACAGACAAATACATGCACCTTAAGAAAATTTCCCCTATGGAGGAGTTGAAGAATGGACTGAAGGAGCTGAGGGGGTTTGCAGTCCCATAAAGGGAGCAACAGTGTCAGCTGGCCAGACCCCCCAGAGCTTCCGGAGATTGGACCGCAATCCAAAGAATTAACATGGAGCAACCCATGGCGCTGGCCACATGTGTTGAAGGATGGCCTTCTTGGACACCAGTGGGAGGAGCAATCCTTGGGTCCCAGTGTGGGGGAATGCTAGGGCAGGAGGACAGAAGTGGGTCTGTGGGGGAACACCCTCAGAGAGGCAGGGGGAGGGTGATGGGATAGGGAGTTTCTGAAAGGGAGTCCTGGAAAGGGGAAAACATTCGAAATGTAAATAAAGAAAATAAATATCTAATAAAAAAAAGAAAGAAAATTATATAATTTAACTTCAGCCATAAGAATGAAGCCATGTCAGCTGTAGAAATATAAATGGAACTTTATGTTGCACA
This sequence comes from Tokudaia tokunoshimensis, assembly GCA_036184795.1. Taxonomy (NCBI): domain Eukaryota; kingdom Metazoa; phylum Chordata; class Mammalia; order Rodentia; family Muridae; genus Tokudaia; species Tokudaia tokunoshimensis. The sequence continues at coordinate 23,875,218 of BTHU01000014.1, forward strand.
TTAAATGAAATAAAATACCACAGAATACATTCTAGACAGGCAGGAGGGGCATGGAAATTTTATCAGGTTGATGGGTCAGAGATGTGGAAGTGGTGAATGAGAGAGTAATAGGAAAATGAACATAAGCAAGTATATTATATTCAGTTATAAACATTTTACAATTGAAACCAGGAAAATTTTATCGAGAGGGAATGGGGTGCAATGATAGGACTGTAAATAAATAAAAATAAAAATTGAAAAAACAGGAAAAAAATGAAGAATATGTTGGAAAATGGAAAGATCTTCCATGCTCATAGATCTGTAAAATTAACGTGGTGAAAATGTCCGTATATCTGACAGCAATCTACAGACTCAATGAAAATTTCAACTGATTCTTAATTTTATTCTATGATTACAATGTTTTTCTAATATTCACCAGGACAATATTTTCAATAAGTATATTTAAGTCACTTTTCAATGTCCACACTTTTATAAATAAATATTATAAAGAATAACTATTCTGACAAATAATAGAAAGTACATAAGTGGAGTATTTTTATTAATATAGGAAATAATCAGTATTTTATCTTTACATTAAGATGGATTTTTTTTCTGGAACCATTGAACAAATATCTTTTCTGTACTTGAAAAGGGATAGTTATTAAGTATATAATTTCACTCCAAAATGTAAAATGAAAAACTAAATGGAAAAGAAATAGAAAAATTTAACTTAATCTATCTTTGAATGTTCAGGTCCATGCAAGATGGAGATGTTACCTGTGAACTACTTTTCTTTGAATAGAATTTTAATATTGTATCTTAGGGTCATCACCTCAGAACATAATATACATTATGAAAAGCGGCTTTAAAATATTATAATGCAGCGGTATCTTTATTTGATTTTTTTTCATTCTAAGCTACAGCTGTCCTCTCCTTTGTCTGCAGACCCTTGGCTTACTCACTGACAAGTGAGTTAAGATCACAAAGGAAAAGAGAGCTGGTTGCTTTTGCTACTGCTTGTTACAGTGCTTTTCCCTAAACCTTAGGACATAAGGATAAGTTCCTGATAGAAAGAAAAAAAAATACAAGAAAGTATTTTCATCTTATTATGTGATCAAAACTGAGTATTATAACATGTTAGAATGTTTTTAGCTAAAGACATTAGTTTCTTTGCATCTATGAGATTCCAAATAAATACATTTTTCTTTCTCAAAATCGCTGCATTTTATAAGGTATTAAATTGTGACCTCTGGGGTCTGGTTATTAGTTTCTACTGAATTTTAAGTTAATTAATGTAAAATTCAAGAAAGCAAGGACTGTCTCCACTACCTATTTTATGATTCCTTTACCCTTAGAAAACTCAGCATGTCTTCTTTCTTTCCTATAAGTAATGACTCATAACTTCATACCTGAAGTTCTGGCCATATATCAATGTGTCTAAATTGGTTCTTTGGAGTTTCCAAACAAAATTAACCATGGAACATGGTGACAACATCTTAGCCTGTTATCTCCAGGACATTGAGAGCTCAAAGTGGTCAGGAAACATTTAATGGAATATTTAAAGCATAAAGAATGAAATTTAATTTTTCTTGGAGAGCAAGGATAATTCTTAGTAATTAACATGAGGTTCTGCAGCATAACTGGCAGTCTCTTACTAAATCTGTACTAAAACTGAAGAGTAAAATAGCATTTATCTGTGAAATTTAAACAATGGTCTATCTAAATAAATAACTCACATCGCATAAGTAATAGACAACGTCTGTGATGGTGATTTTCATAGTTTGACACAGCTCTTGCCTTTGTTGCTTTTCTATTACTCAGAGGAGACACCAGGACCAAGGATGTTATGGGCTCACTTACAGTATGAGAGGATTAGTCAAAGACCATCATGATAGAGTGTATTATGTGGGCAGACAGGAATGATACTAAAGAAGTTGTCCAAAATCCTGATGTCCATTCCTAGTGACATTCCTCCTTACACCTTAATTAATTCATAGTAATAAGGATGTTATATGAAATGATGAACTATTGAACAAACACTTATTACACTGAAACATAATTTTATATATTCATAAATTTTTACATCAGTTCATATGAAATGATATATTTTCATGTGGAAAAATTATAATATTGAAAAACAGGTTTTAAATATCCTTAATAAACAAACAAATTAATATTTCTAATTATAAGTATTTTAAATATTTATAATGCTATGGAATAAAATGCCTAGATATAATACAATCTTTTTAGAAAATTAAAAAAATAACGTGTTTGCTGGAAATTTATTACTTGGCCATAAAATCTGTCAATGGAATCATAGTTGGTTTTCCTGGTTAATTTTATAAATTTTTCTATTGTCCCTTCTTTGTCAATAGCTCAGATGCATTCTTTTTGCTTTAGCAGATGTATTTACTAAATGGCTTTTGTAAAGGTTGTCGGTTGCTACACTGGGAATAGATAACTATTAGCAATTCCAAATCCCAGCTGTAATATTAATTCTCCACTAAAGGTTTAAACTATAAATTTATCCAATATCCCCTGCAGGAAGATAAACTACACAATCAAAAAAATGAAAACAATAATGTCAATTTATGACTTCTATTATTGAAAGATGCTAAAGTTATATGTGCCATTTGTTAAAAAAAAAAAACTTATGTTCAGAAACAAAAACCCTTTTCTTCTAAGGTCCCTCCCTTTGAGTCCTGAGAGTTTTTTACCTCTCAGGTCTCTGATGAATTCTGGAGGGTCCCCCAACCTCCTACCTCCTGAGGTTGCCTGTTTCCATTCTTTCTGCTGGCCCTCAGGGCTTCAGTCCTTTTCTCTCATCCAATATCAGATCAGGCTCCCCTCTCCCCCTACCACCCTCATCCACTTTCCCTCCCAAGTCTATCCACCCATCCCCACTTGTGATTGCTTTCTTCTCCCTCACAACTGGGACAGAGCTAAGGCATCCTTACCTGGGCCCTTCGTCCTGCTGACAATTTTGAGGTCTGTGGACTGAAACTTAGATTTTTTTTTTTTTTGCTAATATCCACTTATTAGTGAGTATATACCATGCTTGTCATTTTGGGTCTGAGTTATCTTACTCAGAATGATATTTCCTTGTTCCATTTGCCTGCAAAACTCAGGATGCCCTCCTTCTTAATAGCTCAGTAGTATTCCATTGTGTAAATGAACCACATTTTCTGTATCCATTCTTCTCTCAAGGAACATTTGGGTTGTTTCCAGATTCTGGCTATCACAAATAAAGCTGCTATGAACATAGTGGAACACGTGCCCCTATATCATGGTGGGGCATCTTTTGGGTATATTCCTAAGAGTAGTATTGCTGGGTCTTCAGGTAGATCTATTTCCAATTTTCTAAGGAACCTCCAGATTGATTTTCATAGTAGTCGTACCAGTTTGCAATTCCACCAACAATGGAGAGTGTTCCTCTTTCTCCATATCCTCTCCAACATGTGTTATCACCTCAGGTTTTGATCTTAGCTATTCTGGTTAGTATAAGGTGTAATCTCAGGGTCATTTTGATTTGCATTTCTCTGATCACTAAGGACTTTGAACATTTCTTTAGGTGCTTCTCAGCCACTCAAGATTCCTCAGTTGTGAAATCTTGGTTTAGTTCTATAACCCAATTTTTGATTGGGTTGTTTGGTTTTGGTGGTTAGCTTCCCAGGTTCTTTATATATTTTAGATATTAACCATCTATTGGATGTGGGGTTTGTTACAGAGACAGACATGTTGATCAATGGAATAGAATTGAAGGCCTAGAAATAAAACTACATACTTAGGGACACATAATCTTTGACAAAGATGCCAAAATATACAATGGAAAAAAAGAAAACATCTTAAATAAATGGTGCTGGTCTAACCGGCTGTCTGTATGTAGAAAAATGAAAATAGACCCATATTTGTCACCTTTCACAAAGCTCAAGTCTAAGTGGATCAAGGACCTCATCATAAAAACAGATACTCTAAATCTAATAGAAGAGAAAGTGGGAAAGAGCCTTAAACTCATTGGCCCAGGGGGAAATTTCCTAAACAGAACTCCAATGGCTCATTCTCTAAGATCAAGAATTGATAAATAGGACCTCATGAAATTGGAAAGCTTCTGTAAGGCAAATAACATAGTCAGTAAGACAAATTGGCAACCTACAGATTGGGAAACACTATTTTCTATGCATATATTTTAATAGAGAGATAGGTGAGAACTGAGGCATTGATATTTTTGCACATGATCTTAAACCTTTTTCTGCTTCTGCCTCCTTATTCTTCTTTTCAATAATATCCACACAAAATTTAATTTTAAAAGATAATAAATTTGATGTAATGTGTTTTGAAGAGATAGGAAAGAAATGGGGAGCAACAGGAGTACAATAAAATTATAGACTCCCCAAAAGAAATACTAACTAGGGTAACATTTTCCTTTGTTTTACCTGATTTTCCTTGGTATTCTCCTTTGTCTTATAGCTGGTTCCTGTGTTTAAATCTGAAAAGAAGACAGCTTCACTTACTTTTAAACTCAGGAAAAGGGAGAGAGAAGTAAAAACAAGCACACATTTGTAGGAGGACCATGATAACTAATGTTAGCTACCTATGGACTCACAATTCCTAACTAATTTCACAATGTTCACTTAGTGTAAAAGTGTTATTCTAATAGTCACACTTTCTTGAGTAATTTTTTTCTACTAGTCTTTGTTATTTTGAATAATTTCAAGTCATTTCAGGTGAGAAAACTTGCTATTCTGAAATAAATCATAAAATATATTCTTATAGAAGTCTTGTGGATCGCTGATAATTGTATTTCTGTCCAATATACTTCTCAGAAAACATTCCAAAAATGTTATAAAAGTTATCATTTCATAGCTGGTTTTAAAATATAATGTCTATGAAGCATTATAAATATCTAAATTGATGTTTTTGACATTGTATTCATCACATAGGTTTTATTTAATATGTAAGAAAGTCATAATGTCAGTCCCATGGGCAGTTAACTAGTGGCTCTTCTTAACTTGGAAACAGACCCCTCATATAATTATAAGTTTGAAGGTTTTTGTTTTAAATTTTATTTTTGGTGATATCCCTATTCTCATGATAACTCATGATATATATAATTTAAGTATATTTTAATTGTTCCTGTACATATGTAATTAATTAATAAAAATCTCACCCATTTTCTCTGTGCCTGAACTCTAAGATAATTTGTTCTTTATATATTTATAGTGTTAAAAAGCAAAATTTTTATCAATGTCCAAAGCTGTAATTACCTAAATTGTATTTTACTGGCACTGAGACAGGCTGTTTTTCAGAAATGTCCTACCTTCAGTTGTATACAAAAAAATACTCATTTGCTCCTTTCTAGGGGCTTCAGGTATCCCTCTGGGACACACCGCTAAGCAAAGAGATTTCATGCATAAATGTAATAGCATATTCTAACACTGTCTACTGACATTTGCTTCTAATTGGCCACACTGAACATATAAAATGAAAGTTAAAGGCCAATTGTCCCTAAAGGAAGAACAAAATATTTTCATCATTTGTATCATGATTTGTCTCATTAAAGCCATTAACAAGTCAGGGCATTTTATGACTCTTTGTTTAGGATCTCAGAACCAAGCAATATAAAACTCTTGGCATACCCAGTGATCATATTTAATAAAAATACACCTATAATGTGTTCCAAAAAATCTGCTCTTAAGCTTCTTCTTGCAGCCAATGGGAAAAAAATACAAAGATTGGAACAAATATAGACTTTATGCAAAGAGTTAGAAACAATGGAACATACAGCCCTATATGGGACAGTTCCAACAAATCCCCCCCTTTGAGTTTTAGAAATCCCTGTGGAGGAGTCTTTGGAAAGAGTGTAAGAGCCAAAAGGGATGAAGAACATCAAGGATCCAAGTCCCCCAAACAACATTATTGACACACATATGAACTCAAAGACTGAGACAGCATGCAAAGGGTCTGCAGAGTTGGGGGTCCTAGATCTGAAAAGAAGAGACTCATGCCACCATCGTAAACCTATAATAAAACTTCAATTATAACCACTAGCAAAGGAAAATTTGCTTTCTTCAATACAGTCTTACTGGAGAAACAGACAACTCCTTAGGGTAGGTTGACTGCTTGGCAGTAGATAGTCAGCAAAATTTAATCTAATGGTATCTTTGGAGATTTCTTATCTCACAATGTCATGTAAAGACTCTACTTTAAAAAAAAAACGTACTTATTTTTCATTTTATTTTATTTTATTTTATTTTATTTTATTTTATTTATATTTTGTCTTCTCTTTTAACCATACAGGTCCTTTGGGTGCATACCATGACTTCCAATTTAGTTTTTATATGGAATTCCTGAATGGTCAAACAAGTGGGTCTCTATTTCGTGTGCCTTCACTTATATTTTTCTTCTTTCTGTTTTATTTTATTTCAATATGTTAGTTTTTGCTTTTGATTATGTTTATTTTAATTTTTTAATTATTCCATAGAAACCTATTTATTTTCTAATAAAGGACAGCAAGGGGTGGGTCTGCATAGAGGCAGATATCTTAGTGATCTGGGACATGAGAGAGAAGACACTGTAATTTAGTATATTATTAGAGAAACATATCTAGTTTAATAAAAGGGAAAAAGTTAACTGTTTGAATTAAAATTTTGTGATTTTAAATGTGATATATAAATGTCATATTTAAAGTGAATTTAATGTATATTACTTAAATTCACCATTGATAGATACATTCTGATTCTTCAGATAATGTTATCGAGTATCTACCAACATTTATCTTTCACTTTAAAACTCATTATTTTTTTCTTGGCTATTAACCTAATCTTTAGATTTAGATAAAAGTAATTATGTTGCAGCAACAAATTTGGTTGAAATAAACTTCTTAGCTTAAATACTGTGTGTGTGTGTGTGTGTGTGTGTGTGTGTGTGTGTGTATGTCTGTATGTATGTATGAGTGTGTGTGTGTGTATGTATCTCTGTGTGTGTATCTCTGTGTGTGTGTGTGTGTATCTCTGTGTGTGTATCTCTCTGTGTGTGTGTGTGTGTATCTGTGTGTATCTCTCTCTCTCTCTCTCTCTCTCTCTCTCTCTCTCTCTCTCTCTGTGTGTGTGTGTGTGTGTGTGTGTGTGTGTGTGTGTGTGTGTGTGTTTTGAGGCTATTTATTTAGACCAAAGTATTTCCTTAAAGATGAGATTAATAAAAACTATTACTAAAAACTTTCCTGAAATCCATTTATTTTGTTTGTCAACCATGTATATGGGCTAATGAAAGAGTTATAATTTTAAAGGGGAAAACTGGTAGGAGGGACTAGGAAGAGAGGAGGAAAGGAGAGAGGGAGGGTAAACTGTGGTCAGGATGTGTATGTGAAGGAAAGCATGATCTCTCTATTCAAAAGAAGGGAAACGAAGACCAAGATATTAATGTTGCATTCACAACAAATTAGCAAGTGAAACCGAGGAGAAGGGATGGCACAGTCCTATGCAGCTGATGGATATCACTTTCCTCAATCTTTGAAGGGTAATAAAGTGTACATTTTGTGTAAGAAGAATGAAAAAACTAAAGAAAAGAGAAAATAATTCCTCATGGACTGACACAGTATGAAAAGAAGGTATAGAAAATCACATTATTCCTGTAACCTAAATGTACGTTAACTTCTCCAAAATCATGGAGTTTAATTTATAGAGTCCTATGATCATGGTACTGAGTAAATGTTTGATCTAATGATGGTGCTTAGACAGAGTTTGGAGAAGCATGTTTGAATATAAAACAGGCTACACAAGTTATCCCTTTCTACCTGCAAAGGTTTTCTAAACTTTCCTTAATAAACTTACTTTCTGATGAAGAAATAAAGAAAAACGAAGGAGGAAAAGAGAAATAAAAAGAGAAAAAAAGAAGGGAGGAAGGAACAAGGGAAAGGGGGAGAGAGGTAGGGAGGTTGGGAGGAAGAAGAAGGGAAGATAAGAGAGAGGGAAGAAGGGATGGAGGGAGGTTTAGAGAGAGGGATGAGGGCAGGGCAGGAGGGAAGTTTACTGTGATTCTTTACTTATAAATCAGGAAACAGCACATATGACTAAAGCTGAAGTTTATGAGGATGAGGGGATGGCTTGCAAGAAAATAGCGCATGTGGATTTTGTAGAAGATCTAGCTTTATCCTTAATATGGTTCTTTTTTTACTTAACTAGTTTCTGTGGTTATTGCAGATTATATGCTATAAGGTGTTCATTGCTATTCTTTCCACAATAGCTACAGATTTATGCAACCTAATGAACTTCAATAGATGAAATTTTATTGAGAAAGGTAACTCAGATCTAGAAATACAATGCTACCTGTTCTCTCTTATTCATGGCCCCTCCTCCAAATTTCCAGATGTGAGTTAGTACTCTGGAGCATTACACAATTCAAAAGCCCTAGCTTTGAAATAATAAAAATTTGAAATAATAATTATTCAAGACCCCACACATTTGTAAAGCTTCCTGTAACACCACATACATTTACTTTTGTATCTTATTAGGTTAATGTTTTGAAATAACAGAAATGCAACTGAAATTTGTATTTTTCACAAGACACTTTCTTCATTGCTACTCTAAGTAGGTGGTTGTATCTGAATAACAATTTGATTTTCTTAAGGACATCTTCCACATTTTTTCTGTCACTCCCTGTAAATGATATTGTCCAAATCATTGAAATAAGAAGATGAGGTTACTTTGCTCATTTTCTGTACAGCATTTTCCTTAATCTAACCCATTTCCTTAAAGATTGTTTATCTAATACATTAATTTACAATAAATGAAATTTTCCAGCAAAACAACATCTGTAGACTATTGTTTTGGGAAGACAAAGAAGCTCTTCCCAGAAGAAAACGTATTCAAGGAATAAAATTCTGTTTGCATTAATAAAATCATTGTTCTGTTTATTATGTGTCAATATATTTGATTTTATGACAAACATTTAAGAGTCAATAGTCTGTGCACATGGTATTTAGCTCACAGACTTTAGAAATAGCAAGCTTTGTCTCTAGCTATAGCCTTTGTAAGCAAATTCACCATTATGTTACAGCCAACGAAATGTCTTAGTTTTTATTTTTCCCTAAAATATGTTGACTCTGATTATTTCACAGAATTAATTTTTATTTTTAAATTTTATATTGGTAGGCACATATTTGTATGAGAAACAAAACCCATGCTTCTAAAATGATTAATGGAATCTACCTCAATCTTTTACTATTAAAAGTTAATTGTCTAATTTTCTAAAGGCTGATAGATGTCACACATAGTTTGGAGAAAGTCAAAAGTAAAGAAAACACATATAGAATGATTTCAACTCCATAGTGTCATTTCTGTGATAAAAACCAACAAGTTATTAAGTCATTGTGACCTCTATATTCTTAATTCAATTCTAATCAACAAGACAAACTTACTGAATGATAATCTTTCTATATGAGTTTAAGTAAATGGAAATTTTAAACTACTCATAAATTATCTTTGAATACTTTTTGGCTATTAAGGTTTTCTTTGTCCTCAAGAAATATTTTGGAACTGACCTGAAATAAGTGTAAATATTTAATGATTTAATATTCAAAGATACCCCAAATGTCTTGTATGTTGTACTAAGTTAAATACACAGAAATAATAATTGAAAATCATCAATCCCATTAGAGAATGATTAGCCAGCACCAAATAGCTGTGTAAATGAAGTTTATCTACTATAGACTACAAAAACTCACTACATTTAGGAAACATGATTATTTTTCATAGATATATAATATAGATGTTGAGATTTAGAAACCAAAAGAATATTGTTAGTAAACTTATTACCTTGATTTTGTGTTTTTCTTAATTAAATGTTGTGGTAGATTCATAAATGAGTACTGTATTGAATTTCTACCTCTCTCTCTTTCAATCTAACTACTCCCATGCCACCAATCCCTCTTAGAACCTTGATCTCTTCTTCATTATTTACACACACACACACACACACACACACACACACACACACACACACAAGACCAAATGGACTCAGTATCATTTCTGTATGTGTGTATGTATATATATATATATATATATATATATATATATATATATATGTCTGATCCTTTGTAATCTTTTCTAATGTCCCCTTTATAAAATGGAATATCTACTTGCAAAAAATAAAAATAAGTTATAAAATATGAAAAACATAATGAGACTGTATAGTATTATACAGAGTGAGGTAACCCAGACTTTAATTTTTTAATTTTTTTCTAATAAACTTAAGGCAAGTTAGGCATTTTGAATACTACTTCAAATTGATGATTGTGATTCTTATATGATATTCAGTTCATTTCTATGCTCATGTAATCAACCTAAAAATAATTAATATTTTCAATTTTAAAAATGAAAGTTTCTTTGTTAGACAAGTGCTGAACTTAGAGAACTATATGAAAAAACACTCAAATATGAACAGTAAGATTTATGTTGAAAGAAACATGTACCACAAGATGGAGCTGGAATTACATTTTCTAAAAAACTTAAATGATTGATTCATGTATTTTCAAATGTATGAAAAATTAAGTTCTATACCATACAAATGATGTTTAAACCGCTATTTAAGATTTTACTTATTTCATACATACCCATAAGTGTTCAGCTAAAATAAAATCATTTAAAAATATTACTGTAAAATATACACATCAAACCTATTATTACAAGAAATGTTACAGAAATTTATTGCAAGTATGTAGTCATGTTCATTTGCAATTCAAGAATGAAGTAACAGTTCACTCTTAAATTTAGTTCATACTTTAATGAGCAGAGAGAACTGGTCTCATTGTTACAAAATCTCTGAAGTACAATAAGCAACATGGTGTAGTCACAGCTAGAACAAGGGAGCTGGTCATTAAACTGTCTCATGCTGACTGGAATATAGATTTATTTACTTCTTTCTTTCTTTCTTTCTTTCTTTCTTTCTTTCTTTCTTTCTTTCTTTCTTTCTTTTTATATATTTTTTATTTTTTTATTATTTTCTAAGTTATTTTATTTACATTTAAAATCATTTCCCCTATCCCGTTTCCTCCCTCCCCAAAAGTCCCATAAGCCCCCTTCCCTCCCTCTTTTCCCCAAACTAAATTGTGGTTGTTTTTTGGAAAGTTGGTCCATTTTGAAGTTTAGTTTCATCACTTGGCTTTCAGTACAATTAACTCCATTCTAGTCTATCTGCTCCAAGTCTATACAGGAGGTCATTGCAGAGTGAATGCTCAGTATGAGCTTCAACCCTTAAATTCCATTCGTTAAAACAAGGCAGTGTTTTCAGAGGAGTATATCTACCCTATAATGAAAAGAAACAATATACAACCTAGGCTGAAGAAATTAGTGGTTGTGGCGCTAAGTAAAACTTTTGTTAATAAATAGCAATGTGATAGTTATGAAAGGAGCATTTTAGCCAAGCTACCCAAAAGTTTATTGCTTTACAACTATGTGTGGATTTATCTGCGATATAAACATGATGGTTATCTGTTTAATTGTTCTTGTTCTTTCCTTTGTCCTCATTTTTGGTATTTGGTATAATAAGAGAAAGTTATTTTTTTTCAAAATTCTGTTTAGATTAACTATCCTTACATTTTCTTCTGAATTTCTAGACTTGTAAAAATTAACTATCTTCAACATAGATAAACCTAAAATGCACTGATTGCAAAAGCATTTTACAAAACAGTAGTGTAGAGAGGAAAGAAGAGTGTTAGGATATAATTCTCATCCTGAGGATTACAACTGACTTTGGTTTAATAAAAGACAGTTAACAAGGAAAAACACAATAAATTAATCACACATAACTCTACATGGTTCAGGTACCTTGAGAATGAATAGATGAGAATCCAGTAAATCATCTATGTTCATGCTGGGATGGTGTGCAAGGAACACAGCCCCGAAGCACTGTGATGGAGTAAAAGGAAATTGTCTTAGACAGGAGGCCGAGCAGAGAAGCCAGAGCTGCAGATTCTTCTTGGCTTCTGCTTTGTGCTATTTCTTTGTTTCCCCAAACTCCACTTGGAAAATCAGAAATCAGATAATTTCTTTGTGCCCATCTCAACAGCAAAAGGTAAATGGTTATTTACGGTATTAATTCCAGTTTCCTGGCTAGATCTGAGAAAAGCCGGTTCTAGTTTCTGTGATCTGCCTTAGAAAAAGGAAGTCTGATAGCTCGCATATGCATTATAACTTTCAGAGATTCCTGAGTGGTAGAAAATTATCTGTGGACTTGTTTTGTTTAATATTTTATTTCTGATTTTTCCTTTTGTTAAATAAAATTTTCATATAGTGTATTCTGAACATTTTCTTTTCTCTCAACTCCTCTCCTCTCATTTAGCTTCATGTTTTCATGTTCTTCCTCTCTCATAAACAAAACAAAAACAAACAAATAAACCATTCCTTTTGTATCTGTCCGATATTGCTTCCTTGGAGTCATCCACCACTTCCAGCTCTTACAACCTTTCAGACTCCTTTTTCATAAATCCCGAGCCTTTAGAGAATGGGTTTGAAAAAGAAATCTGATTTTGTACTCAGTAGTCCAAAGTCTTATTCTCTGCACATTGTAGCTGCTTTTATTATTTAATGCCCTTTACATTTCTCTAAGATTTTAAAATCCTACTAAATTTCACCTGCAAAGGAATATGTTAAAAAAACCTATAAGTAAATGAAATAATTGATAACATAAAATTGGTATTTTTAGAGAAAAATGTTTTATTTTAATTTCTTGAAGACAGTTCATATCCTGGGTTTGAATTGAGATTGTTACTTAAGAAGAACTTTGCAGAGAACTATATATCATAGGTCAACAAATTTTAGCAACTCTGCTAGGTGTTAGAAGAATCTACTGTCATATGGACATTTAAAAATTGTTTTTGTGGATCCTGGATAACTGGAACAAGGGGTTATCCCAAAAGCTGTTGTGTGTACATGGGGTATGTTCTAGTTGGGTTGCCTCATCTGACTCAGTGGGAGAGCATGTGCCTCATATACCTAAGGGATTCCCCACCTGCTCAGAGGAGAAGAGGGGTAATGGCGGGGGGGAAGGATTGTAAGAAGGGGTGACAGGGAGGGGATCAGTGAGCAGGATATAAAGTGAATAAGAAAAAATGCATAAATTTTAAAAATAAATTTTAGGTTAGTTAAATAAAAGAGTATAGACTCCTATTTTCCCCTTTGGCTGTAATCTAAACAAGGTAAGTAAAAAGAAAGATTAAAAGCATTAAAAGAAGAAATTTATTTAGAAAACAAATATATACTCCTGAGGAAGTGTGACCTAGCTAGTTTGGGCCATTCTCAGGTACTGAGAATGCTATTTGCAACTTTGTGTTTCAATTTTGATGTCAGCACCTCCTTCTGGGTTGTTATCCTGTGTAAGCTGTTGACTTACCTGACAACAGCTTGTATAGCCCTCTGACAGGGGGCATTTAAGAAGAACTACTCCCTCCTCCTCTTCTTCCCTTCCCTCTCCCCTCTCCTCCCTGTTCCCCAACCCCCATCTCTTTCTCCCTTTCTCCCTTCCTCTCTCTTTCTTCCCAACATGTTCCTAGCCAATCTTTTTTACTCTTCCTCTCTCCTCTCTCTTTCTGTCCTTCACTGTCCCTCTCTTTTCTCTGCCTCCACCCATTTGCCAGGTACCTTCCCTTCCTGTAATAAACTTCCTTTTGTACTAGGTTTTTTACATGGAGGTGATTCCTAGGGAAACACTTTGGCTTGGCCACTGAGGTGCTCCTTCTAGCCACATTATACTGCATTATACTGTGGTTTTAAAAACACAACACACACAGTCTCCTAATGACAGAAATTCATTCAGTCTGATCATTTACTATAAAGTTATTTTTTTCATAACAATATTATTGCAAATAATGCCACTCTTATAATTAAAAAAATTATGGGTTATATCATAAATTCTTCTAGAAACAATAAAAGGAGACACAGTTCTATCCTCCTCTAGAAAAAAATATTTTAAGGTATCCCAGGTTTAAATAATTGGAAGGTAGAAAAAGAGGCCCACTCTAAAGGAGAAACATTGACCTCAAGAGTAGAAAAAAAGATAATTAAGCACCTTCAGTGAGTATCAGTTTCTTTTGAACAGCAAGATATTTTTGTCCCCCTACTTAAAAATCTGTGTTTCACATGAGAACCTAAGGTCTGATAAGGACAGGTTAGGAAGCATAGTTTGTGAAACATTTTTCAATCTAATATGTCCAAATTCCTGTCAAGGTTAAAGTTAAATGCAATCTATGGGAATGCGATGGGAAGAGAGGTTTTTAGAGAGCCAAGAGATGTGGAATCCCAAACACCTACCAATTGAAATGACTTGAAAGGTACCATCCTAAATAAAAAACAGGCTCTATGGCTAAGTCTGTCTATCTAGACACTACTAAATGGCTGACATAATCTGTAGATTCAGGCATGCTGATATTTAAATACAAGAGTGTTTCAAATAATCAGTGAGATTTACAATGCTAGTGTACTGTCTGATTTTGTATGTCAACTTGACACAGACTGGAGTTATCACAGAGAAAGGAGCTTCAGTTGGGGAAGTGCCTCCCTGAGATCCAGCTATGGGGCATTTTCTCAATTAGTGATCAATGGGGGAGGGCCCCTAGGGTGGTGCCATCCCTAGGCTGGTAGTCATAAGCCTGTAAATATCACAGTCAGTGCCAAAGATAAATTAATTCTACCTGGACATTTTCCTACATTATATAAATTTGATATCTATCTATTTATTTAGCCCTTGATTATTAACTCTTAGAACATGAAACAGAGACAGAAGGTTTTTTTTTTTTGAATACTAACATGTCAATAAACCTTTCAGGAACTATCACCTTCATGGAAGTATTACTTAAGCAATTAGTGTGTGTTTTTGCCTATCATTTGCAACTTCTTGTTAGCTCTTGCCTTTTTTTTTCTAGATTCAACTGACAAAGTTAATTTTATCACTATTCAGTAATAACTAACATGCTGCTTAGATTCTCAAAGTAGGTAAGTGTAGAAACAAACTTGGTCTCTATATTCGCTGTATTTCATTGCCTGCTCTGGGAGGATTATTATTTTTTTAAAATCTCATCGATGTATTACTGATGACAAGATACTGAAGTAATTGCACAAGTATTGGAAAAACAGACATTTTATGTAGAAATTAAATATTCGACTTGAAGTACCCACGTTTCTAAATTTCAGAGATAAATTCTATTAGGATAAAAGGCTATCTGAATCTCTAAATATGCACACACATTAGATTTTAATTACAATTTCTTGTGGTTCTAAAATGTCGTCATGGACAAGTGGAATTTTGTTGTTCTCAATTCACCACTGAGTAATGTATTTTTCTCTACCCCGAACACAATTTCAGCATCATATCGACTATTTACAAACTAGTTTCATGGCATCATAAAAACATTCACAAAATAGCACTAAAGGTCAGCCATAAACTGGCTGAATATTCCTGCCTCTTAAATATATGGGTGACCAGCATATCCCCCAAGGATCAGTGTTTGAAAATTAGCTGCTGAGCATGCACTGCAGTTAATCCTTATAACTGTGTGTAGATGATGCATCAGCAATGTGATAAACCATACTCTTGAATAATAAACCCTTCTCGGGAGCGAATCAGTAGGTAATAATGTCATGTAAAAAAGATGTAGACACAAGAATTATAAGACCCCTTTGAATGGCTTGCCTATAACAATGTCATAGAGCAATTAATCATTTTTTTTCTGTGAATTTTAGAATAAATGTAGTTAGCAATTGTGCTAAAAATATTAAACCGATATCAGACAATCAAGTAGGAGGAAGATTATTGGAGTCTGCCTCTCTCCCATACGTGTTTCCTAGGTAACAAGAAGAATACAACATGGATATCTCGAAACAATCACAAATTCAAGTACCAAAACACTAAAAAAACATATTCGTTATTGCCTATATCTTTACCGATCTACAAAAGCAGACTTCAATTTAAACAAAATCCAGGGAGGTTTTGAAATAAGAGGAACTCATCTATACCTATAATAATGCTTTACTGCTGTTGTAACAGGCACTGTCTGTACTTGCGCTTAGATAGTCTGATGAAGAAGCATTCACACTCTTGTTCAGATGAATATAAATGGAAATATAATCCTATAAATGCAAAGGTATAGGTAAATCCTACTGAGATTATTGAAATGTTCATTCTTATGCGAATACTTCATATTTAATTAAATTGTCATTAGAATTCCTCTCATAGCACAGACCCAGTTATTGCTTTAGATGATCAACCTTTTTTCCCAGATTTGAAAGAAATTTTTATCAATCAGCATTTGAAAAATAGGTTATGTTTAAGAAAGGGAGGGTCATCATTTTGTTGGGTATAACAAACTGTTACTACTGTCCTGTGATGATTAATCTTGATTGTATTTCCTTCCTTCCTCCTTTTTTCCCTCTTTCCCTCTCTTTTTCTCTCCTTCCCTTCTTTCTTTTTCTCTTCCTCCATTGTTTTTGTCAAGTATATTTTTATACATATGAGAGATGCTTCTAAACATTAAAAAAAAAAGTGGTCCTGAAGATTGGGAGTGTTGTTGCTGCAAAAGCAGCCACATGTTTCTGAGGCTGATGAATCACTACTTAAAGAGGAAGGTGGGGAGTTACAGGCTACAGAAGCCATACAGGGCTATAGGGAAGTCTTAGCAGGCCATTTTGGTGGAAGTTTGTATTCTCAGAATGATGAAAGAAATGCGAACAGCGTTTTCCTGGCTCACACATTGTCATAAGAAATTAAGAATTCTGTAGAGAACCTGTTATGCTAGAGACCATTAATGTATTAATCTACATATGTGTCTGGGTATTTCATGTAGGACTTGATACTTTAAGTGTGTCTAAATTAAAAATAGTAGATTAATATTTTGTTTTTGTTTTTTTTTTGTTTTTGTTTTTTTGTTTTTTTGGACAGGGTTTCTTTATGTAGCTTTGGCTGACCTGGAACTTGATCCGTAGACCAGGCTGGCCTGGAACTCCCAAAAGATCCACTTACCTCTGCTGGGATTAAAGGAATTTACTTCCACTTGCTAGAGGCTAATTGTTTAGATGCAGGAAATGTCAGAGCAGGCAAACTGTCCCATGCTGACTCCTCAGTGCCTTTCAAAAGAGTTTATAGTGAGAACATATGCGGTGAGTGGAACATAAATGTATGATACACATTAAACTTGGTGAGGAACTGATCACATGCAAGTGAGACATGCCTGATGAGTAGCATTCAGAGAAAGTACATACAGTTGTTAGAGTCACACAACCAAGCAGCAACTTTACCCATTGCAGCATTTCCTTGGAATCACAAACACAATTAGCTGTGACACCCTGCTCAAGGCCTGTACTAAGACCAAATAAAAAATAGCAGACAAGAAAGTGTAGTAGAATAAGACAGAAAGACCAATTACTACATAACTATTTGTTGATTCATTTAGTAACTTATATACATGCTGCTTTTGATGCCCATTTCTAAGCATGACCTCAGTTGCTAGTTGGAACAGAATGACCTGGAGAAGTAGTTGAAACATTGACATTTACAACTTGAATGCAAAAAGCTTACACCGGTCAACTGTACTATATGCCCTGAAAACAATCCATTAACTGCCACTTAAGCTTCTTTAAAAGCTCACTTGCCTGTTCACTCCAACTTTGTGACTTTTAGAGTATAAAATGAAGCTGTTAACTGCATCTGAGACCTAGACTTTTAGGAGCTACCGTGGCTTTGGTTCATGAGTGAATACATCTCCTCCCTTCAGTTCACAATGATGACAGGAGACTTATTCCGGAAAGATTCCTTTAACAAAAGTAGGAATGAAGTGAGTTAGGAGGAAAGTATGGTCCATACAAGTGTGTAGTTGTTAAGAGAAGATGAAGAAGAGTTGTTTATGATCCCAAAGCATTGTATGCTTATAGGAACTTTCTAAAATAATACAGGAAGAAAATGAAAGTTTACTATAGTCAAGGATCAGTCATTAAGGCCACTATTTTGTGAAAATTTAAATTCACTGGAAAAAAAAGAGAGTGAACTGAAAGATGTCTGATAATCTCCATGATGCAAAACAACTGCCTAAGGAACTATTCTCCAGATTCGGTCTTAATGGGACACAGGATCCTATGGTGACAGTATGAGTATCAAAATACATCTAAAACTAGATGACAAATGAAACAAGGTCATTCACGCTTGTAGGAAAGTTCCAAGTGGGCACTAAGGGAAGATAATGTGGGATAAGTTTAGATTCACTCTTCAAGGAGGTCATAAAATGTCTCTGGATGAAATGGTGAAGGTGATACCTGTGTTGTAATGGAAATCGCAGGATGTTTGAGACAGGATAAACATGGGATGTTTGCTGGGGAGTGCTACAGAGAGAAGAACTACCCTGTAAGGGGCAAATTTCATTGAGTCTGATGTAATTAGAGTGAGCTACTGAAGACTGTTGGATCTCATATGTGTGTAAGAGCCTCAGATGCCGGACAGGGAACTACAGAATTTGGCATCTGCCTGCCAGGTTTCAGTTTAGCTTCCTTAAGTTCTTTCCTTAATATTCCTTAGTTTCTCACTTTTGGAATGAGTATGACAATTCTGTTTATATTAGAAGTACATAACTTCTTTTTCTTTTATTCTGACCCCTGTGGTTGAGTTAGAGAAAAGCTGGAAGAAGCTGAGGAGGAGAGCAACCCTGTAGGTGCACTAGCAATCTCCACTAACCTGGACCCCCAGATCTCTCAGACACTGAGCCACCAACCAGGAAGCATACACCAGCTGATATGAGGCCCCCAACACATATACAGCAGAGGACTCTCAGGTCTGGACTCAGTCAGAGAAAATGCAGTTTACCATGAAGAGCCTGGAGGGCTCATGAAATTTACAGGTCTGGTGAGGTGGAGTATGAGGGTGGAAACAGTCAGAGGGTGGACCAAGAAGGGGGATAAAGTCTGGATTATAAAAAAAAGATTAAATAATTTTTTTTTTTGGTTTTTCGAGACAGGGTTTCTCTGTGTAGCCCTGGCTGTCCTGGAACTCACTTTGTAGACCAGGCTGGCCTCAAACTCAGAAATCCTCCTGCCTCTGTCTCCCAAATGCTGGGATTACAGGCTTGCACCACCACCACCTGGCTAAATAATTTTTTTGTTTGTTGTTTTTCGAGACAGGGTTTCTCAGTATATTCCTGGCTCACCTGGAACTCACTGTATACCAGGATGGTCTTGAACTCAGAAATCCACCTCCCTATGCTTCCCAAGTGCTGGGATTAAAGGCATGTGCCACTACCACCAGGCTAAAAATTTTTTTTAAAAAAAATGAAATTTTTGGACAATATCAATTCCATGGATCATTCTTTGTATTCACCACCAGTCTCATTCCAGTGACCAAATGTAAATGGAACTTTTATTGGACAGACTTTTCTTTATGTAATTTGTCTATTATGTGAGTTGATATTAGTTGTTCACTCTAAAACTTCAAGTATATGAGACTGTAGCTTTTTTTATGGTTCCGCAGTTTATATTTTCACTGAATTTTTAACATTAAAATCAGAAATGAGAAAAATATTTTTTTTCTTTTCAGTACATGGTCACCAAACACTCAGCTTTTATAAGCTTTTGATTTATTTTATGTCACTAATCTGATATTAAACATTTTTTAGTAGATAATCATTGAAACAAGTTAGATATACCTGAATATTTGATCATACTTAAACGAATGACAAATTAAAGGAGATATTACAAACCAAGCAATCTCTTTTATATTGCTTTGGGTTTTACTGTTTGCTTGTTTCTGTTGCTGAAATAAAACATTCAGGCATAAAATCTACTTGAAGGAAGATAGGGTTTATTTTATTTATACGTCCATGCTGTGGCCAATCATTGAGGGAAGTCAGAGCACGATCTCCAGGTATGGACCTGAAATAATGAACCCGGGAGCAGTGATGTTTGCTGGCTGACTCTAGAATCCTGCTCAGTTAGCTTTCTTATACAGCCCAAGTCCAAAATGGGCTGTGCCCTGCCACATCAATAATTAGCGAAGGCATTCTATCATGACCGTGGACAAAGGAAAATCTAAGCTGGGAAATATCTCATTTGAGACTCTCTGATGACTCCAGGCTTTGACAAGTTCATATTTGGAGCTAACTAAGACAGAACTGAAGTTAAATTCCAAGTTTTTTTTTAATGGATGCTAGTTTGTCCTTAATGTTTTTAGAAAGTTATTTTTCTTTTAGGAAGTATAACTTGTAACAAATATTACAAACTTACCATTGAAATCAGTATCTAAAGGTCACTGCTCTGAGAGAAAAGGTCAACCCCTTTCTAGGCAATACTTTGTTCATAATTCCCTGACTGTATGACTTAGGTGTCTGGAAATGAATAGTTGTAACTTATAAACACTAGTATTTGTTTCTAAGTTGAATACTCCCCTGTACCAGACATGTAATATGTCAGAGCTTAAGTTCCTCATCAGAACTAATTTAAAGGGAAAGAAGATTTAATGAACTATTTTTGTCACAAACACATACATACACATGCATGTATATTCCTAACGGTGCAGAAATCTCTGCAGTTTTCAGACTGGGAAATGAACCATTAAAAGGTGAGAATGAAAACTCAGATTTACTTCATCAACTTGAATCAAGACTACTAGAGAGTCTCAATGTCGGGATGTTTATTTTAGGCATAATTCAACACAATATGATTTTGAAAATGCTTTCCAGGCAACAATAATTTCAATTCCAGGTACAATAAAGCTTAAGCTGTGATCACTTAGAAATTCCTTTACACAGCACATTTAAACGTGAGGATGGCTCCCACTGCTCAAAGGCATAGAATCTAACATGGTCAACAACAGTCCATGTGACACAGCCCTTAAAGGTGGTTCTGTTAACTGGTAGCTAAAGATAACAGTTTAGGGATGAATGTGTCTGGGATAAACATTCTGGGGGATTGGAGTGAAGTATTTTCCTACAGATAGCACAAAGGTTACCTGCTCATTATCATCCTCCTCCTTTAGCTTTCTGGAGGAAATATTGGTATTTTATTCTTTCATTGAGGAGAGATCCCTGCATGTTTAACATTCCTAGTTTCCCTATTACTTAACTGTGGGTGCAAGGACTTTTGTGTCTTCAACAGAAGTATACTGCTCTATAAGTGGATCAATCTATGGAAATATTTTATATGTACGTATCTCTATCTATCTATCTATCTATCTATCTATCTATCTATCTATCATCTATCTATCTATGTATATACAAAATGGAGAGATCAACAATGAGAGTAATCATGCATATATGTTTAAAAGATGCACACGAGTGACAAAACTCAAAGATGATCTTAGTGATTCTTGTCTTTGATACAGACATGCAATGTAATGCAGAATGATAGACATGGACTTCTAATGTGACATCACAGTGCATTTCTCACATTAATTGATTTGAATAACTAAAATTGTTTGTCTCTCCTAAATAGAATAGGTCCTTAAAATAGAGGATATATATAAATTGAAGAAAGACTAGTATAACAGATACATTTTGCTGCTAATCTTGAGAATGGCTTGAAAGTCAAGTGCATTTGAAGCACTCATAATAGACCCAGTTCATTTCTCTGCACCCAGCATCTATAGCTGCAGTGTCAGGGGGTCTGATGTACTCTTCTGGCCCTCAGGAACAGAAGACACACAAGAGCAGAAATGTACGTTCAAAATATTCAAGCACATACCATATACATTTTTAAAAGAAACATAATTAAATCTATTAAGGGCAGTTTCTTCAAAACAAAAAAAATTCAGAACAAATAGTCAACAAAGTGTAAAATACAAAGTAATAATAATTAATTGTACTGGCTCTGGACAGAGAAAACTGTTACAATTATACTGCATCCTCAAAGAATGCAGTATATAAGATAATGTCCATGCTGTATAAATTTACTAAATGTCTAGTAACTTATTAAGTGGTGTGGAAAACAGATTCACATAAAAAACTATATGGGTACTGCTCTTAAATTTCTTTTTTTTTTATTATTTATTTTATTTTATTTTTTTAATTTACATTCCAAATCACTTCCCCTTTCCCGTTTCCTCCCTCCCCGAAAGTCCCATAAGCCCCCTTCCCTCCCTCTTTTCTCCATTCAAACCCCTCTCGTTTCTCTGTCCTGGCGTTCCCCTACATCCAGTCTTTCCAGGACCAGGGGTCTCTCCTACCATCTTTTTAGAAATCTATTGATATGCGGATTGTGTCTAGGGTATTCCGAGATTCTGGGTCAATATCCCCTTATCAGTGACTGCATACCATGTGTGTTCTTTTGTGATTGGGTTACCTCACTAAGGATGATATTTTCAAGATCTGACCATTTGCCTAGGAATTTCGTGAATTCATTGTTTTTAATTGCAGAGTAGTATTCCATTGTGTAGATATAACACATCTTCTGAAACCATTCCTCCGTTGAGGGACATCTGGGTTCTTTCCAGCTTCTGGCTATTATAAATAAGGCTGCTATGAACATAGTGGAGCATGTGTCCTTATTGCATGCAGGTAAAGTCTCTGGGTATATGCCCAGGAGTGGTATAGCCGGATCCTCCGGGAGTGTCATGCCCAGTTTTCTGAGGAACCGCCAGACTGCTTTCCAGAGTGGTTGTACCAGCTTGCAATTCCACCAGCAGTGGAGGAGTGTTCCTCTTTCTCCACATCCTCGCCAACAACTGCTGTCTCCTGTGTTTTTGATCTTAGCCATCCTGACTGGTGTGAGATGGAATCTCAGGGTTGTTTTGATTTGCATTTCCCTAATGACTAAGGATGATGAACATCTCTTTAGGTGCTTCTCAGCCATTAGATATTCTTCAGGTGATTTCTATTTTCATAATTCCAACTATTTAAGTTGACCCTATATTAAGATTTGTATATACATTTAGCTACAAACATATTCAAAGTTAAAGAAATTATGTTCAATTGTAGCTACCCCTTCAGGAAAAACACCTTAGTTATATCTACCCAACAAGCAACATTTTAGGAATCAACTAACTCTCCGAAGATTTTATAAATGTCTTTGAAGTAAGAAATTTCCATCTAAATTAATACAACCATATTAGAGAAAGATATAAAATACAGAAGAATAATAAATACAGAATGTGTCCTATAAAATTCCTTCTAAGTCTCCTCCTTGTCACTTCTAAATGTTCTGATTTGAAAGTTTTGTTATATTAGAACAAACCCCTAGGTGAAATTTTGCAATGCAGATATACTATAAACTTGAATTTGGAATCACTGGTTGTCTGATTGCATCACTGTTTGCATAAAATAACCATTGCCTACCTAACTACATTCACTTCAAAACAACCTCCAGTGAAGCTTGTAATTCACTCTCTTTTACACCCTACACACCATTCCCTTGTGTACCACTGGGTCCTTCCTTGTTTACAATGTACATGTTTTCAGTATTCTTTCATTGATTTCTTTTTTTTTTTTTTTTTTTTTTTTTAATTTTATTTTATTTTATTTTTTTAATTTACATTCCAAATCACTTCCCCTTTCCCGTTTCCTCCCTCCCCGAAAGTCCCATAAGCCCCCTTCCCTCCCTCTTTTCTCCGTTCAACCCCCTCTCATTACTCTGTCCTGGCGTTCCCCTACATCCAGTCTTTCCAGGACCAGGGGTCTCTCCTTCCATCTTTTTAGAAATCTATTGATATGCTGATTGTGTCTAGGGTATCTGAGATTCTGAAGCATTTGACAAAATTCAGCATCCTTTCATGCTAAAGGTCTTGGAAAGATCAGGAATTCAAGGCCCATATCTAAACATAGTAAAAGCAATTTACAGCAAACCAGTAGCCAGCATCAATCTAAACGGAGAGAAACTTGAAGCAATCCCACTAAAATCAGGGACTAGACAAGGCTGCCCTCTCTCTCCATATCTTTTCAATATAGTACTTGAAGTTCTAGCTAGAGCAATTAGACAAGAAAAAGAGGTCAAAGGGATACAAATTGGAAAGGAAGAAGTCAAACTTTCATTGATTTCTTAAAAAAAATCCTAATCATTTATTTAGAACGTTTTCTTAAGAAAAATACTGTTACTTTAGTATTGCTTATTAATTCATGCTTTAACAGTTTGATTTAGGACTAGGGATCTAGCCCAGTGATGAGTGTTTGTTTAGCACAGGAGAAACCTATAAGGAAAGGAAGGACACAAGTGAGTACATTTCCTTCCAGAAGGCAGGCCCTTGAAATGGTTTTCTGAGTGGGCTGAAGAGATTACTCAATGGTTCAGATCAGTTGATCTCTAACCGAGGTTATGGGATCAATTCATGTCACCTACATGGAACCTCCTCATCATCTCCATCCCTATGATATCCAACGCTCTTTTCTGACTTCTATGGATACTAGGCATATATATATATATATATATATATATACACACATATATAATACACATATATATGGGCTGGCAAAGCACTCATATGAATATTATAAATAAATGTAAAAAGACGAAAAAGGTTTTTCAGTAAAAACTTAACTGACTTAAGATTATGGATTAACTTTCATTTATAATAAACTTCTTGTTTAGTTATTTATTTTAAATGATATTTTTATGTACAATACAGCATTTTTTGTACTTTGAATTTCAAATATCTTGTTGCTCTTCAGTTTTCTTTTGTCTTCACAAGCCCAAGGACATACTGGAACACTTGTGTTTATTATGTCATGTTTCCACAAAGTTCTTCACAAAGACTCCAAGAACAAGATCTAAAAATAAGGAAAATGTCACCATCATGATTACAATGTCAAGTTTATAACTTTGGGGAAATGATTGACATATATTAATAATTTAGATGCACAGGCTCACATATTAATCTGTCTTATTCATGATTACAGTTATGCAGGATAAAGACATTTATGAAGTAACTTCATTCTAAACACTCAAAATACAGAGGTAGTCTGCTACCATATTTTTTTTTCAGTGATGAGGGAGAATGAATCAACTTAGAGATTCAGTTTTTCCTAGCAGAATTCCTAAGCCTTTGCTATGATTAAAATAAGTGCCAGGGTTAAAATGGTAATGTCAGCAAGACTTGAGAAAATAAGAACAAAAGAGTGGAAAGGGAATCAGTGAATGAATGCAATAAAGAATCATTGTACTTGTGGCTAGAAAGCTACAAAGAGGCAAGAGGCAAGCTGCACGGTGCCCAAGACCAGTGCGACTACAGAAATATACAGAAATATATTGCTATACAGAATCATGTAGCTGCTTAAGTGTTAAAGATGCAAGAGCCTCTGAGCAGCCCAAATTAGAATTAACATGATGAGGGGACAAAGGCTGTCTATCCGCTATATCTCAATATTGTTAGCTATCATGTGTCTGATACAAGAACATATCAGAAAATTCTGAGTGAAGACAGAAAAACTAGGTAAACCTATCTCAGAGGGAAAGTTTAACCCACTCCTGGAATTCCTCACATTTTTCTGCACAAATTAAATACTACTACTGCTTCTGCTGCTACCATTTCTACTACTACTACTACTACTACTAATATTACTACTACTACAAGTACTACTGCTACTACAAGTACTACTACTACTACATTTACTACTATAATAAATTATCTGCTCCTCATGAATGCTTGTCTATAAGTGGCTTTTCTAACCCTGGTTATGTGGCTCTCTTTAGTAGTAATGGTATATATCCCTTGAATGTAACCTGTAATCAAACTTTCTTCTAATTCCTTAAACTGTCCCCTCTTTGCTCTTTTCAGATAATAAAAAGATCTTGAAAACACTTAGCAGAATTGTAAAACTATTCCAAAGTTGACATCCATTCAGCCTTCACATCTTACTATTGATCATGTGGAATTAAAACTAAACAGACATAACAAAATCTTGATGGATGTATTTCAGGGTGATCATATTATCAAGTGGATGTTGAATGACCATGAACCTGATCCATTACAAAGGGGATTAACTCTCAAGGCTTGATTGTTATTACTCTGACCAGCAAGAAAAGATGCTGTCCTAGAGAACAGAAAAAAAATTATGTAGTTCTGTCAACTACCACTGAAACCCAATAGAACTGTTTGCACATTTTTTTTTAGCAGAACTATGTTTTTTTTTCTTTAATACACAGGCTTTGTGGATTGTCAGGAGACATCTTGGAAAGGCTAAATACATACAATTAAGATTTTTTTATTATGATAAAAGGGACTTATACAATTGCCCTTTAACATGTTGTTCTGGTAAATTGAACAACATATCAGTAATGGGTTGTGGTGAATATTTTGCTTATATTGTGTATAGAGTTTAATGTACATTTAAGCCTAGGTTTCTTAACTAATGAATGTTACAATTCAAGTATGTGAGAAAAATAAGTGTCTCACAACAAACATAAGAGCCAATTCTAAATAGTTGGAATTTTAGGAAAGCAGAAATTTTCAGAGTGTAAAAGTGATATCTATCTATCTATCTATCTATCTATCTATCTATCTATCTATCTATCTATCTATCTATCTATCTATCTATCTATTATCTAACTATATCATCTATCTATCTATCTATCTATCTATCTATCTATCTATCTATCTATCTATCTATCTCTCTATCCATCTATCCATCCATCTATCATCTATCTATCTATCTATCTATCTATCTATCTATCTATCTATCTATCTATCCATCCATCCATATGTCTTTTTATTGCTATAGAAATGACAATATTTAGTATGCTTTTTTTGGTTGAGAAGTACATAGGAAGATATGTACACACATGCAGCTGTTTCTGTAGACTCTGTGTTTATTTCTCTTCTGATCTGGACATTTATCTTTCTGCTGTACTATTTTACCCAAGAATGCAACCATATGTTCTGCTTAGCTTTGTGAATCCTTCCATGTCATTGGTTATGTCAGTGTGACCCATTGGTTAAAAAAATTACAATAAATTAGTTGGACATTTTAATATTTTATTTTGAAATATTTATTTCTTTTTATGTTTATTGGGTATTTGCCTGCATGTATTAGTGGATGTCATATGTTCCTCATGCAGCCAAAGGACCAGAGGTGGTTGTAGTCTTACCTAGAAATAGAGATTCTCTGCAAAATCAGTAAGTTCTCTTGAGTCTTATGCCATCTCTATAGCTCTAAATTAGCATTTATAAACACACAAATACAAACATTCACATACACAGCACAAACAAAACAAAAAAAACCAAGTCACTTAAAAAATAAAGTCTAAGAATAAAGAATCTGAAAACTCACTGTCTGGTGAGGAACTCATTCCTGTTTCATAGATAACACTGCCTAATTGGTTTCTTCAGTTACAGAAAATCAGACAAACTCCCTTAGGAGCCTTTATATGATTCCCTTAATGATTTAATTGTCTCCTGTGTGTAATAATTTGGGATAGTTTACAGTTAATTTTTCCACATATGAAATGTGAAGAGGTAAAATTAATCAAATAATAGCAATAAAGTGAGATATATATATATATATGTACATATATAAGTGCGTGTGTGTGTTTGTGTGTGTGTGTGTGTGTGTGTGTGTGTGTGTGCATGCGTACAGGAAGTGTTTAAGTGTTCACTTTGAGGGTGGTCAAACTGCTGATTTCAGGGCACATGTAGTTGAGGATAGCTATGAATGATGTGTTGATGGTTATTTTTTCATTTTTTTCTTGGTGTTTGTTTCACCATTATTTCTGAAGTTAATTATGTGATTTCACCAGAATAAAGTTTGTTTTAAGACAAGACTTGTATCACTGTCAAAACATTGGACATACTTACAAGTTTAGAATAACCTACACTTTTAAAATGTATTATCAGATTCTACTTGGAACTTTAGAAACTAATACAAAGTTTTGTTTTGTCTTGTTTTTTTATTTTTTGCTTAATCTGTGTGAAGTTAAAATGTTTATTTATTTGGTGATGTGTATAAGGATCATATCTAGGCTCATATCTTTCAACAACTGCTCCCATCTTCCCAGATGGCAGAACTCTTTCAGGAAGGATTAGGACAGTAGTTCTAACTTTCTTAGCACTTCAACCCTTTAACAGAGTTTCTCATGTTATGGTTACCTACATCCATAAAATTATTTTCATTGCCACTTACTAACTTTCATTTTGGTACTCCTTTGTGCTGTAATGTAAATACCTGTGTTTTCTGAAGGTCTTAGGTGACCTCTGTGAAAGGGTCATTTGATCTCCAAAAGAGTTACGTCGCACAGGTTGAGAACTTTTGATGATGAGAGATGGCCAAAGTTTAGGTGTGTCAGTGCATGAGGGTTTTACAATCCGCATATCAATAGATTTCTAAGAAGATGGAAGGAGAGACCCCTGGTCCTAGAAAGACTAGATGTAGGGGAACACCAGGACAGAGTAAAGAGAGGGGGTTGAATGGAGAAAAGAGGGAGGGAAGGGGGCTTATGGGACTTTCGGGGAGGGAGGAAACGGGAAAGGGGAAATGATTTGGAATGTAAATTAAAAAAAAATAAAATAAATAAAAAAAATTTTTTAAAAAAAGAAAGAAAAGAGAAAAAAGGAAGGAAGGAGAGAGGGAGAGTGGGAGAGAGAGAGAGAGAGAGAGAGAGAGAGAGAGAGAGAGAATAAAAGCAAAACAAGGTAAAGAAGCAGAAGGTCCATGCCTGTTTGCCTACATAATATTCATAGCCATGGTAGTCATGGAGTCTGAAACTAATGAGCACAGCCTACAAATCAGTTTTATTTTATAAGTTGCTTTGGTCATGGTGTTTTGTCATGACCATTATAAAAGTCACTAAGACAGAAATTGGCACAAGGGAATTAAATATTTTGTGATCGACCCCAACATACTGTTATTTTGAGAAATGTAGAATCTTTGGATCAAAAATATGTTTTTGCATATAGAAATGGTATAAACAGTGTTGGTAGAACTGTCTAGGGAGAATTAGGAGCTGTGTCCTTGTTGGAAAGGTGTGTCACTGGAGGTGAAATTTTTTGATTATTTTGTTTATTTACATTTCAAATGTTATCTCCCTTCCTGGTTTCCCCTCCAAAAATCCCCCATTCCACCCTTCTTTGCCCTGCCTCCACGAGGGTGCTCCCTCACCCACCTACCTACTCCTACCCTGCCACCCTAGCATTCCTCTAAGCTGGGGCATCAAGCCTTCACAGGAACAAGGGGCTCCCCTCTCACTGATGCCAGATAAGACCATCCTCTGCTACATGTGAAGCTGGAGCCATGGTCCATTCCATGTGTACTCTTTCGTTGGTGGTGTAGTCCCTGGGAGCTCTGGGGGGTCTTGTTGGTTGATATTGTTCTTCCTATGGAGTTGCAAACCCCTTCAACTCCTTCAATCCTTCCCCTAACTCTTCCATTAGGGTCCCCATGCTCACTCTGATGGTTGGCTGCAAGTATCCTCATTTCTATAGGTAAGGCTCTGGCCTTATCTCTCTATCATATAAAATGTTACAGTTTATGCTTATTAATCATGTTAGGAATCCTAGCTTTATGCCAGTGTGAAGGTGAACATTCTTAGTCTCTTGGGAGTTAGTAGAAGGTAAACCTTTATGAGTTAAAGGACAGCCTGATCTTCTTAGCCAGTTCTAGTCCAGCCAAGACTGTATAGTGAGATGTTGTCTCAAAACAAAAATAAAACAAAACAAATAATCAAAAGCATAGGAAAGTCTCATAATTCTGCTTTCTTAAACACTTCAAGAACATGAGAAAAAAATAAGAAAGTATACCTGAGAGTATCGAAGGTCCCTGTTGAGTAATTTATAGAAATCAAAGTATTATTTTCCTTAATACAACATTTCAATATTTCTATTGACTCAAATCATAAAAGAGTAATATTAACATTAATTCACAACTTGTGAATTAAACATTATATTTTAAATGATTAGTACACATTTTAACATATATTAAATGTAAACAAATATATATATATACTGACTTCTTATTGTATTTACAGCTTTCTGTATCTTATAAGAAAAATAAAACATTCTAAATAAAAGATATTATCTATGATATTACTCCTTTTTTATTATATTGCCAACTAAAAATATGCATATCTTTTTAAAATTATTATAAAAATCTAGTGTAATGTATAAGTAATGGGAAGACCAAACTATGAAAATATGTAATTATGCTTTTAGAATTGAGTATCTCTCATAAAGTACAAGATTGTTTGCTGATTATTTACTTAGACGCTATAATGAAGAGTCAGAACTTGAATGGAAACATTATGTTCCTTGTTGCTACTGTAAAGACTCAAAATAGAAAAAGGATCCAACACAAGGAAAATACTATTGGCATCATGATGCTGATATAAAGCAGTGTGAGAAGGTAAGTCATAAGGTCTACTTTGTGTATGTGAAAAACAATATTAATTACTCTAGACAGCCTTAGTGACTTAATTGGAAGATCTTATACTTTATTAAGGGCAATAATTATCTAGAAATAAGAGCTGAAACCATTCACAATTTGAACTCATTTTTTTAAAAAAAAATCTTTACCAAAAATGGAACATGGCATAAATATAAATAAAATTAAGTAAGATAGCTAAAAACTATATTGTATGATAGTTTATAATTAAATTTTTAGAGAAAGGTATATATGTGTTAATACTTTGTGTAGTATGCAGACTAATCATCTATGTTCAAAGAAAAATACAAGAAAATAGAGAAGTCCCCACTGAAACTGTGTGTGTTAGTTGTATGTGTTAGTGTGGATCTCTTGTCCCTGTTTTTATACATGTATGCTAGGCAAGTGTTCTATTAACAAGCTACCCAGCCATGGGCAGCTTATTTTGTAGCCATCTCATCTCTTGGCAGGAGAGACCAAAATCTTACAGCCTCTGCAGAAGAAGACAAGTGGAAGTAGTTGTAGATTTGGTTCATGTAGAAAGAGAAATAGCTAATAACTATGCTTAGGGAGATAAGGAGGGAGTAAAGAACAATTGGGTTTTCTCAAAATCAATCAATCAAACAAAAAACAAAAAACACAGGGAGAAGTTGGTGCAGGGAACTTCTCAGTACGTCAATAAGCAAAGATTCTGGGTAAGTTGTGGGTTAAGACCAATGCATTATAAGGCCATAACTGTTCTGACAATAATTGGAGAGAAGTGAGCTGGAGGGGAAAATAATGAAATATTAATAGCAGTGTTACTGAAAGCATTACAGTCATTAACCCAGGACTAACAAAAGCACTATGGCTGCACTAATGTTAGTGAAAATTTTGGATGAGATAGACTTAGAGACTGGGAATACATCCTTAATAGTTATAAAACTAAAACCCCACTATTTTGACATATATTTTTTGCTACTTACTTACATATCCAAAAATTTTAGTGCCTTAAAAACCATATTTACTGTAGAGGCTTGGCATTTTCCAGTTCCTTCATAGATGAAAAATATCTGTATTTGTGTAATGAATAGGTGAATTAACAAAGGCAAGTTCACTGATGAGAAATAAACTAATGACACTCACAACATACTCCAGAGTTGTGAGCTCAGAGGACTTATGATTTTGTAAGTACATAGATTCTGATATCAATATCTATGCTTCATTAATTGGAGCACGGTAGATTGTCTATCTTCATGAAGTAAGCTTGAAATATATGGTTATATAAAACAAATCTAAAGCATAGTATTATAATTTACCTCAGTTTTGATCTACACATATATTTAAAATAAATACTTATGAAATAGTAATACAGAATTTTTCTTTGAAGTTAATTAAACTTGTGAAGTGAAAAATAAACATATAATTTAAAGTTTTGAGCAGTTTTTGTACATTAAACCTATGCAACAATAAGACTGGAAACATTTAAAATTGTTCAAATTATCTTTGAAACATGAATGAGTACATTAGCATGTCTATTGTCTTTTTTCAGGTCACGATGAAACAGGCATGTTGGTGAGACTTACAGGGGTAGTTTCTGATATTACTAAGATGCAGTCTTACAACAAACTCCTCAATAGTCTATCTTTTAAAATCTCTGCCCCTCCTTCCACATTGTCTCTGAGCTTTGGATGCAGGAGTTTTATCATAGATGCATCAGTTGTGATTGGAATCCACAATATAATTTTGGGTATTTCCCATATCAGTTGATTATCCAATACCAAATGATCAACTCTGATAATACTTACAAATATCATAATAGAGATAGAGCAGATTGTTCTTATATATGCAGGCATATATTTGCATATATATGTTTATATTCATATATTTATATATTATAAATTTCATATATTATAAAATTGCATTATGTAAGCATTTGAGTATTTACACATATTACATATTATATGCCAAAATAAATAATACGTTATTATATATTTATTTTGTATTATTTTATTGTACATTTATTATAGATTATATACACATAAATATATAAGCTTTATATTATAAACATTATCATAATTTATGCAGATACACATATATGTGTGTATCTAACAATTGATACAAAAGAGGGTATGAATTTGAAAAAGTAAAAGCAGAGTTACTTGGAAGAGTTTGAGGAAAGAAAAGATAAGAATTAATGTAATTGTATTATAAGCACAAAATTAAATGAAATATCTAAACAATATGCATCACTACTGCTATACGTTAACTATACATTTACTCTAAAGACAAAACCACAGATGCAATATCTAGTTTTTTCTTATGCTAAATATGATGACAGAGAAAAGTATTTAATAAATAAAGATAATTCACTGACTTGCATTGTGTCAACATGACACAAACTAGAGTCAGTCACCAGAGAAGGAACCTCAGTGTAGGAAATCCATCACAGTCTCCAACCATAGGGCATTTTCTTAATTACTGATCAGTAGAGGAGGGCCCACTACATGTGGGTGGTGTCATTCCTGGCTGGTTTGCCTGGATCCTATAAGAAAGCAGATTGAGCAGGCCATGGGGAGCAAGCCAGTAAGCAGCACCCATTCATGGCCTGTGTACCAGCTCCTGCCTCCACGTTTCTTATTAGAATTCCTACTCGGGCTTCCTTCAGTGACAGACTAGGATGTGAAAGTGTAAGTCCAATAAACTCCACAAATGACTTTTTGGTCAACGTTTTTCATCACAGCAATAGAAACTCGAAGCCAGATGAATAACACAGGGTAAATGTCACTGTGTGACTCTGAATTTGGTGAGATGAGAACTAATGTGGAAATTCTAAAGACAAAGTTTATCTGTTAAAAAGAAATGATCTTCATCACAGGCAGCCTTACTGCAAATATGGGATTCAATAAAAGCCGTCATGTTTTCAGAAATTATGCTATAGGGAAATACTAAGAATATTCAAACATAGAAAGTCAAATGATGTTACAAAATTAAAGTAGTAATATACAGCAATAAAACTTGTATAAATTGAAATGTTGTTTAGAAATGAGAGGGCACAGTAATTAGTAGCAGCAGAAACAAGTACCAAGTAAACTTAATTCACATTTTAAAATGCTTTAAAATTGTGCAACACATTCTTTTATAACACACGATTCAGAAATTCGAATGGCAATGGTTTTAAACAACTATCCCTTTTGAAATTGTAAACGTGCAGAACTGATCTGCTATTTTCTTTGTGGACTTCATCATTGTACAAGCCCATACGGGAAGTTGTTCTATTAGTTATCCAGTGATGAGTATTGTTTTTTTCTCTATGTATCAAATTTAGAATCAGAGAGAATTGGACCACATCATATCTCCCACACAGTGAATTACATGGTCTGGAACTTGATGACCTAAGACAGGAATGTACTAAGGAGAAAGGCAAAGCATACAAAATTGCCTATGCAAAACTCACTCCCCTGGTAAATGAGCCCTGTAATCATTAGGGAAGAGAAGCAGAAACGTGAAGAGGATTTTCTAAGTACACCTGGTCTATTTTGACCTTTGCAAAGTTATCTGTGTAAGAAAGACAAAAAGATAAGAATAATAAATAACATCATGTTCTAAGTTGCTTCTCTTTAAAACCATTCCATTCCTTTACTTCTCAAATGACATTCTACTTCCTGGTTATCCCTCCTCCAACCTCCCATACCATATCTTCCCTCTCCTGCCTCCCTTTTGCCTGTATAAGGGTGCATCCCACCGACCCACACTCTCCCCTCCAACTCCACTGCTGCAGCATCCCCCTATGCTGGGGCATCAACATTCGCGGGACCAAAGGACTCCCCTCCCAGTACTGTCAGGCAAGGCCATTCTCTGCTACATTTATATCTGGAGCCATGGTTGCCTCCCCTCCATGTACACTCCTTGGTTGGTGGTCTAGTCTCTGGGGACACTGGGTGGTCTGACCAGCCGAGGTTGTTCTTCCTATGGGGTTGCCATTCCCCCTCAGCTCCTCCAGTCCTTCCAGCAACTCCCCAACCAGGATCCCGGAATTCAGTCTGATGGTTGGCGCCAACCATTCACCTCTTTATTTGTTAGTTGCTGACTGAACCTTCCAAGGAGCAGCCACACCAGGTTCCTGTCAGCAAGTGCCTCTTGGCAAATACAACAGTGTCCAGTTGGTGTCTGCAGACAGGATGGATTCCAGGTGGGGTGCTATTTTAAGAATCGACTTAGACGGGGGACTGCCCCATCTAAGGATCCATCCTGTCTAAGTTGATTCTTAAAAAGTGCTTCAGTACAAGTTTTAGCTGCTTTGTTTTCTGTTGTGAGGGATGATTAGTTACAGCAGGCTTTTAGAAAGCTTTATTGAACTCAAATAAGCCTAATGATTTTGGTTTCTCTCTCCTTTTCTTTCTCTCCCTTCTACTTCATTCCATTCTATTATAGCATTATTGTGATCAGAAAAGTGACTACCAAAGTTCAGCTCTACACATACATAGTGCTAAATGCTATTCTTTTACCTACACTTCCTCTTAAAATGGATTTCACCTAAATTACTAGTTTTAAAAATAACCAAATAGAACATTGATGGTCAATGAACATACATTAGGCAGAATTTTCAAATGATATCGAATGTTCCATAGATGGGTTTCTTTTGTATAAAGCACTTCACTGACTGAGAACAGTCAAGTGGGAGGAATATAGTTGAATGTCCTGTCTATTACTGGAGAGTGACCAGTTGACTTTAGTGAATCTAAGGAGAGACTTTCTTTTTAGGGCGTATCAACTATTAGATGAGCCATTAAAAGAAGAGGGAGGTCTGGAGGAGAGTGGTCAGATATTGGGATGTAGAATGAATGAATAAATAATGTAATCAAGAAGGAGAAGGAGGAAGAAGAAGAAGGAAGAAGAAGGAGGAGAAGGAGAAGGAGATAGAGGAGGAGGAGGGGGGAGGAGAGGAAGAGGAAGGAAAGAGGAAAGGGGAGGGAGAGGGAGAAGGAGAAGGAAAGGGAGAAAAGGAGGAAGTGGAAGAAGATGAAGAGAAAGAAGGAGAAAGAAGGAGGAGGAGGAGGAGGAGGAGGAGAAGAAGAAGAAGAAGAAGAAGAAGAAGAAGAAGAAGAAGAAGAAGAAGAAGAAGAAGAAGAAGAGACTTCAGAGAGCTTCCTTGGCTTGCTGTTTTTTTGAGACAGGGTTTCTCTGTGTAGCCCTGGTTGTCCCGGAACTCACTTTGTAGACCAGGCTGGCCTCTAACTCAGAAATCCTCCTGCTGGGATTAAAGGCTTGTACCACCACTGCCCATCGAACAAAAACAAGAAAACTGAATACTCCTAGTAACCATTGAGCATGGGAAATGGCGAGAAGCCTCATCTGTTGCAACACTGACCTGAAAATTTTGTTAAATCTTTTCTTCTAAAATGATCACGTCTGTGCTCACTTCGGCAGCACATATACTAAGATTGGAACAATACAGAGAAGATTAGCATGGAGCCTGTGCAAGGATGACACGTAAATTCGTGAAGCGTTCCATATTTTTAGACTAGCAGACTGGATACATAAACAGGACCCAGCATTTTGCTGCATGCAGGAAACGCACCTCAGTGTCAAAGACAAACACTACCTCAGAGTAAAACGCTGGAAAACAATTCTACAATCAAATGGCCCCAAGAAACGAGGTGGAGTAGCCATCCTAATATCAGATAAAATTGATTTTCAACCTAAAGTCATCAAAAAAGACACAGAAGGACACTACATACTGATCAAGGGAAAAATCCACCATCAAGAACTTTCAATTCTGAATATCTATGCTCCAAATGCAAGGGCACCCTCATTCGTAAAAGAAAGTTTACTAAAGCTCAAAGCACACATCGCACCGCACACAATAATAGTGGGTGACTTCAACACCCCGCTCTCTGAAATGGATCGTTCAGGAAAGCAGAAACTAAACAGGGACACAGTAAATCTAATTGAAGCCTTGGACCAAATGGAACTAACAGATATATATAGAACATTTCATCCTAGAGCTAAAGAATACACCTTCTTCTCAGCTCCTCATGGTACCTTCTCCAAAATTGACCATATAATTGGTCACAAATCAGACCTCAACAGGTATAAGAAGATAGAAATAATCCCATGCCTCCTATCAGATCACTATGGAATAAGGGTGGTCTTCAATGGCAACAAAAACAAAAGAAAACCCACGTACACATGGAGGCTGAACAATGCTCTACTCAATGATAACTTGGTCAAGGTGGAAATAAAGAAAGAAATCAAAGACTTTTTGAAAGTTAATGAAAATGAAGGCACAACATACCCTAATTTATGGGACACAATGAAAGCAGTGCTAAGAGGAAAATTCATAGCCCTGAGTGCCGCCAAAAAGAAACGGGAAACAGCATACACTAACAGCTTAATGGCACACCTGAAAGCCTTGGAACAAAAAGAAGCAAATACACCAAAGAGGAGTAGAAGGCAGGAAATCATCAAACTCAGGGCTGAAATCAATCAAGTAGAAACAAATAAAACCATACAAAGAATCAACAAAACGAGGAGCTGGTTCTTTGAGAAAATCAACAAGATAGATAAGCCCTTAGCCAGACTAAGCAGAGGGCACAGAGATAGTATCCAAATTAATAAAATCAGAAAGGAAAAGGGAGAGATAACAACAGAAACTGAGGAAATTTAAAAAAATCATCAGATCCTACTACAAAAACCTGTATTCAACACAAGTAGAAAATCTTGAGGAAATGGACAATTTCCTTGACAGATACCAAATACCAAAATTAAATCAGGATCAATTAGACCATCTAAACCATCCTATAACCCCTGAAGAAATAGAAGTTGTCATTGGAAGTCATCCAAACAAAAAAAGCATAGGTCCAGATGGTTTTAGTGCAGAATTCTATCAGACCTTCAAAGAAGACCTAACACCAATACTTTTCAAACTGTTCCACAAAACAGAAACAGAAGGAACAGTACCCAACTCGTTCTATGAAGCCACAATCACACTAATACCAAAAGCACACAAAGATCCGACAAAGAAAGAGAATCTCAGGCCAATCTCTCTTATGAATATCGATGCAAAAATACTCAATAAAATTCTTGCCAACCGAATCCAAGAACACATCAAAACGATCATTCACCACGATCAAGTAGGCTTCATCCCAGGGATGCAGGGATGGTTCAATATAAGGAAATCCATCAATGTAATCCACTATATAAACAATCTCAAAGAAAAAAACCACATGGTCATCTCATTAGATGCTGAGAAAGCATTTGACAAAATTCAGCATCCTTTCATGCTAAAGGTCTTGGAACGATCAGGAATTCAAGGCCCATATCTAAACATAGTAAAAGCAATTTACAGCAAACCAGTAGCCAGCATCAATCTAAATGGA
Organism: Tokudaia tokunoshimensis; assembly: GCA_036184795.1. NCBI lineage: Eukaryota > Metazoa > Chordata > Mammalia > Rodentia > Muridae > Tokudaia > Tokudaia tokunoshimensis. Next base: position 23,912,856 of record BTHU01000014.1, read on the forward strand.
GAGAAACTTGAAACAATCCCACTAAAATCAGGGACTAGACAAGGCTGCCCTCTCTCTCCATATCTTTTCAATATAGTACTTGAATTTCTAGCTAGAGCAATTAGACAACAAAAAGAGGTCAAAGGAATACAAATTGGAAAGGAAGAAGTCAAACTATCACTATTTGCAGACGATATGATAGTATACTTAAGCGACCCAAAGAACTCCACCAGAGAACTCCTACAGCTGATAAACACCTTCAGAAAGTGACTGGATATAAAATCAACTCAAGCAAATCAGTAGCCTTCCTATACTCAAAGGATAAGCATGCTGTGAAAGAAATAAGAGAAATGATACCCTTCACGATAGCCACAAACCATATAAAGTATCTTGGCGTGACTCTAATCAAACAAGTGAAAGATCTGTATGACAAGAACTTCAAGTCTCTGAAGAAAGAAATTGAAGAAGACCTCAGAAGACGGAAAAATCTGCCATGCTCATAGATTGGCAGGATTAATATAGTAAAAATGAGCATCTTACCAAAAGTAATATACAGATTGAATGCAATCCCCATCAAAATCCCAACTCAATTCTTCATAGAGTTAGAAAGAGCAATTCAAAAATTCATCTGGAAAACAGAAAACCCAGAATAGCTAAAACTATTCTCAAGAGTAAAAGAACCTCTGGGGGAATCAGTATCCCAGACCTCAAACTGTACTACAGAGCAATAGTGTTAAAAACCGCATGGTATTGGTACAGTGACAGGCATGTAGATCAATGGAACAGAATTGAAGACCCAGAAATGAATCCACACTCCTATGGTCACTTGATCTTTGACAAAGGAGCTAAAGCCATCCAGTGGAAAAAAGATAGCCTTTTCAACAAATGGTGCTGGCTCAACTGGAGGTCAACATGCAGAAGATTGCAAATTGACCCATTCTTATCTCCTTGCACTAAGCTCAATTCCAAGTGGATCAAGGAGCTCCACATAAAACCAGACACACTGAAACTAATAGAAAGGAAACTAGGGAAGAACCTTGAACATATGGGCACAGGGGAGAATTTCCTGAATAGAACTCCAATAGCTTATGCTCTATGATCAAGAATTGACAAATGGGACCTCATTAAATTACAAAGTTTTTGCAAGGCAAAAGACACTGTCAAAAAGACAAAGCGGCAACCAACTTACTGGGAAATGATCTTTACCAACCTTACATCCAACAGAGGGCTAATATCCAATATATACAAAGAACTCAAGAAGTTAAGCTCCAGAGAGGCAAGTAACCCTATTAAAAAATGGGGTACAAAGCTAAACAAAGAGTTCTCACCTGAAGAATATCTAATGGCTGAGAAGCACCTAAAGAGATGTTCATCATCCTTAGTCATTAGGGAAATGCAAATCAAAACAACCCTGAGATTCCATCTCACACCAGTCAGGATGGCTAAGATCAAAAACACAGGAGACAGCAGTTGTTGGCGAGGATGTGGAGAAAGAGGAACACTCCTCCAGTGCTGGTGGAATTGCAAGCTGGTACAACCACTCTGGAAAGCAGTCTGACGGTTCCTCAAAAAACTGGGCATGACACTCCCAGAGGATCCCGCTATACCACTCCTGGGCATATACCCAGAGGCTTTACCTGCATGCAATAAGGACACATGCTCCACTATGTTCATATCAGCCTTATTTATAATAGCCAGAAGCTGGAAAGAACCCAGATGTCCCTCAAAGGAGGAATGGTTTCAGAAGATGTGGTATATCTACACAATGGAATACTACTCTGCAATTAAAAACAATGAATTCAGGAAATTCCTAGGCAAATGGTCAGAACTTGAAAATATCATCCTTATTGAGGTAACCCAATCACAAAAGAACACACATGGTATGCAGTCACTGATAAGAGGATATTGACCCAGAATCTCAGAATACCCTAGACACAATCCGCATATCAAAAGATTTCTAAGAAGATGGAAGGATAGACCCCTTGTCCTGGAAAGACTGGATGTAGGGGAACGCCAGAACAGAGAAACGAGAGGGGGTTGAATGGAGAAAAGAGGGAGGGAAGGGGGCTTATGGGACTTTCGGGGAGGGAGGAAACGGGAAAGGGGAAATGATTTGGAATGTAAATTAAAAAAAACTTAGAAAATAAAAAAAAATTAATCTAAAAGAAGAGATATAAAGACTCTTCTCCTTCCTTTAATGTGATCAGTTTACTCAATTATGAAGTGGTCTAGTAATAAGTCCAATATTGGAGATTCCAATTATGAAGATGGCTAATAATAATTATCAGCAAACTGAGTAAATTTCAAATATAGTCTCCATTCTTTCTGAGAAGTAACAGGTCTCCGTTAACTCTCAAAGCCATTTCCCTTCACTCTGGAAGTTTAGCTTTGTGAGCTACTCATTTACATTTGAATTCCTGGGACCTTCCAAAGACAAGCTAATTTGCAACTGAATATTGTGTCTTGCTTAACTCTTTGTCTTGTATTTTAAGCAGATTGTCTCCATCCAGGCTCACCTGAATTGAAAATAGGCTGTCTGTTAAAGACTAGTAAGGCATTTAGCAATTACATGACTCCAACATCAAAATATATATATATAAGTGGATCTCCTTCATGGAGCCACATAGAACTCAGATCTATGTGTGTCTACTTCCGAGCTGACATGGGCATCAGGGGATGTACAGCCAAGCATTGCCCAGAGAGGATCTAAGTATCGGGTTCTGAGTCTCTGGGGAGCAAGTCTGATTTGCATAGGGGTTGGTGTCGGTCTTCTGACCACCATGCACTCTGTGGGGATGTCCCACTAATCTAAGGCTCTGCCCCTCCCCTCCAAAAGACACCAAGAGCCGTCTAAAAGGTGGAAACAATTATTTGTTCTCCACAAGGGGAATTAGACCCCTGCTCCCTCTCCTGGCCAATAGCCCGCCGTCATGGATGGATTTACTATCCACTTGTTTAAATTAATAAGGAAGGAGGAGATGTATTGAGCCATATAGCCTCTAGGCAAAAGTCAGCTGCCTGCATTTCACCTACAAGGAGCTGAGGAATTCCAGCCACACCTCCTCCCACCTGACAGATGTCAGAGCCCCTCTGGCACTACAGTTTCCTGTGAGTGGAGTCTCCATCTCCTGCTGTGTAGCAGACCCTGTGATCTTTGTTATGGCAACATCTCTCAGCCTGCCAGTGACCTGCTGAGAAGACTCTGCAGCTTTGGGAGGGAGAGTCACGCCCACAGTACATATATTGTCGCTCTTGTCCCCAAAGAAATATAGAAAGATTTTGTACAGCCAAAAATAAATAAATAAATAAATAAAAATAAAATGACCACTTCTATCTATCTATCTATCTATCTATCTATCTATCTATCTATCTATCTATCTATCTATCTATCTTACACTTCAGATTTTATTCCCCTCCCAGTCCATCCTCCAACAGTTCCACATCCCATATCTCCTCCTTGCCCCAGTCTCCATGAGGATGTCTCCACCACCCACCACCCACCACCCACACCACCAGACCTTTAAACTCCCTGGGGCCTCCAGTCTCTTGAGAGTTAGGTACATCTTTTCTGATTGAACCCAGATCCTGAAGTCCTCTGTTGTATATGTGTTGCAGACCTCATATCAGCTGGTGCATGCTGTCTGGTCGGTGGTCCAGTGTCTGAGAGATCTCCAGGGTCCAGGTTAAGTGAGATTGCTGGTCCTCCTACAGGATTGCTTTCCTCCTCTACTTCTTCCAGCTTTCCACTAATTCAACCACAGGTGTCAGCAGCTTCTGTCCATTGGTTGGGTGCAAATATCTACATCTTACTCTTTAAGCTGCTTGTTGGGTCTTCCAGAGGACAGTCTGGATAGTTCCCTTTTTGTTAGCATCCCATAGCCTCAATAATAGTGTCAGGGCTTTGGACCTCCCCTTGAGCTAGATCCGTCTTTGTGCCTGTCTTTGGACCTTCTTTTCATCAGACTCCTCTCCATTTCCATCCTTGCAGTTCTTTCAGATAGGAACAATTTTGGGTCAGAATTCTGACTTTGGGAAGGCTCCCCTCCCTCACTTGATGCCCTGTCTTTCTGCTGGAGGTGGGCTCTATAAGTTCCCTCTCCTTACTTTCTGGCATTTCATCTAAGGTCCCTCCCTTTGAATCCTGAGAGTCTCTCACCTCTAAGGTCTCTGGTGCATTATGGAGGGTCCTCCCAAACTCCTACCTCCTGAGGTTGCCTGTTTCTATCCTTTCTGCTGGCCCTCAGAGCTTCAGTTCTTTTCCCTCACCCAATACAAGATCTGGTTCCCCTCTTCCCCACCTGTCCACTTTCCCTCCCAGGTCTGTCCCTCCCTATTCACTGTGGTTGTTTTAATCTTCCTCCCAAGTGGAACTAAGACGTCCTCTCTTGGGACCTTCAGCTTGTTGATCTTTTTTGAGTTCTGTAAACTCTATCTTGGGTATTCTATACTTTTTTTTCTTTTTAATTTTGGCTAATAGCCACTTCTTTCATTGTGTTCTGTTCTCTTGATGAAAAGAAGTTAGAGATTAGTGGATGAGAGATTAACTTAGAAGAAAGAGAATTCCTATTCTTTTGTTTGTTAATTTAAGTGTGTCCTCCTTCAATGAAGTACCCTGCATCCTATGAGCATATCTGTGTAAATGAAGTCCATCCCATTTGCTAGACTCCTGCACAGAGTCATCACCCTCCTTTTTTCATAACCATTTCAATTCAGGTCTTAGTGTCATAGCACTATCTGGCCAGAGACTCAAACTGGTAAAAATTAAGTGAATGAGTACTCCTATGTACTTATTTGTTTAATGCCTTTTTGGTAGTGGGACTATTTAAAAAAATAATACATTATATAAACATATTTGCTGATCACTATGTATCCATCCACATACATCTTTTGTAGATTTTTTGGTTACTTGCATCCCAAACTTTCTCCTATCAAAATTTAAAACACTCTGTGATGGTTTCTATATGCTTACCCCAGGAGTAACACCTCCTGGTGTGGCCTTGGTGAAGTAGGTGTGTCACTGTGGGTGTGGAATTTAAGGTTATCACCCTAACTACCTGGAAGCAAGTCTCCTCATAGCAGCCTTCAGATGAAATTGTAGAATTCTCAGCTCCTCCTGCACCATGCCTGCCTGGATACTGCCATGATCTTGCCTTGATGATAGTGGACTGAACCTTTGAACCTGAAAGCCAGTCCCAATTAAATATTGTCATTATAAGAGATGCCTTGGTCTTGGTGTCTGTTCACAGTAGTAAAATCCTAAGACATGCTCTATCAAACTAGGTATGTACTTTTTAAGGACCAATATTATTTAAAGGTAAATAATTAACCAGTCCAACTAGCTTTTGTTTTTGTACACAAAGAAGGTGAGAGAAAAGCAGAAAAGAAACAGAGCAGAGGCAGAAAGTATAAAAGGGAGAAAAATGTCAATCAATACTGAAGTCATGAAAACTCTACAGGAGAACTTACTATTTTGTAAAGTAAATTTGAAAATAATACAAAGAAATGCCCCTGATAATTTGAAACATCAAAATAAAAGTGAAAAGAAAATGAAGTTTGGTGAGTAGGGAGGTGGAAAGGTTCTGAGAGGAGTTGAGGAAAGGGAAATAATACAATGAAATTGTATTTAATAAAAAAGAACTGACAAAAAGAAATAGATAAAACCATTTTTGAAAATAAAACACTTTTTAATATACTAATAATCAATATCTTGTCAAAACACTTTTTAATATAATAGTAATTGATATCTTGTCAGGTGTGCTATGAAATGTTTCAGTTCATACCTTCAATAGTCTCCATAAACGCTTCCCCAGATTTCTTCTCCTGTGACACCCTTTGCTGTTTGTTTGCTTAATGATGCCTTTATGTATTTGCTTATTTGTATATTTTTAAAATATCTTTACAAATCTTAGAAGAAACATAAATTATAGCCATTGCTTTCAAATCCATGTAATTGAAACAACAACATTAAAAATAAAACATCTAATCACATAAAATTGCTTTACAAATATTCATCAAATAACCACTATAGACTGAAAGGAAATACTGTTAGTGACAGTGCCAATTCAGATTTTCTAAGTGTCAAATATCTCTGCTTTTTCTCTTACACTGTACCCTAGTTGCAACCCAAGTGATTTGGTTCGAGCATGTTTCCCAGAAGGTTCTATCATTCCAGTTGCTCCAATCAATGAAATGATACAACCAGAAAAGTTGTATCTTTGACTTTCTTTTTTGTCCAGATTGTCTTTTCTATTAGATATTTTCTTTATTTGCATTTCAAATGTTATCCCCTTTCCTTATTTCTCCTTCAAAAACCCCCTACCCTGTCCTCCCACCCCTGCTAACTAATCAAACCACTCCTACTTCCCTGTCCTGGCATTCTCCTAGACTAGGGCAATGAGCATTCACAGGTCCAAGGGCCTCTCCTCTTATTGATATCTGGCAAGGCCATCCTCTGCCGTACATATGGCTGGAGTCATAGGTCCCTCCATGTGTACTCTTTGGTTGGTGACTAAGGTTCTGGGAGCTCTGGGGGTACTGGTTGGTTCATTTTGTTGTTCCTCCTATGGGGCTGTGAACATCTTCAGCTCTTTGGATCATTTCTCTATCTCCTCCACTGGGGACCCTGTGTTCAATTCAATGGTTGACTGAGAGCATACCCTTTGTATTTGTCAGGCACTGCCAGGGCCTCTCAGGAGACAGCTATATTAGGCTCCTGCCAACAAGCACTTGTTGCCATTCACAATAGTGTCTGGGTTAGGTAACTGTATATGGGATAAATCCCCGGGGGCGGGGGGCACTCTCTGGATGGTCTTTCCTTCAATCTCTGTTCCACATTTTTTTCTCTATATTTCCTCCCATGGGCACTTTGTCTCCCCTTCTAAGAAGGACAAAAGTATCCACACTTTGGTCAACCTTCTTCTTGAGCTTCATGTGGTCATGAATTATATCTTGGGTATTCTGAGCTTCTGGTCTAATATCAACTTATCAGTGAGTGCAGACCATGTGTGTTCTTTTGTGATTTGGTTAACACACTCAGAATGATGTTTTCTAGTACCATCCATTTGCTTAAGAATTTCATAATTCATTGTTTTTAATATTGAGTAATAAGCCATTGTGCAAATGTACCACATTTTCTGTATCCATTCCTCTGTTACGAAACATCTGGGTTCTTTTCAGCTTTTGGCTATTATAAATAAGGTTGCTATGAAGATAGTGGAGGATGTGTCCTTATTACATGTTGGAGCATCTTCTGGGTATATGCCCAGGGGTGGTACAGCTGGGTCTTCAGGTAGTACTATGTCCAGTTTTCTGAGGAACTGCCAAACTAATCATCTGTCATCAGTATGTAGGTTTGTTTGTATGTATATGTGTGTGTGTGTTTGTGTGTGTGTCTCTGTGTTTATATGTATGTGTGTGTAAATTACCAAACAATGATGATATTAAAGAGGTACTACACACACACACACACAAATAGAATGCTTGCACCATTTTAAGGAAATGCTAAAATATATACAGATAGATTAATTAAACAACAGTATATGAAGAGTATATCTTTCTGTAAAGAAGAATTATTCTGGCCATTTATAATATATTTTAATGAGAATTTCAATATTTAAAGCAGAGTTTTTGTTTTATGGAAAAATTAAATTTTAAACAGTATTTTATACAATAAACTATTAAATTGAAATTGCTAGGAAATAGAGTTGAAAAAATTTCTCATGGAAACTAAGAAAAACTTTGAAGAATACAATAAAAATATTTTAGCTTACTTTTGATTGAAATGGGTAGGAAATGAAATTGAATGATGTTATGCTTTGTTTATCTTTGCAAATGGAAATGAAAGTTTCCATGAATATACCAATAAATAAAATACAACATACTTTCACTCTGAGTAGAATGCATTCCAATTGAGAGCTTTACTGAAGTGCAATTTCTTTAGAAACAATTTTCATCATGACAAATATTAAATACAATTGGAGTATAGTAAAGCTTTCACTGAATAGTGTAAACAATCTAATTTCATATTTATTTTTTAATAAATGACTTTCACCTGATGCCATTGGAAATAATTCTATATTTACTTTATACTTCATATATAGACAATATTAATACAGATTAAATATTATTTTGATATTATGGTCAAATGTTGTAGTTCTGTACATGAATTGCAGTAATTCTGACTAAATTCTGGCTAGGAGTCTTCTTTCAAATTTTTCCTTATTCCTATTCTCATGGCTATACTTTATTTCAAATATGTTTGATACATTAAATAATTAAGATTCCCTTAATCAGCAGTTCACACTTAAGCTTAGATCCTAGCCACATTCTTAGCCAGTGAATTATTTTTGAGACAATTTTAGATAGATGAGTGTCTCCAAAAATTAGTGACCAGTAAGTGTTTATTTACATGGATTTTACATATTTTCCAAAATTTTCGTTAATAATTAACTGAACATTCTAAGCACAGCTGTGATTTGTTTTCTTTACCAGTCTTGGAAGCAGTATGTTTCTATAAGATAACATGGATTTCCTTTTGTAATTTGATATAACATTCAATAATTATTTCTATTAGCTATGCAAGTTTAAGATATCTATCCTGCCTGAGGACAATGCTTTTCTATCAGTGGCATTTTTATGTGCTATTAATGGCTTCTGTTCAAACAGTTCATTAATTTACTAAATAATTCATTCATTGAATATCAATTTTCAGCCACATGACAAGGGGGCCCTGGAACCTCTCAGTAAAACTGTTCTGCCACAGAATAAACTTTCCATAATTGGTAGCTGTACCTGAATATCTTTCAAAGCTCTCACACAAAAATGGCACATGTCGTGAAATAAACCTCACTTTTTATTGAATATCTACTCTAGGTTCTAGCTAATCAGAAAGAAAGCTCTTTGTCAAATTTAAGATTAGCTTCTGAGAAACTGGAAAGATGACTCAGTGGTTAAGATTATTTATTGACTACCCTTCTAGAGGGTTCAGGTTTGATTCTCAGCATCCACATGACAGCTCACAACTGTCAGAAATGCCATTTTTAGGGAATCTAATGCCCTTGTTTGGCCAATATATACACTGCATGTATCTGGTAAAAAGACATTCATTATAAGCAAAATACCAATACACCCACCCCCACAAACACACCATATCTTTATTTCTCTATCTCTATCCCTATCTATCTCTATCTTTATCTCTAACTCTATCTTTATCTCTATCTCTCAACATATATGTGTGTGTGTGTGTGAGTGTGTTTGTGTGTGTATGTGTGTGTATATGCTTCTTGTGCTTCTACAAGTTATCAATCTAATATGCCTATCTACTTTATATTTTCAAATTTGGGAATAATTTATAGTAGCTTTGGTGAATATCTCTATTTGAACTATATATTTTTATATTTTTAAACTCTTATTTTTAATTGGATATTTTCTTTATTTATATTTCAATATTATCTGCTTTCCAAGGTAACTCCCCAGAAACCCCCTATCTAATTCCCCCTCCCCCTGCTCCTATGAGGGTGTTCCCCCTTCCACCCACCCACTCCTGCCTCCCTTCCCTCACATTCCCCTACAGTGGGGCATCGAGCCTTCACAGGACTAAGAACCTCTCCTCTCACTGATAACCAACAAGGCCATCCTCTGCTCCATATGTGACTGGAGTCATGGGTCCCTTCATGTATGCCCTTTGGCTGATGGTTTAGTCCCTGGGAGCTCTAGGGTATCTGGTTGGTTGACATTGTCATTCTTCCTATGGGGTTTCAAATCCCTTCAGCTCCTTCAGTCCTTTCTCTAACTCCTCAATTGGGGACTCTCAGTCCAATCGTTGACTGTGAGCATCTGCCTCTGTATTTGTCATGCTCTGGCAGAGCCTTGTATTTCTGTGGTTGAGTAGGCTATATGTTATGGAAATAGTATATACAAAATTTGTAATAAATATACAAAATAATTTTGAATTTTTAAAAGTCCCAACAGTTGATACTGTCTTGTTGATGTGTAGAAAGACAATGATTCATTGGAATGTTGAAGGGCATTGCCTTAAATGACTGTCATTTCTGATGTTCAAATATACCTGAACATGAATGTTTACCTGTGATTTTTATAAATGGATAAAAAGGAGTCATTTGCAGTAAGAAATTTTATCTGAAAATTAATGATCAATTGTGATTAAGGAATTTAAATTTCTGCAATATATCAAATTATACATTGTAGGGGCTGGTTCTGGTGCTGTTATAGTATTTCATACAATATTTTGCAATTTCTACAATTTCAATATTATTTTATATTGAAATACTAAATTTTGTTTCCCAAGATCTAGCTGCTACAAGACAAGAGAATACTCATGTATGCCAGCATTTGTTGTATAAACATTCCCCCCCATGTTATCCTTGATTGGTTAGGAAATATGCCTACAGCCTGTAGCTGGGCAGAAGAGAGTTAGGTGGGGCTTAAGGTCCTTGGCTTGGGATCCCAGGCAGGGACTACAAGAGAAAGGAAGGAAGAGGGAGGAAGAAGTCATCTTGCAATAGGTGGATTGTGATAGCTGGCCACTATGAAAGGCCTGTCTTGAGTAGGAACAGCCCAGGAGGAATATGGCAAATGATATCTTGGGATTTTGATGGGTAAGTAGACACAATAGCATTGAGGGTTGATCTCTGCCCAGATCTAGTGCTTTAAGGCTTGTCACAAATATAAAAGCTTTCATGTTATTTATTTGGAAACTAAAAGATCTAAGTGGGGTAAAAACAACACAAAATAATATTTACCACAATAGTACATGATATATATCTCTAATAGCATACATGATACATATACATTAATATATATTCTTGTAATTTACATAAGTGAAATGAAGCAAGCACAGAAATAAAATAACTGAGCTGTAATTTCAAATGTTTTTCACATAACAATGCCATCATCATCTGCTGAAATAAAATCAGTGGATTTTTCTTTGTCTTATGAGAATTCTCTTCCATAAAAACTTTATCAAATATTTTAATTGAATTTTTTTTCTATGAACACATTTTCCTTATTAAACAATTTAAACAGAATGTATAGGTCAAATGTCAGTATACACAATTTTATTCTCAAGATTTCCTTTTTGAAAAATATGTGAAAAAATATATGATGCTTTACCTGTATGAAATAACATTGAATATACATATTAAAAATAGGTTCACAACTGGTTAATTTGCAAGAGGGGCAATTATTGTGGCTAGGGGAGAAAGTTCACTAATTTGATTTAAATTGTGAGAATGAAAAATTGTTTTGATAGAGTTATGCTCAAGCAAAGAATTATTTTTATTAAAACCGCATGACATTAATTGTAGCTAAATGTTCTAGTCAGGAAATAGGCTTCTTAAAGTATCAGAAAACAGTTTATTTATAAATAAATGTTTGTTTCTCTAATATGTTTGCAATAGAGTCAGAACTAGTGGCAGAAGCCTGAAATTTTGTCTTTGTGACAGTTTTCAGCTGCTTTACGTCACATTGCAAAGTAAAGTCTACTTCCATTGTATAGGTGAACTACAGATGCTTCCTACAATTTTCTGGCAGTAAACAAAAGAGTAACCATTAATACATTCCATTAAATTGACACGTTATGCCCTCCTTTAGAAACAAAAAGATACAAATATACTGTCTATTATAAACAAATATCATGAATTTGTAGCTGTTGCTTTAATGTGAAACTTGGCATATTTACTAATATAGCTTTTCTTTATTTTGTAAATTAACACGTTTTACAGTAAAGATAAGTGTACCTTAAGTTCACATAATCTGAGGATACTGTAGACTTCTTGTTATTTGATACTATAATATATTTAAGTGGTTTCTCAGATCTTGTTTTTTCTAGTATATCTGTAACTGTGCATACCTTTGTCAAATATCTCACATCCTCAATGGAGCTTAGTAAAAATCAAATTGAAATATCACAGGTCATATCATTGCCTTCAATCAGAATTCAAGCTGTAAATGGCTAGATATTATATTCATATACACCTACATATTTATATTTTGCTTTCCACCAATAACCAACCATTACTTATACATTAGTTGAGGGAAATTTCATTACTGTATGCTGCCTTCTAGATGTGCTGACTGTCTGGGTTTGTTTTGCTCCAGATGTCTTGAGCTCATCAGAGATTAAATCTAAATCTAAATCTAAATCATCAGAGATTAAATCTATATGTATATAATGCTTTTATGTATATATTTTATACATAAATTAAGAACATGAATATAGATTTATTTCAAACTATTTAATAAGAATTATAGTCATTCATTACTTATGCATGCATAAGCAGTCTTATGTATGTAATGATTTTTGTTGTTGTTTTTTGAGAGAGTCTCAAGTAGCTCAGGCAGGTCAAACTCATTATGCTAATGACAAGGTTGATGTAAAACTCATGCTTATCTTACCTTCATCTCCAACTGAATAGGATTGCAGGCTTACTACAGAGCTTAAATAGAATCTCAATGAATTCTATTTTAATATTTATTAGGATTTGTAATCATAGAAGCTGGGATACCAAAGTATTTATGATAAAAAGTTATAAAAGTCATGAGATAAACAATTTTCATTTGCTCAGATACTGCAAATTATACAAATAAATCTAGTGTGATCACTATCTCCTGATAAGATGTATTATTCTAGAGTTAGACTATAAATGTCATTATATTTTATATATAATATGTGCAATACTTGAAAAATACTATGAAAAATACAGTATATATGTAGAATATATATATAAGAATATACATATGTATAAGTATATACATATATAAGTATAAACATGTATATAAGTATATACATATGTATTTATATACTTATATAAATAGAGAGAGAGCGAGCATGACCTTATTATCTAACATATATCAGTTTAATGTATTATTCTATACATTAGTATATTTAATTTTTATCCCGACCTTATGATTTTTATATTATTTTAAATTAGTATTCTGACATAGATGTTTCAATATAAACTCTGTCCTGATTAAGTAGAAGAAAATCTACCTGAATAGAAATTTATTTCTGACACATCTGTAGATTGATGATCACTATTTATTTATATAAATAAGTGTAGCTTCCTTATGTGAAGAAAAAAATGTTACTCATGCCTATGCATTTCTCAATTCAGGGAGAATATATAATAGGTGAAGTTATATATCAATATATCCATATTTGTCATTATTTATGCTTTGATGTGTGTATAATGATCATGAATATATATGGTTAGCTCATATGTATGTGTCCATATACTTGTATGAGGAGAGACATTTCATCATATTATGGATTATATTTTCATGCATATTTATATGCTTTCCAATAATAAAATAGATAACTGAAAACTAGTCTTAATATGCAAATGCTCATTCACAACATTAGATAAGTAAACTTGTAAAGGAAGAGTGACAATTTGTGTATTAATTTGGTCTGCTGTTAGGTTGAACAAGTGATTAGAGGTAGGTAGCAGGCACTTTCTGAGAGGCTTAACTTCAAACATTTTCTTCAGGTGATATTTAATATGTTTTCCTATGAAATCACTGAGACATGAGTCTAAAGAGATACAAATGTCATGATAATTTAAGTATTCTTTTTGGCTCTTTTTGTGTATTACAAATTTGTAAAATTCTCAAAGTCCCTATATATTTTCATATATATACACATATATATGTATATATAAACATATATGTATATATCTACACACATACATATATATATTCACATAAGTATATGTGTGTATGTGGTATTTTTTTGTACAGAGCAATATCAAGCTATTGTCTTGTCACTAGATTAAAGATATAATATGTAAAATGAGAATATCTTAGACTTCAAAAACGAGCTGAATTTTATTTCCATTTATTACTTTTTGTGATAAAAGTATTTTTACATACTTTGAGTTACTTATCTAAATCAGGTCAGCAAATCTGAATGGCAATTAACAAAGTAAAATATTAAGCTTACACATGAAATGAAAATTGTTTTACACATTATTTTTAACTAAATTAGATCTTATAATTAAACTAATAATCAAAATCTTTGCAATTATTTCTGTTAGTTTTGACAGTACAGTTTATTTTGTAGTATCTTAATTTAGTATGCTAGAAGTGTAGGTTAGGGCAATTATTTTAAAATAGGTTTCTCTATTCTTGTTTATATTGTTCTTTGTTTTTAATTGTTTTTCTGGAGTATTTAATATTATAAACCATCAGTTTTTTTCCATTGTTCGATGCAGTAAAACACTCTTACATACACTTTTATTTTCTATGGTTTCTAGTCAGTGTGAAAGAATGTTCTCAGACACTTTTTTTTTTCTTTTTTGTTTTTTCGAGACAGGGTTTCTCTGTGTAGCCCTGGCTGTCCTGGAACTCACTTTGTAGACCAGGCTGGCCTCGAACTCAGAAATCCTCCTGCCTCTGCCTCCCAAGTGCTGGGATTAAAGGCGTGCGCCACCACCGCCCGGCTCTCAGATACTTTTAATGTAATAGTTCAGAGATAATTTGTATGTTTGGACTTGTGTATAATTGCAAATGGGTAGTAGGCAGTATTGCTACATGTAAAGTAACAAAATTTCAAAGCCTCTTGGATCATTAGTAAATTGTATTTTAGGGGAGCAAATATGACTCTTAAAAAGAACTAACACGTGTTGGTTTTATGTTTTATGAGTGAAAATGTACTTGTAAATTAATGGATCTTTAAATATTGGTTTAAATCAATATTGTGATGGTTATTTAAAAAAGAAGGTAATAGGGATTTCATTTTATTTGGTTATTTGTTTTTCTCTTGAAATTAATAAAAATTAAATCCTCCACCTTGAGATGAAGAATAAATAAAATGACTCTCTGGTTGTGCAAATTTCTCTTTACTTACTTGTTTTCCTATAAACATTAAAGGTTTGAGAAAAGTAAAAATATAACTTTTCAGCACCTCATGGAACATCCTCTAAAACTGATAATTTACTAGGGCATAAAGCAAGTCTAACCAGACACAAGAAAATTGAAATATCATCGTGCATTCTCTCATATTACCATGGACTAAGGCTGACCTTCAACTAAGTAAGGGGATTTCAACAGAAACCCCACATACTCATGGAAACCGAACCATTCTCTACTCAATGATCACTTGGTTAAGGAAGAAATAAAGAAACTAAAGACTTTCTCGAATCCAAAGAAAATGAAGGAATAGAGTATCTAAACTCATAGAACACAATGAAAGCATTGAGTGCTAAGTGGAAAGTTCATAGTACTAACTCCACCCAAGAGGAGTAAATGGCAGGAAATAGTCAAGCTCAGGGCTTAGATCCATAAATTAGAAAACAAAAATACAAAGAGTCAACAAAACCAAGAGATGCTTCTTTGAGAAAATCAACAACATAGACAAACCCTTGGCCAACCGAAGAAAAAGGGACACAGACAATATCCAAATTAACAAAATAGGAAAGGGAAAGGACTACATAACAACAGAAACTGAAGAAATTAAAAAAAATACCAAGCAAATCAAAAACAATAAAATCTTACTTCAAAAGTTTGCACTCCACAAAACTGGAATATCTAGATGAAATTTATGATTTTCTAGAGAGACACAATGTACTAAAGTTAAACCAAGATCAGATAAGCTATCTGAACAGGCCAATAACACCTAAGGTAAAAGAAACAATAATTAAAAGCTCTGTCAGCCACCCTCCCCCCAAAAAAGCTGAAAGTCAGATTATTTTAGTGCAGAACAGAATACTATCAGACTTTCAAATAAAAGCTAATAACAATACTCCTCAAAGTATTCCACAAGATAAATGCAGAAGGAACACTATGGAATTCATTTTATGATACCACAATTACCCAGATACCTAAATCACACAAAGACTCCATAAAAAGAGAGAGAGAACTTCAGACCAATTTCACTTAAGAACTTTGAGGCAAAAATATTCAATACAATGATTGCAAACTGAATTCAAGAAAAAATAAAGAGTACCATTCACCAAAACCAAGTAGGCTTCATCTCAGGGATGAAGAGATGGTTCAATATACAAAAATCCATTAATGTAATGTGCTATATAAACAAAGTCAAAGAAAAAATACATGATCACCTCATTAAATGTAGAAAAATCCTTCAAAAAATTCAGCACCTCTTCATGTTAAAAGTTTTGGGGAGATCAGGGATTTAAGGTATATATCTTAACATAAATCAATCGAAGTAATATACAGCAAGCCAATAGACAACACCAAATCAAATGAAGAGAAACTTGAAGCAATCCCAGGGACAAGGGATGCCCTTTCTCTCCCTATCTATTTAATACAGTATTTGAAGCTCTAGCTAGAGTAATAAGGCAACAAAAGGAGATAAAGGGGATACAAATTGGAAATGAAGAAGTCAAGTTACCATTATTCATGAATGACATGTTAGTATACAGAAGTGATCCCCAAAATTCTACCAGAGAATTCCTATAGCTGATAAACATCTTCAGCAAAGTGGCTGGATATAAACATAATACAAAGAAGTCAATAGCCTTCCTTTATACAAATGAAAAATGGGCTGAGAAAGAAATCAGGGAAATAACACACTTCACAAGAGTCACAAATAATATAAAATATATTGGTGTAACTTTAACCAAGTAAGCAAAAGAACTTCAAGTCCTTGAAGAAACAAATTGAAAAAGCTATCAGAAAATGGAAAGTCTCCCATGTTCATGGATAGGTAGGACTAACATAATGAAAATGGCCACCCTACCAAAATCAATCTACAGATTCATTGCAATCTCCACCAAAATTCCAACATAACTTTTTACAGACCTTGAAAGAATAATCCTCAACTTCATATGAAAAAATATAAATCCCAGGATAACCAAAACCATCCTGAAAAATAAAAGAACTTCTGGAGGAATCATCTTCCCTTATCTCAAGCTATATTAGAGAGCAATAGTGATAAAACTGCATGGTATTGGTACAGAGGCAGATAGGTTGATCGATGGAATAGAATTGAAGACCTAGAAATAATCCCATATGCCTCTGTATAGCTGATTTTTGACAAAGAACCCAAAATCATATAATGGAACAAAGAAAGCATCTTCATCAAATAGTGCTGGTCTAACTGGATATCTGCATGTACCAGAATGCAAATAGGTCTATATTTATCACCCTGCACAAAACTCAAGTCCAAGTGGATCAAGGACCTCACCACAAGTAAGAACACACTGAATTCCATAGAGGAGAAAGTAGGAAATAGCCTTCAACACGTTTGAATGGGAGATAATTTTCTGAAGAGAACTCAGGCTCAGGCTCTAAGACTAACAATTAATAAATGGTACCTTCTGAAATTGCAATGCTTCTGTAAGGCACAGGACACTGTCAATAGGACTAAATGCCAACCTACAGATTTGGAAAGGATCTTTATCAATACTACATCTGAAATAGGAATAATATTCAAAATATATAAAGAACTCAAAAAGTTAGACCCCTGGGGCATATGTAGCAGAAATAAGTTCAGTCACCAAGAGGACCCCCAACAACTGGGTCAAAGGCTCTCCTTAAAGATGTAGCCTGAAGATGTAGGGGAACGCCAGGACAGAGTAACGAGAGGGGGTTGAATGGAGAAAAGAGGGAGGGAAGGGGGCTTATGGGACTTTCGGGGAGGGAGGAAACAGGAAAGGGGAAATGATTTGGAATGTAAATTAAAAAAATAATAAAATAAAATAAATAATTAAAAAAAAAAAGATGTAGCCTGAAATTCTTTAAGGGATTTTAATGTTTCCTCTTTAAGGGCTTATACTTGTTGACCCTTGTTCTCCTGTGTTTCTTTAAGGAATTTTTGCGTTTCCTCTTTAAGGACTTCTATCTGTTGACCCATGTTCTGTATTTCTTTAAGAGTTTTTTGTGTTTCCTCTTTAAGGACTTCTACCTTTTGACCCATGTTCTCCTGTATTTCTTTAAGGGAGTTATTATGTCATTCTTGAAGTCCTCTATCAGCACCATGAGATGTGATTCTAAATCCAGCTCTTGCTTTTCCAGTGTGTTGGGGTATCCAGGATTGGCTGTTGTAGAAGAACTGGGTTTGGATGGTGCCACGTTGCCTGGGTTTCTGTTGGTAATGTTCTTGCATTTACCTTTTGCCATCTGGTTATCTCTGATTGTGGCTTATCTGATCTGCAAGCCTGTGTATCTGTACTCCGGAAATTCCTGTTCACTCTGTGCATACAGGTATGTAGACACTCCTGGGAAATCAGCTCTCCTGTGGTGGTGTTTGTGTATGTAGCTCTGTGGCCCAGGATCAGCTCTGTGCTCTCAGGCCTCTCCATAGTTCTGGGAGGGTAGCTATCTCCCTGCTCCACCTGGATATGGCTCACTGTGCTCCCAGACCTCTCTGTGCTCCAAATGCCCTGAGTGCAGCTGGTTCTCTAGGATGTATCAGGAAATGATGTCTTCACTGTGGCAGAGCTGGCAAGAGTATACCCCAGCAGAAAGGCCAGTCAGAATGGCTAAGATGAAAAAATCAGGGGACAGCAGATGCTGGCAAGCATGTGGAGAAAGAGGAACACTTCTCCATTGCTGTTGGGATTGCAAACTGGTAAAACCACTCTGGAAATCAGTTTGGAGGTTCCTCAGAAAATTAGTCATAGTACTACCTGACTACCCATCTATACTACTCCTGAGCATATACCCAGAAGATGCTCCAAAATGTAATAAGGACACATGCTCCACTATGTTCATAGCAGCCTTATTTATAAAAGCCAGAAGCTTGAAAGAACCCAGATGTTTTTCAACAGAGGAGTGAATACAGAAAATGTGGTATACCTACACAGTGGAGTACTATTCAGCTATTAAACACAATGAATTCATGAAATCCCTAGACAAATGGATGGAACTATAAAGTATCATCCTGAGTGAGGTAACCCAATCACAAAACAACACACATTGTATGCACTCACTGATAAGTGGATATTAGCCCAAAAGCTCAAAAGAAACATGTTACAATTCACAGACCACATGAAATTCAAGAAGAATGAAGATCAAAGTGTGGATGCTTTGGTTTTTCTGAGAAAGGGGACAAAATACTCACAGGTGCAATTATGGAGACAAATTATGGAGCAGAAACTGAAGGAAATGCCACCCAGAGACTGTCATACCTGGGGATTCAGCCTATAAACAGTCGCCAAACCTGACACTATTATGAATGAGAAGAAGTACGTGCTGAAAGGAACCTGTTATGGCTGTCTCTGGAGGGCCCTGCAGAGCCTTCCAGGTACGGACACAGATGCTAGCAGCCAACCATTGGACTGAGTGCAGGGTCCCCAATGGGGGAGTTGGAGGGGGGACTGGAGGAGCTGAAGGGGTTTGCAGTCCCATAAGAAGAATGACAATTTTGGCCAACCAGAAGCCATAGGGCTCCCAGGGACTAAGCCATCAACTAAGGGGTACACGTGGTTCCAGACCAAAGAGTGGCAGAGGAATGACTTGTTGGGCATCAGTAGGAGGAGAGGTCCTTGATCCTATGAAGGCTCAATAGAAGCCCCAGTGTGGGAAATGGAAGAGGGGTGGATGGGAGTGAGTTGGGTGGGGAGGCATCTTCTTGGAGGCAGGGGGTGGAAGAATGGGTTGGGGGTTTCTGGGAGGGGGCAAACCTGGAAAAGATATAATAATTGAAATGTAAATGAAGAATATATTCAATAAAAATTTAAAAAAAAAAGCTGTAGCCTGACTGTGGTATCTGTTCTCCAACAGGGCTACCTTTTCTATCATTGGGAGAGGATTAGCCTAATCAGGCAGAGACTTGAGGGACCAGGGTGGGAGGATATAAAAGGGGGGCACCCTCTCTTAATAGAAGGGAAGAGGGTATGGTGGGGGTATCACAATAAAGAGGAACTGGTGGGGGAAAGCGTTTGGAATATATATATATATATAATATTGGTATATATAATATAATAGTAATTTATATATATAAATAATATATATATTAATTTGCAAATATATACTTATATATAATTCATGAATAAATTATATATATATATATATAAATTAAACAATCAAAACAACAGCAAACAAAGCTATCAACAACAACAAGAAAATCCAAAGAAAAGTAGAAAAAGAAAGGAGAACATGGTGACAAAATGACTCCTAATGATATTTTGCTGTACTCACAGATCAAGGCCTTTCTCAGCTATCATCAGAGAATCCTATTCCTGCAGCAGATGAGAACAGATACACAGATCTACCAGATATTATGATCCTATTCCCATTGGTTAGTCTTTCTTTTGTCCTATCATATTTTATTATATAAAAACAAAAGTTATTTAGCTTTTTTTATCATTGTTTTAGTCTCACAATTCCTAACCTGAAATTCATTCATATATGATCAAATTTTATTAAACATTGTATTTTCAATTCTAATGCAAATAGTATATTTTGAAGAACCAAGTATACATCTGTTTGATGCTATTCTGCAAGCCATTCTTCATAGTATGATGATCTGCACTATTTAAATCTCCTATACTTCCTTGTAAATTCTAAATATTTCTTTGTTTTTATTGATTTTTTGATAACACACACACACACAAACACACATACACACACAGCTTTATATTCAAGTTGCAGGAAATTCATCATTTCCATTTCAATCTGTAGTATATTTTTGTATATTGGGATGAACTCAGTGATAATTATTTTATTAAGTTTCCTGATACTTTCCTGAAACTAGTACAGAAAATGCAGTGAAATATAAATATTTTATATGATCTCATTAAGCTGAAAAGCATTTCAATGTATATTTTATAGAAAATTCTCATACCAAGAATTTCTCAGAACAAAGTTATTTTGAATTTTGACTATTTTACATTGTTTCTTCTCCCCAAATTCTGTGTTCCGGGAATTCACTTGCAAATGTACAGAATATTTTATCAGAAACATTATCTTCTTCTGTCACAAATATGTAAGTTTACCTTCCCTAACTGATTCATATCCCTCTCTGGATTCTATTCTCTCCACAAGGGAACACTCCTGGGTTTTCAGGAAACACACAATCATATACTAGTTTGTTTTGCAGAAAGAAAAAAAGTCTAATTTCTAATCTAATGTCCATTCTTTCCTGTATTCTGAATTCCAAATCTACGTTAGAAATTAATAAGGAAAGCCATTTTTCAAAGTGAATACAACTATCCATTCAATGAATTCTATCATTCAATGAGTTCTTGTTGTCAGCTTTTACTATAGTATATACCATATTCTTTGTTTAGACTCTCTTTTCAAGCAATAGCTCCAGAAGAGTACTTCAAATCATCCCAAGAGTTCAAAGTGGCAGAATTGAAGGTGGAAAGCAGCAATGTATACAATCTTAGATATCAAATGCTGATGGTGTTAGATCATGGTGTCTTTCACTGCATTAAAACACATGAGTCATCATACCATGACCAAAGAAACTACTAAAGCTAATGAAAACATTTATAAAAAAGCAGAAAATACTCCATAAATGTTTTATGCTAGATCTAAAAGAATGAAGCTTTCTTCAAAATGATCATAAATCTCAAAAACCAGTAGAGAGACTAACTTGTGTACTATATGGATGAATCACCTGTCCATTAAAAAGCCTATGGCCTATAGCTTAGGCAGGAAATAGAATGTAGGAGACCTAGAATGAATTCTGTGATAAATCCAGGCAGATCTGCTGAGGAAGATGTGAGGATGACCTCATAGTACTTCAGCACAGGTAACAAGTCATGTAGCAGAATGTAGGTTAAAATAAATGGATTATCTTAATTTATGATTCTAGCAATAAAAGAGCCTAGTTATATGGCCAAGGTATTTGTAAATATATTTGAGTCTGAGTCTTATTTCTTCTGATATTGTGGAACTGGGAAGAAGAGCAGGACCTAACTTATACAAAACAAACAAACAAACAAACAAAACAAACAAAACTCCCACAGTAGTAGATTAGCAGCTACTAAACTTATGTTTGCTTTTACATTTACATAAGTTCACCTAAACCAAAAATAAAAGCACATTACTAGATTGGCAGTTACTAAACTTATGTTTGCTTTTACATGTACATAGTGCATTTTCACCCAAGTTAAATTGAATGATAAAATAATTTCTGAAGGTGTGGATTCCCAAGCATGTATCCTGGTGATTCAGTAGAATTCATAGTTCCTAATTTAGGGCTTTGGGCAATCTGGATTGTAAGCCCTGTGTGCAAGGTGTAGGGGGAAGATTGACTGAAATCTTGTTTCTTGATGTCAAGTCCTGGGTGGTGCCAGAGTCCTTCCTTTGACATCCAAGTGCCCAGTTCCCTGTTGTTGCCATCATAGCAAAGGGAATGAAACACAAGAAACTTCCAAGTGACCAGGCATCAATGCAAAAACTCACTCTATGCCCAGTGCAATGAGCTGCTGTTAGAGTCAGAAGGAGTGGGTACATCTATGAAGGTTCTTTTTTGCCTTTGGCTTGTAGTTGTGCTCTACCATCATAAACTTGGACAGATGGAGGTGAAGAACCAAGCAATGATCAGGACCTCCCATGCTTTTGTGAACTTCTGTTTCTCCTTTCTGGGTTACAGGTCTCTCTCTTGATTTGCCAATTTTCTATACATAATTTGTATGTATTCCTAACTATTATGGTTCACCTGAACTTATAGAAAAAGCCTTACATTCATTCTTCTCTTTCCCAGAGTTCACTCTCAGAGGTGGAGGACTGAAGACTTTGAAGTCAATCTCATCAACTGCTGTTTAAAAATGAAGAAACACTGGTCCAGCCCTCAAGACATGTGCGAGACAGAACTTTCACAAATACATAGGCCTGTCATTTCAGTTGCAATTGTACACACACACACATGCATGTGTGAACACACACACACACACACACACACACACACACACACACACACACACACACACACCTTTAAAGCCTTTAAAGCAAACTATTGGCTGTTGGCAAATCATCCTTTATGGTTTTATTTAGTGGGAAAATGTGACTTGACTCTTTCTTCTAGGAATATCTTTGAGATGAATAAGTCCTGAAGGGGCTCCCTGGGTCAAGGATCTTGATGTGTAATAGTTCAAGCACAATGGACTGATATTTATGTTCACCAGGAGATGATTGATTCCTCAGAGTATTTCTCTCCATACTTGTACCATGTCATGCACAAGTTCCTGCTACCCATACATATACTTATGGTAAATTCAAACTGTTAAAGAAAGACAGAAAGCACCAAATTTTCACTACTTCAAATTCCACCTGGAAATCTTAGGTAATATTGCCGATTTACTCAGATAAACATGATTGCTTCACCTTGGCTCTGATTATTTTATGATTTAATATTATGAATTTAAAAGAACTTAAGAATACTAATGAAAATAAAAAAAATAAGCCTTACCAGAACAGCTTTCATTACTGTCAGGCAGGAAACAATGGATTACAAAAAATTATTTCAATGGATATAAGCTAATAAAATCCTTGCTTGTATCTCTGACTTAAATTGGATTGTATTAATCATTGATAAACCTCATTTCCATGTACAACTAAATCCTCCTTCAGTCCTGAAAATAATTACACACACACATACACACACACACACACACACACACACACACACACACACACACTTAAAACTAAGACTATTTTTAAAAAAGGGTTTTAATGTTATCTTGAATAATTTAAAAAAATGACCTCTTTAAGAATTGTAGGATTACTGTCCCAAATTTAAATGATTATATAATAGTTATAAAATAAAACATATTGTAGAACATATAGAATTCTTTATAGCATATATGCTTGCATATACTAATCACCCATATATTTGACAGTTATCTCTATTAAAAAAGGAAAATGTGAATATCCAAGACACATTTCGCTAGTGACATCTGAGAGAGTCAGCCATTTCCCTTAAGTAAGAATCTGAGCTGATTTTCACTCTGTAGTTATAAAAGCTGAAAAATGAAGTATTTTGTTACAAGAAGTGCTAATTAAACAAACTAATTCAAATGCCAATTAACTCAAAGGCCACTTTATAAGGATGCCACAGTCACACTTATAAAACAACGTGATAGAATGCTTATAAATAAGTATCTTTATGTTAGTTGCTTGACATTTCAGAAAGTAATAGTTTATGACATATAAGTTATCTAGCTATATTAAATCTGTTAGGGAAAGATATTTGGAGCAATAAAGTTTCTTAAGTGAACTAACAGTGATTTATTAGTTTTTATAATTTCAATGATCAATGTTAAATAATTTAATTTTTCTTTCAATAATAATTAATTGAATGACAATGCAGTTTGTTGCAGTAACTCTTGAAATACTTTAAAAAACATTTCTTTGGTGTATGCTACAATTTTATTGAGTATAATGACTAATATATTACTAAGAGTAATTACTAAGAGAGTAATAATGTATTACTAAGAAAAATATAAGTAAGCTAAAATTTAAAATGTATCCAAAGATTTTGCTTTTCTCATGAAAATATCATTTATCTGATGTTCTTCAAATTCAAACTGACATAATAAAAATATTTTTCTTTTTTTAGCTCAAGTTTTTATTACTATTTTAAAATTAATTATTTTATGTATTTACATACCAAATGTTGTCCCCCTCCCTACCCCTTCCCAGAGTTCTCCTCTCCATCTCCTTCATGTTCCAGAGAGTTCTCATTCCCTCATTACCCTTAACTGGGGCATCAAGTCTCTACAGGGTTAGGCATATCCTCTCCTGCTGAAGACAGATAACTGCTACATATGTGCCTACAGCCATGGACCAGCCCCTGTATGCTCTTTTGTTGATGGCTTAGTGTCTGGGAACTCTTGAGATTCAGGGTTGTTGACACTGTTGGTTTTCCTTTTGGGGTGGCCATCCCCTTCAGCTCTTTCAATCCTTCCCTGACTTCTTCCATAGGGCCCCCTGACCTCATTCCAATATCTGTAAGATGCCTGTAAAAATCTGCATCTTAGAGAAAAGCCATGCTAGGCTCCTATCTGCAAGCAAAACATAGTGTTAGCAATAGTGTTAGAAATTAGTGTTAGAATTTGGTGTTTACCCATGTTTATATTTCCATTGCCAAATTTCTTTACAAATTTGGCCTTGAGTTTGTAAATAAACATTTCTATTTTTTATTTCTTTTTAGCCCAGTATTTAAAAACTGAGTATAGAAGCCATATATCAACAATTATTTATATAAAATATTGATTTGAGAATGTTGACTTTGCATTATAAAGTACAGTTTAGGAAAAGATTCAATATATATTAATATTTATATCACATAGTAAAATTATTTTTATTGAAGCAGTTATAATTAATCACTTGAAAATTACCAAAGCACTTACATTGTGTTGATGTTTCTATTATATAATATTTAAATTAAACAAAACCATTACTCTCTGCCAGATAATGAAGAACTGAGTAAAGACTATAACTTACAAAATCTTATTTGGTTTAATGGAATTTTATGGTTATTAATTTACTCAAAAATTTCATAATCTCTAAAGCACTTTATAAACTAAATCATATATTTATTATAGAAATAAGAGTGCAATATCATTCATTTTACTAATATTGTGAATAAACCAAACAAATGACTAGTCATAGATGTCTTAGAGCTAGTCAAATTACTTAAGATGAAAAACAATATTTTATATAAAACAACTGCATTTAGAGATATTTAAATGTGTATATCTTAAATCAAATTATTATTAAAATTTAAATAATGTGTATATTTAACATTCAGGTAGCAAATATAGTTTAACATACTCATTATTTTGGTTTAGATTTTAAGAGTTCATTTTAATTTATATGAAATCAGAAATGTATGAGATCACCCAGAAATAAAATATTGATATTCAAATAATATGAGAAGTTCCTGAGACCTAGGCATGTATAGCTATGTTTAATTCTCAGAACCCATTAAAAAAGATGAATTTACAAAATATCAAATACAATACATTGTAAGTTAAATGATATAATATCATTGAGTAATATAATAGAAAAATTGAATGGAGAAAACATTTTAAATCTTTATGTTAATTTCTAATACAAAGGCAATTGTTAGATAGCAAAGCCTAAAATATTGTATCTCTAGGTATAATTGTTCTTTATTTTTTTCCATTTCTATTTTAATATATTTATCAGTATTAAAAGTATTGGGAGTCTTTATACTATGACTGTATGACATTAAAAATACAAGATCTATAAGAACTTATTTATTAAGAGTCTATTTTATACTTATAAATTTATGCAATATTCAAACTATTTTCTAAAGTATATTCACTTTAATCTTTCCTTCATTTCTTTTCTTTATATAGTTATTTGAATTAAAATATTGTAAATGTTCTTTTAGATAGCTAAGCTTTCTTTTTCCTATATAAATTCAAATTTTGTTTGCAAAATTTTAATTATAATTTGTATTTGATTCCTTTCCTATTAGTGTTTTATTGCTGTAAAGAGATTCCATAACCATGGCAACTGATAGAAAGGAATATAAAATTTATTAGGGACAGCTTACATTTTGAAAGTTTAGTTGTCTATTATCATGTCAGAAAGCACGGGGCCATACAGGCAGACATTGTGATGTCTGAGGTAGCTGAGAATTCTACATCTAGATCTACAGGCAAAATGAAATGACAGTGACACCCTGGTCAGGTTTCATCTTCTGAGGTCACAAAGCCATACCACAGAGGCAAACTTCTTCCAACAAGGCCACACCTACTCCAACAAGGGCATACCTCTTAATAGTGCATGTCTTATGGGCCTGTTAAGGCCATTTTTATTCAAACCACCACACTTTGTAAATAAGTATATGCTACATATTCACTCAATTAAAATTGTTTAACGTTCAGTAAACATTTTTTTATTTTCTAAATTTTTTTATTTACATTCCAAATGATTTCCCCTTTCCCGTTTCCTCCCTCTATGAAAGTCACATAAGCCCCTTTCCCGCCCTCTGTTCACCACTCAACCCCCTCTCGCTTCTCTGTCCTGGCATTCCCCTACATCCAGTCTTTCCTGGACCAGGGGTCTCTCGTTCCTTCTTTTGGGAAATCTATTGATATGTGAATTGTGTTTTGGGTATTCCGAGATTCTGGGTTAATATCCCCTTATCAGTGACTGCATACCATGTGTGTTCTTTTGTGATTGGGTTACCTCACTAAGGATGATATTTTCCAGTTCTGACCATTTGCCTAGAAATTTCATGAATTCATTGTTTTTAATTGCAGAGTAGTATTCCATTGTGTAAATATACCACATCTTCTGAATCCATTCCTCCGTTGAGGGACATCTGGGTTCTTTCCAGCTTCTGGCTAATATAAATAAGGCTGCTATGATCATAGTAGAGCATGTATCCTTATTGCATGCAGGGAAAGTCTCCGGGAATATGCTCAGGAGTGGTATAGAAGGATCCTCTGGGAGTGTCATGCCCAGTTTTCTGAGGAACCGCCAGACTGCTCTCCAGAGTGGTTGTACCAGCTTGCAATCCCACCAGCAGTGGAGGAGTGTTCCTCTTTCTCTACATCCTGGCCAAAAACTACTGTCTCCTGTGTTTTTGATCTTAGCCATTCTGACTGGTGTGAGGTGGAATCTCAGGGTTGTTTTGATTTGCATTTCCCTAATGACTAAGGATGTTGAACATTTCTTTAGGTGCTTCTCAGCCATTGGATATTCTTCAGGTGAGAACTCTTTGTTTAGCTCTGTACCCCATTTTTTAATAGTGTTATTTGGCTTTCTGGAGTCTAACTTCTTGAGTTCTTTGTATATATTGGATATTAGCCCTCTGTCGGATGTAGGGTTGGTAAACATCATTTCCCAGTTTGTTGGTTGCCTCTTTGTCCTTTTGACAGTGTCCTTTGCCTTAGAGACTGTGTAATTTTATGAGGTCCCATTTGTCAAATCTTGATCTTAGAGCATAAGCTATTGGAGTTCTGTTCAGGAAATTCTCCCCTGTGCCCATATGTTCAAGGTTCTTCCCTAGTTTCCTTTCTATTAGTTTCAGTGTGTCTGGTTTTATGTGGAGGTCCTTGATCCACTTGGAATTGAGCTTAGTGCAAGGAGATAAGAATGGGTCAATTTGCATTCTTCTGCATGCTGACCTCCAGTTGAACCAGCACCATTTGTTGAAAAGGCTATCTTTTTTCTACTGGATGGTTTTAGCTCCTTATTCAAAGATCAAGTGACCATAGGAGTGTGGATTCATTTCTGGGTCTTCAATTCTGTTCCATTGATCTACATGCCTGTCACTGTACCAATACCATGCGGTTTTTAACACTATTGCTCTGTAGTACAGCTTGAGGTCCTGGATATTGATTCCCCCAAAAGTTCTTTTACTCTTGAGAATAGATTTAGCTATATTGGGTTTTCTGCTATTCCAGATGAATTTCTGAATTGCTCTGTCTAACTCTATGAAAAATTGAGTTGGGATTTTGATGGGGATTGCATTGCATCTATATATTACTTTTGGTAAGATGGTCATTTTTACTATATTAATCCTGCCAATCCATGAGCATGGCAGATTTTTCTATCTTCTGAGGTCTTCTTCAACTTCTTTCTTCAGAGACTTGAAGTTCTTGTCATACAGATATTTCACTTTTTTGGTTAGAGTCACACCAAGATACCTTATATTGCTTGTGGCTCTTGTGAAGGGTATCATTTCTCTTTATTTCTTTCTCAGCCTGCTTAATCTTTGAGTATAGAAGGGCTACTGATTTGATTGAGTTGATTTTATATCCGGCCACTTTACTGAAGTTGTTTATCAGCTGTAGGAGTTCTCTGGTGGAAATATTTGGGTCGCTTAAGTATACTATCATATAGTCTGCAAATAGTGATAGTTTGACTTCTTCCTTTCAAATTTGTATCCCTTTGACCTCCTTTTGTTGTCTAATTGCTCTAGCTAAAACTTCAAGTACTATGTTGGAAAGATATGGAGAGAGAGGGCAGCCTTGTCTAGTCCCTGACGTTAGTGGGATTGCTTCAATTTCTCTCCATTTAGATATATGTTGGCTACTGGTTTGCTGTATATTGCTTTTACTATGTTTAGATATGGGCCTCGAATTCCTCATCTTTCCAAGACCTTTAACATGAAAGGATGCTGAATTTTGTCAAATGCGTTCTCAGCATCTAATGAAATGACCATGTGGTTTTTTTCTTTGAGATTGTTTTTGTAGTGGATTATATTGATGGACTTCCTTATATTGAACCAGCCCTGCATCCCTGGGATGAATTCTACTTCATCGTGGTGAATGATTGTTTTGATGTGTTCTTGGATTCGGATGGCAAGAATTTAATTGAGTATTTTTGCATCGATATTCATAAGAGAGATTGGCCTGAGATTCTCTTTCTTTGTCGGATCTTTGTTTGATTTTGTATTAGCGCAATTGTGGCTTCATAGAACGAGTTGGGTAGTGTTCCTTCTGTTTCTATTTTGTGGAACAGTTTGAAGAGTATTGGTGTTAGGTCTTCTTTGAAGGTCTGATAGAATTCTGCACTAAAACTGTCAGAACCTGTGGGTTTTTTGGTTCGAAGACTTCCAATGACCACTTCTATTTCTTCAGGGGGTATAGGATGGTTTAGGTTGTCTATTTGATCCTGATTTAATTTTGGTATTTGGTATCTGTCTAGGAAATTGTCCATTTCCTCGAGATTTTCTAGTTGTGTTGAATACAGGCTTTTGTAGTAGGATCTGATGATGTTTTGAATTTCCTCAGTTTCTGTTGTTATATCTCCCTTTTAGTTTCTGATTTTGTTAATTTGGATACAGTCTTTGTGCCCTCTGGCTAGTCTGGCAAAGGGCTTATTTATCTTGTTGATTTTCTCAAAGAACCAACTCCTAGTTTTGTTGATTTTTTGTATGGTTTTATTTTTTTCTACTTGATTTATTGAGCCCTGAGTTTGATGGTTTCCTGCTTTCTACTCCTCTTGGGTGAATTTACTTCTTTTTGCTCCAGGGCTTTCAGGTGTGCCATTAAGCTTCTAGTATATGCTCTCTCCCATTTCTTTTTGGAGGCACTCAGTGCTATGAATTTTCCTCTTAGCACCACTTTCATTGTTTCCCATAAATTAGCATAGGTTGTGCTTTCATTTTCATTAAATTTTAAAAAGTCTTTGATTTCTCTTTATTTCCTCCTTGATCAAGGTATCATTGAGTAGAGCGTTGTTAAGCTTCCACAAGTATGTGGACTTTCTCTTGTTTTTGTTGTTATTGAAGACCACTCTTATTCCATAGTGATCTGATAGGAGGCATGGGATTAGTTCGATCTTCTTATATCTGTTGAAGTCTGTTTTGTGACCAAGTATATGGTCAGTTTTGGAGAAGGTACCATGAGGTGCTGAGAAGAAGGTATATTCTTTTGCTTTAGGATGAAATGTTCTATATATATCTGTTAGTTCCATTTGGTCCAAGGCTTCAGTTAGTTTCATTGTGTCCCTGTTTAGTTTCTGCTTTCCTGAATGATCCATTTCAGAGAGCAGGATGTTGAAGTCACCTACTATTATTGTGTGAGGTGCGATGTGTGCTTTGAGCTTTAGTAAAGTTTCTTTTACAAATGAGGGTATCCCTGCATTTGGAGTATAGATATTCAGATTTGAGAGTTCTTCTTGGTGGATTTTTCCTTTTACCAGTATGTAGTGTCCTTCTGTGTCTTTTGTGATTACTTTAGGTTGAAAGTCAATTTTATCTGATATTAGGATGGCTACTCCGGCTCATTTCCTGGGACCATTTGCTTGTAAAATTGTTTTCCAGCCTTTTACTCTGAGGTAATGTTTGTCTTTGACACTGAGGTGCAATTCCTGCATGCAACAAAATGCTGGGTCCTGTTTACATATCCAGTCTGTTAGTCTATGTCTTTTTCTTGGGGAATTGAGACCATTGATATTAAGAGAGATTAAGGAATAGAGATTATTGCCAGCTGCTATTCTTGATGATATCTTTATGTTTGAGTGGTTATCTACTTTTGGGTTTGATGAAAGAAGGTTACTATCTCGTTTTTCCAGGGTTTAGTTTCTCTCCTTGTATTGGTGGTTTCCACCTATTATCCCTTGCAGGGCTGGGTTTGTGGAAAGATCCTGTGTAAATTTGGTTTTATCATGGAATATCTTGGTCTCTTCATCTGTGGTGATTGAGAGTTTTGCTGAGTATAGTAGTCTAGGCTGGCATTTGTGTTCTCTTAGAGTCTGCATGAGATCTGTCCAGAATCTTCTTGCTTTCATAGTCTCTGCTGAGAAGTCAGATGTGATTCAGATAGGTCTTCTTTTATTTGTTACTTGGTCTTTTTCTCTCACTGCTTTTAATTTTCTTTCTTTGTTTAGTACATTTGGTGTTTTGATTATTATGTGACAGGAGGTATTTCTGTTTTGGTCCAGTCTGTTTGGAGTTCTGTAGGCTTCTTGTATGTACGTTCATTGTTATCTCTCTCTTTAGGTTAGGGAAGTTTTCTTCCATAATTTTGATGAAGATATTTACTGACCCTTTAAGTTGCAAATCTTCACTCTCATCTATACCTATAATCCTTAGGTATGGTTTTCTCATTGTGTCCTGGATTTCCTGGATGTTTTGGGTTACATATTTTTTGCATTTTGCATTTTCTTTCACTGTTGAGTCGATGCTTTCTATGGTATCTTCAGCACCTGAGATTCTTTCTTCCATCTCTTGTATTCTATTGTTGATGTTTGCATCTATGACTCCTGATTTCTTCCCAAGGTTTTCTGTCTCCAAAGTTGTCTCCCTTTGTGATTTCTTAGTTGTTTCTACTTCTTTTTTAGATCCTGAATGGATTTGCTGAGATCCTTCACTTGTTTGTTTGTATTTTCCTGTATTTCTTTAAGATATTTTTGCATTTCTTCTTTCAGGATTTCTGCCTGTTGACCCAAGTTCTCCTGTATTTCTCTAATCGTTTTTTGTGTTTCCTCCTCATGGGTTTCCATCTGTTGATCCATAATCTCCTGCATTTCTGTAAGCAATTCTTGTTTTTCCTTTGTAAGGGCTTCTACCCGTTGATTCATGATCTCCTGTAATTCTTTAGTAGATTTATTTGTGTCCTTCTTGAAATCCTCTAATAGCGTCATGAGAAGTGATTTTAAATCCAGATTTTGCCTTTCGGGTGTGATGGGGTATCCAGGACTTGCTGCTGTTGGAGGGTTGTGTTCGGATGGTGCCATATTGCCCTGATTTCTGTTAGTAATGTTCCTACTTTTGCTGGTTACCTCTGGTGTTAGTTGGTCCTGCTGTCACTGGCTGTTGGTTGGACCTCCTGTGAGCCATCAAAGCTATTTCTGCCTCCCCCCCTCTCTGGATTACTGGAATTCCCCTGGTCCAGATTGCTGGGGGTCTGCTCTGCTCCTGAGTGACTTTGGAGCCCTGATGTGCCTTCCCCCAAGTGATGTTATATTGGGGAATCCGTGCACATCCGAAGACTCAGTGTTGTCAATCCCAGAGCAGAGGTCGCTGAGGGGAGGCTGGTGTGCTCCCTCCCTATGCTGGTGTGCTCCCTCCCTGTGCGCATGTGCTCTCTCCCAGTGCATGTCCCTCTGCAGGGCAGATGGCCCACAGCAGAGCTGGTGCCCAGAGGACCACAGAGTTGCCCCACTCTTGGGCGCAGATGAAAACCCAAAGGACTGTGTCCCAAGCTATGTTATATTGGAGAGTCCCTGTGTACCTGGAGGCTCAGTGCAGTGGATCCCAGGAGCAGAGGTCGCCAAGGGGAGGCTGGGGCAATAATTTTTTTTAAATTGGAAGACTCCCATATTTGGATTCATTTACTATATTTTTAGTAAATTTATATATTCTATAGTTTTCAAGCTAATGGCGCAATACTTCAAAATAACTTAATAAGAAGGTCATTTTTCTTTGTATTTCAGCTTGACCTGTTTCTTTGTGTTACAGTTTATAAACTCAGGTACCAGAGATTTCAAACTGTTTGCTGCTGCAAATCTGGTTGGAGGCAGAATGAAATTGCTATTACTATTCCTACAGTGGACCTAAAGGTAGCTATAGAACATTTATATTCCTGCATGACAGTATTTGACAGAAGAACATAACTACATCATTTCAAACACAACATAGGAAAGATTTTAAGGACAGATCATGTGAACTATTCCAGTGAGCTTGAAATGAAGATGACACACACAGTGAAGACACACATAGAAGGCTGTGTGAAGTAGGAATCTAAAACTGAATCTTCAGAGCCAAAGCCCACTCATACCTAACCTACTTGAAGCTGGAAGAAATAAAGATCCTCATCTAAGGTGTTCAAAGGTAACCAGGTATGGCAACACTCTCATTTTTAACTTACTTACTTAATGTCCAGAACCTCTCCTTCATGCACAGAAAAACCAGAAAACATAGCTCTGGCTCCTAGAATCCTACAATACTCTGGACCCTAGTACATTATGCCAAGGATACAGCAAAGGAAGACCAAGAAATAAGATGTTTCTGTGTTGTTGTTGTTGTGGTGGTGGTGGTGGTGGTGGTGATGGTGGTTTTAACATGACTTACACTGCCTGGATGCCGGGAAACCAGGGACTGAATATTTCAGATACCTAGGGTAGAACTAAACATGACTGACAAAAGAAAAAAGGAAAAAAATTAAGAAAAAAAGAAAAAAGAAAAGAAAAAGAAACAATTCCTAATCCTAATGATAGTCATAGATGGGTGCTTTGTTTAGTTATCATTAGGGAGGCTTCTTCAGCAGCAGATGAAAGCAGATGCATAAACTTACAGTCACACATCATACAGAGAGACAGAGAGAGATGTTTTCAAGTCCTTTTCCTCCTTCCTTACTCCCTGAACGCATTAGAAAAGAGGGAGTAAAGATTGTAGGAGTCAGAAGAGCTGGAGCACATCAGGAGAACATGACCCACTGACTCAATGAAGCAGGGTTCACATGGGCTCACAGAGACTGAAGCAGGTAAGCAGAAGGCTTGCAAGGGTCTGCACCAAGCCCTATGTGTGTGTGTGTTATGGCTGTTTACTTGATATTTGGGTGAAACTCCTAAGAGTGGTATTTGGTGTATCTCTGACTCTTTAGCCTGCTCTTGGGAATCCTTTCGTACCATTGTATTGCTTTGTTCGGCCTTGATATGAGGGCTTTTACCTTCTCTTATTGAAACTTGTTTTGGCACGTTTTATTATTGTCTCTTAAAGTCCAGTTATTTTCTCAAAAGGAAATGCAGCGGAAATGGAAATAGAGGAGGCAGGAGTTAGGGGAAGAGCTAAGCGGAGTGGAGAGAGAGGAAACAATACTGAAACTGTATGAGAGAAGAATTTGTTACTAATAAAAAGAAATTTAAAACCATATTTATTTATTTATTTATTCCTTTATTTATTCATTCTTCATTGATTCATCTCTCTTTTTCTTTCTTTCTTTCTTTCTTTCTTTCTTTCTTTCTTTCTTTCTTTCTTTCTTTCTTTCTTTCTTTCTTTCTTTCTTTCTTTCTTTCATTGTTGGGGTGAAGGTATGTATGCCATAGTGTATATGCAGAGGTATATTATGTCTGGATTGCGGGTTTACTCTGGTAGTTAAATGTTGCAGCACATCTGAAGTCGCTTGCCAGCCTTTAGTCGAGTATCTTTAACTGACGTGGGCACACAAGAAGACCAGGAAAATAGTTAATAGTGAAAGACTTGTGTTTAAGAGTCTGAAAAGATCCCTCTTGTTCTATAGAAAAGGGAAATAAAAGCAAGGTGGTATGGTTTATAGCTGGAATGTTTGCACAATCAGCACAGGAAACACTCTCTCTTCTCCTTCAGGTGAAGGAATACAAGAAAATAAGACTTTTATAATAATACAGAGAAAAAAAGATACTTTTCTTGTATCTGTAAAGATACAAGAAAATAACTTATTTGCAAGTAACTGTATTTATACTGAAATTACTACTCCTGACTAAGTAATCATTCTCAATGCCATGCACAGAGGAAAGATCATACTTAAAAGCAGTCTTATCAAGAAGACATCTTTCTGTAGACTCACCATTGCTGGATATTACATTCAGATTTTTTTGTTTGTTTTGTTTTTGTTTTTGTTTTTTTCATGAAGATACTCACATATGAGATCTCTTGTTCCAGGAATCCAACTCATGCACAGTAATGAATAACTAGTTTTCACAAAAATAAAAAAAAATAGAAAGAAAAAGAAAGACAAAAATGTCAGCTTAAGCTACTGTCCTTGGATAGAATACTTTCCTTCTCTGACACTCAATAGATGGACTCTTACATTATTTCACCTGAAGGAATACTGCCTATACAAATTAAATGAGATAATCTCTCTTGCTTAACTTCAAATAATTACAAGTTTGAATCACATATTCCAAATAACCATACAGTAAAACCTCGATTAATGCTCAATTGAATAGATGAGGGCTGCCATCTGGCATGTTTGACACATAAAACTAGCTGTTGTAACCCTAAAAGAACATTTTAAATTACAGACCATAAAATATGGCATGGTTTAATTATACTTATCTTTATTTTTGTTCTTGCCAGATTAATTAACTATAATTATTCTCAATTAAATATAAGGCAGTGGAGAAGAGACATTTAGAGTTGTTAATGAGTAGACAGAATTAAAATCAATGTGTGATATGAATGCCTTTTCTGTACTCTTCTGCCTCAGGATATAT
This sequence comes from Tokudaia tokunoshimensis, assembly GCA_036184795.1. Taxonomy (NCBI): domain Eukaryota; kingdom Metazoa; phylum Chordata; class Mammalia; order Rodentia; family Muridae; genus Tokudaia; species Tokudaia tokunoshimensis. The sequence continues at coordinate 23,948,400 of BTHU01000014.1, forward strand.
GTGACAGAAGTAATATAGAGTAATATAGATAATTAATTATATTCCTAAAAACTCATTTGACAACTCTATTTGCTTTTAATAGATTTCTTTTTTCCTTAATACTTACTCACATAATTTGAAAGTCTTCTGATATAGTTTTCATGTTCTTATTTGCTTTTATTTTTAGAGTATGAAATTTTATTCCATCTCTTTATGATTTTCTTGTTTTTAAGTGTGTGTATGTGTGTGTTTGTGTGTGTGTGTGTGCATATGTGTGTGTGCATTTGTTTATATTCCACGAGCATGAAAGTTCCCATGAATGTCATAAGAAGCCATTGGATGTTGGATTCACTAGACATGGAGTTACAGGTAGATATGAGCTGCTCAATTTAGGTACTAGGAAATGAAATGCAGCCCACTTCAAGAGCAGTATGTTCCTATAACTGGCGATACATCTCCACAGCCTATTTACCATTTTTGAATGTTCTCTGCTTTGTATCTGTCCCTCTCTGTCTCTCTAGCTCATGCCTCCCCACCCCACATCCCGTGTGTGTGTGTGTGTGTGTATGTGTGTGTGTATGCACACCTGCGCTCATACTCAACAAGTCTTTCTTTTTAAGATTTATTTCTTTTATGTATATGGATACACTGTTACTGTCTTTAGACACACCAGAAGAGGGCATCGGATCCCATTACAGATGTTGTGAGCCACCATGTGGTTGCTGGGAATTGAACTCAGGACCTCTGGAAGAGGAGTCAGTGCTCTTAACCACTGAGCCATTTCTCCAGCCCTACATAGAAGGCTTAAGATAGCTTCCCGGAGTAGATTCTCACCTTTGTCCTGGTTGAGTCAGCGTCTGACTTGTTCTTGGTGCTGTGGTCCATACTGAAAGTAAGCTGGCTCATGAATTTCTGGTTAATATTCTTTTACCAATTCCCATTTCACAGTAAGAATGCTGAGGTTCCTGGTTTATCCTGCTACATCTAGTCATTTTTCTGGAGTTCTTAGTTTCAAACAAGTATTTTGTCTTTCTGAACCATATCTTAACATCACTAGTAAGATAAAGGCGTAAATTCACATACCTCAAATTTAAGATGTGCTTTTTTTTGTTTCCCTTTTCTTTCTTGATACAATGTCTCATGGCTGGCCTGGAACTAGATAAGTAGATCTGGCTGGCCTTGAACTCAGAGAAGTCTGTCTGTGTCTGCCTCCTGAGTGCTTAAACTCGAAAAGTGCACTGCCACACTCAACACAACTTGCATTCTTACTTCTTTATTCTTTTATTTGTAAGTCAAAACACTCGAGATAATGTCCCTCCTTAGAGTCTTATGTTACAATCATACAATGGTTTCTTTTATTGCCAATGTGTGGAGCAAGTGTGACTGGGGAGAACGGGTCTGGAACCAGAGTGCGGTTAGAAGGGTACACAACTCCCAAAATCTTATCTTGAGACAAAAGTCTCATTTTGAGGCCTGTGGAGTAAGGATCACTTCCTCCCTCCTCAGCCTGCATGCCATGGGCATATGGCCCCACCATGTGGAATAAGGATCACTTCCTTCCTCCTCAGCCTGCATGCCATGGGCACATGGCCCCACCACCCCTACCTCCATCATTCTTGGGGAAGTAAAGTACCCTCTGCTTAAATTAAAGGATTAAGCAAGTGGAATGACTCTCCATGGAAATAAAGTATTCCAGGTACCTCATCCCCTGACAATAATGTACACTCTCCTTGAAAATCCCTATTCACTCCCCAAGGTTTACATAGACCTTATTACCCCAAATGACAGCTGCTGTTTCCCAGAATACCATCTAAGAGAGCTGTTTTAGTTTCCCTTGATAAAGAAGAGCTAAAACACTGAAAATCTCGGAGAATGTCTTCCACTAGTCACTCAGTGCCAGACTGAAATCCTGCCAATCCACCCGTTTCCACTCTACTTCTTTCTTTTCAGCCTAGTGTGCAGCAGTGCCTGGACATCAAAAGGAAGAAACAAAATGTGGAACCACACAAATAGAATATTTTTAATCATAGCGTGATTGCAAAAATTTATTGCAATCTCAAAATTCTGAGGAGACATTTAGTGGGCGGAGAGTGTCCTAAAGAGGACATGGGAGGTGAAGATATTCAAAATACATTGTATGGTATTCTCAGGAATGAAAAGTAAAGAATAAAATCAAATCAAAATAACTGAGAAAAAATAATGAATAAAAAATATGTGTACATTTAAATTAACTTTCATTATGCTCAGTAATAGTGGAAAATTATATGCTGAAATAGAAATGTGTAAGCATATAAATATGAAATTAATACTTTATAAAAATAATAATCATACTATGCTGTAGAACATTTATGTGTGGGTAACATGCAGAGATTTAAACAGAGATTTTAATAAATATATATTGATTATATGACTAATTTGCTGTACTTGACATATTCTTTGCCTACATGATTTAAAATGTAATTATGAGCAACCTTTAATACATAAACATTAGAACAGGTAATCATTTAACACTCTAGAACATTTAGAACTCCTAAAGCTATTCTTCCATTACAGAAGCAATATATTATATCTATAACACATAATTATTTATAGAAAAAACTTATTGATATTTGTGCAAACTCAATCATTCATACTTTTCCAAAGCAGCAGACAGACACATATAGCTCAGTCAAAATTGACTATAAATAAATAGGAGGGATACAACTGAAGATTACTGAAGTGTTTCCTTTGGCAATAAAACTGATTAGAAGTCAGCATTTTCTCAGTCACAGTGTTATTTAAAGAAATAGCAAATAAATGGTTAATAGAAAAGATGCTAAAGCTATTAAAATTCTATTAGCTTCAGAGTGTTTGAGGCTTCAAATATTGCTCACTCTGGAAAATATTTGTTGTACAAGCCTAGGGACAAGAGGTTGAATGCTTATGACTCAATGAAAAAGAAGCTAGACACACAGAAACACATATATGTAATTCTAGACCTCTTATGATAGAATGTGAAACAGTTCAGAGATGTCGTGGAATCTTGGTGAACAAATTGGAAATATTCTATCTAATAAAGGAAGAAGAGAGAGCCTGACACCTGAATTTTTTCTGAAAACCTATTGTGGTATGAATACTCACTGACAAACTCAAACACAAACTCAAGCACACACACACACACACACACACACACACACACACACATACCTCATATAACAATCATAACACACAATAAATAACATAAGATGGTGAAAGAGGGAATAACTGGAAATCTTTGTCTCTATTCCCTTCCAAATGTCTTATCTTTTAGATTTTGGGTTTTTTTTTTTTGTTTTTTGGTTTTTTGGTTTTTTTTTTTTTTTGATTTAAGTGATCCAATGTGAGTTTGGGGATTACAGACTTCAATCCTAAATTTTGTAACACACATACACACAGACATGCAGACAAACAGACACACCCACACATACACAGACACATAAGATTACAAATTTGCACAGAAGAAAGACATACATTTATTATTTTCAAACTCAATACAAGTTTAGACACTTCATAGATAAAGTAAAAATGTATAATTTTTAAAAGTTCAGCCTTTTGTAAATGTATATTAAGTACTCTAATAAAATTAAATGTAAGGTTTATATTTGCTTCATTGTTATGGTCCAGGTTTTGGCTTAATTTCTTAGGGGTTATATGATATACTATGATAAATACAAAATAACAAAATACATACACAGTTCTAACAACTGATGTCTTCACACCACTTTTGTGCTAGTTTATTTTCTGTTGACTGAATAAAGAGAACAAGTCAAAGAAACTTTGAGATCACAGTATTTATTTGACTTATAGATTATAGTTCATCATTAAGGAAGCCACGTCAGGAATTCATGGTAGGAAACTGAAGGCAAGAACTGAAAGACCTTGGAGTAATACTGTTTACACTCTTGCTTCTTTTGCTAGCTCTGGTAATTTTAATACAACTCAGACTCATATGACAAGGGATGCCTATGCACAGTTGACTGGGCTATTAGCATTGAAGAAAATGAACCCACAGACTTCTCCGGAGGCAAATCTGGGGAGGAAATTTCACATTTGAGGATATTTCTTACAAGGTATATCAAGTTGAAAACAAAGATTAGCTGATACTAATCCAGGTCTTGTCAACTTGACATACAAATAAATAACTATTTAAATATAATCTTTCCTTATCCCCAAAGACTCATATTAATATCATACTTTAATGTAAAACACAGTACAACTTTAAAAAGGTTTACAGTGCTTAAAATGTCTCACCACTTTAAATGCCTATTGCTCTCTTTTTAAATATTCAAAGACTGTGACTTCTTATATTATTAAGACTAAATTAAATTATTATTCCTAACAGGATGAACCAGGGTACAGTTATAATCATATCAAAGCAAAAGCAAGATCCATCAATGTTAAAAGATATATGTGTAATCTGTTGGACTCACTTCTGACCTTCTTGGTTCTAAAGAGCTTGAGAAGTTCTACTTCTCTCACTCTGTCATCCACAATATAAACAGTTTGTGTAAGTGTCCATGATCCCCCAAAGAAATATATCCCAGACTCAAATAGTATGTAAATGCAAGATATGTTTTATTCTGCAGAAGTCCAGCATACTAGGATCATCCATTATTCCACTATCGGAATAGTGAGACAACCAAATGAGCTCACAGGCTCTGTAGATGAGCTTTATCTATCTCTATCTTATCTCTAGACATTCCAGAACCATTATTGTGATATGAAGGCTGGAGCCTAGGTTTTTTCTATTAGTAATTGACTTGCATGGGTTTGCCTGTACTTGCCCAGTTCTTAGGCATAGGCTCCTTAACTGCCAATTTGAAATATATCATGGAATCAGCCTAGCCTTCTCATTTGTTTGACAGTTCAATATATCTCCTTTACAAACCCTCCATCTTGTCATCCATTGCTCTAGCATCTCCATTATATTATGGTCTTTCCTCCAACTGAGACTGCAGCTTCAATAATGACATTTCTGTCTGTCTTCTTACATTGAGAACTCTGGTTTTTTGAATATGCTTGGCCCATGGGAAGTGACACTATTGCGAGATATGGCCTTGTTGGAATAGGTGTGGCCTTGTTGGAGGAAATATGTCATTGTGTAGGCAGGCTTTGATGATCTTCTAGGGCTCAAGCTCTACCAAGTGAAGAATAGAGTAGCCCCTTAGCTGCCTACAGAAAAGTCTTCTGCAGGCAGCCTTCAGATCAAGATGTAGAACTCTTAGTTCCTCTATCACCACATCTGCCTGCCAGCAGTGATAATAAAGGATTGAATCTCCAAAACTGTAAGGATCTCCAATAAAATGTCCTTTGTAAAAGTGGCTTTGGTCATGGTGTCTGTTCTTAGTAATACAGCCCTAACTAAAGTCCTCAGTTGATCTATCACACCTTCATTCTTTAAAACTATTACTGAATTGGAAGTCTTACACATGCTACCCTCCAGTTGGATATATAAACACCAGCCATGTTGTGCCACAGTCACTGTGATAACACTGAAGGAATAATTCCCAGATGATTGTATCTCAGTAATCTTGGTACCTTAATCAGAGTTGATTTGTAACCCCAGCTACTGCATATCCATTGTACCAAAACTGTGTTACTTCTGCAGAAAAATATACTAAAAATTTCATGAAAGTTTGAGGTTGAGAGATTCTCAAACTGAAAACTCATAAGTCAGACATCACTATCAGCAGAGATCTCCTTTGCAGTTTCCATATCAGTTCTTTCAGCTTGAGCACTTCCACTCCAAGGTTCCAAATGCTTCTACATTTTAATTCATTAAACAATTTAATTTTAAATTATCCTAGACTTTTGCATGATTTTTATTGATAAAACAAAAACCAAGTAGTATGTAAGCAATAATAGTCTCTTTTTATCGGAACTATTTGAATTATTTTGATTTTAAATCAGTTACTACAGTTAGAAATAGAATTGAGTTAAAGCCAAAAAGTAATTAGGCACTCATTTTCTAAAATGGCTCTAGAAACTTCTCCTAGATTGACTAATCTGTCAATAAAGAAGACTGGCAGTTAAAAATTGTAAATAAAATCAACTGTCAGAATTTGCTCTTTCAATATGGCCTTTGAAATTGGTCTAGACACAAAAAATCAGAATAGTAGTATTTAGTAAAATCAAAGTAATATTAAAACATATTATATATCTATATATACACAAATGTATACATGTATATTATGTGATGCATTTATATACCAATACACACACACACACATATATATATATATATGACCAATAATTAAATTGTGTTGTTGAGAGTTAATGGTGAGATTAATTATTTTATATTTCAAATCCTTTGAGAGACTACACTCAGCAACTGAATCAGATACAGACACCCACAGTCAAACAGTGGATGAAGCTTGAGGACTCTAATGGAGTGTGTGTGTGTGTATGTGTATGAACATGCACACTTGCACTCATACTCAACAAGTCTTTTTTTTTAAGATTTATTTCTTTTATGTATATGGGTACACTGTCACTGTCTTTAGACACACCAGAAGAGGGCATCGGATCCCATTACAGATGTTGTGAGCCACCACGTGGTTGTGGGATTTGAACTCAGGACCTACAGAAGAGCAGTGCATGCTCTTAACCACTGAGCCATCTCTCCAGCCCCTCTTGTTTGTATTCTTAATGATAGCCATTTTGCTAAGTTGAGACAAAATCTCAATTCACACATAATTTGTTTTTGCCCATAGCTAAATATGTTGAACATGTTTAAACCTTTATTATCCTTTAGTAGTTGATTTCTTATCATATTTTTGATGGTTTGAGTTGTGTTTACCTTGGTTCTTAGTTTTGCAGATATTAATATTCAATATTTTCACCATTCAGAAATCTGTCTCTGCATAGTCTTATTTTTTTAGTCTTGAGAAATGTTCATAGGATTAATGTCATTTTCAAAACTTCTTCCATATATCTAAACTTTGAAGTATTTTATTTCACTTTTTCTCTAGAAGTTTCCAAGGTAAATATTTTGCATTAGTGTTTTCCATGCATCTTTAATTGATGTTTCTTGTGTGTGTTTGTGTGTGTGTGTGTGTGTGTGTGTGTATATGTGAGTGGGGGGGGCAAAGTAAAAGATAAAGTTACATTTTGCTTTATACAGAAACCCAAGTTTGCCACCACCATTTCTGAAAAAGCTTCCTTTTTTTGCAATCCATTCTTTTCATAACATTATCAAAAATCCATATAGTTAAAGCTGTATAGGTTTATTTCTTATTTTATTATACTGACCTGTTTCAGATTTTTGTGCATGCTATTTTTTTAATTGTTACATGACTGTCTTGTTTAAATGCAACCTATATGTTGAGATCATCTGATTTAAGTTCTTTCTCAAATTTTTTACTTCTCTATGTGCTTCAAGTGTTTAATATATAAATGTAGTTCTCTCTGAGAATACCACTGGAATTTTAATGTGAACCGTATTCAATCTTAAACTTTTATTGCTGAAAATATAACTATTTTCTCAATATTGATTTGAACATACATGATTCTGTTTTTGCTGTCTTCCTAAATTTATTTCCACAATTTCTTAATATTTCATTGTAAAAGTGTTTCACATCTTGTTGAGTTGTATGACTAATAATTTGTCTTAAAATCTATTACGAATGAAATGTGTTTCCTAATTTCTCAGAAATAACAACGCTGGCATATAGAATGGTCTCTGTTCTTATTTTTTCCAGCTGGTTTTTTACCCTATTATTATGCTACTTCATTTATGAGTTCTAAGAGTTTTCTTGTTGGGTCAATAAGGTCTTTCTAGTATTATATCTTGTTATATACAAAATGATATGAATTGACTCCTTCTTTTCCTATTTGACTCACTTTAATGTATATATCTTGACTTATTTTTTTAATTTTTATTTTCTATATTCTTTATTTACATTCCAAATGTTTTCCTCTTTCCTGGTTCCCCCCTCCCTGGAAGTCCCATAATCCCTCTTCCCTCCCCCTGTTCCCCATTTGCCTAAGAATTTCATGAATTCATTGTTTTTAATTGCTGAGTAGTATTCCATTATATAAATATACATGGACAATATCTCTGATAAAATTGAAGAAATACATAGAAAAACACATTAAGGTTGACTATTTCATGGAAAAATTATACAGATAAAATGGTAGGCATAAAATTATTCCTGTTCATTAAAAGTGGAATTATCAACATTTTCTGATAAAATTGAAGATCTACAAGGAAAATATTTCTGATAAAACTCAAGAAATATATAAAAAAAACACGTTAAAACACTATTTCATGAAAAATTATACAGATAAGATGGTGGTCATAAAAATATTCCTAAATTGATTGAAACTAGAATTAAAAATATTTTCTGATAAAATTAAAGATTTACATGGAAAATATCTCTGATAAAATTGAAGACATTTGTACAGATAAATTGGTAGGAATAAAATATTTCTGTTAGACTATTTTTTTGGGGGGGGGATTGAGTCCATTGATGTTATAAGATATTAAGGAACAGTGATTGTTGCTTCCTGTTATTTTTGATGTTATTTTTATGTTTGTGTGGTTACTTTCTTTTGGGTTTGTTGGAAAAAAGACTAATTACTTTCTTGCATTTTCTAGGGTGTAGTTTCCCCCCTCGTGTTGGTGTTTTCCATCTATTATCCTTTGTAGAGCTGTATTTGTGGAAAGATATTGCTTAAATTTGGTTTTATCATGGAATATCTTGTTTTCTCTATCTATGGTAATTGAGAGTTTTGCTGGGTATAGTAGTTTGGGCTGGCATTTGTGTTCTCTTAGGGTCTGTATGAGATCTGTCCAGGATCTTCTAGCTTTCATCTTCTCAGGTGAGAAGTCTGGTGTCATTCTGATAGGCCTGCCTTTATAGGTTACTTGACCATTTTTCCCTTACTCCTTTTAATATTCCTTCTTTGTTTAGTGCATTTGTTGTTTTGATTATTATGTGCCAGGAGGACTTTCTGGTCTGGTCCAGTCTGTTTGGAGTTCCCTAGGCTTCTTGTATGTTCATGGGCATCTCTTTCTTTAGGTTAGGGAAGTTTTCTTCTATAATTTTGTTAAAGATATTTCTTGGTCCTTTAAGTTCTAAATCTTCGCTCTCTTCTACACCTATAATCCTTAGGTTAGGTCTTCTCGTGTCCTGAATTTCCTAGATGTTTTGACTCAGGAGTGTTTTGCATTTTGCATTTTCTTTGACTGTTGAGTCAATGTTTTCTATGGTATCTTCAGCCCCTGAGATTCTTTCTTCTATCTCTTGCATTCTGTTGTTGATACTTGCCTCTATGACTCCCGAATTCTTTCCAAGAATTTCTATCTCCAGAGATATCTCACTTTGTGATTTCTTTATTGTTTCTACTTTCATTTTTAGATCCTGAATGGTTTTGTTCAGTTCCTTTGCTTGTTTGTCTGGTTCATTGAAGCAAATGGAGGCCCTCCTATCTGTAACCCTCCAGAGAGAAGGTGGAAATCTCACCTCTGCACTCAGAAGTGAAATCGCTGTTGGGAGATCACTCTCTCCTGGAGGGCTAAGCACAGAAGGCTTTGGAGCTGCCTGGCTCCCTGCTGCAGATGGCGGCCAGAAGGAAAGACTCCTGTCCCAAAAGCAACACTGACCGTATGCCCTGTGTGCTCCTAGCTGTACCCCTCCAGAGAGAAGGTGGAGATCTCACCTCTGCATTCAGAAGTGAAATAGCTGCTGGGAGATCACTCTTTCTTGGCAGGCGAAGCACAGAAGGCTTTGGAGCTGCCTGGTTCCCTGCTGCAGATGGCGGCCGGAAGGGTCATATCTTGACTTATTATTCTAGCATAGGTGTCAAATATTCTATTGCATTATGGTTCCGAGTATTTTGGCATCTTTGTTTTGCCACAAACTGTTGAGGAAATAGTGATTTCCCCATTTAGTACAACAGTGCCAGTAGGTTTGCTGTTTGTAGTATCTATGCTGATAAGCTTGATTTGATTTTTATTTCTTTACAGCGATTTTTGTTGTTTTTGTTTCATGTAAGGTCATTAAAATTTGTCAAAGGCCTCTTCTGTGTAGATTTTGTAATTTTTTTCTCAATTCTGCTCATGTTCTCTATTACACTTGCTACTTTGCATATTATTGATTCATCTTTGTATTTTTGAAATGAAACCAACTTCATGGGATTAACATGTCCCTAAATTTATTCCACCAGATTTTAACTGAGAGTTTGACTACATTATTTTGTTGTTGTTGTTTTGTCTGTACTTGGTTTGTCTTTCAGGATAGCTCACTTTATAGAATTAATTTCCTACTTTACCTTCTCTCTCAATGTTACTGAACAATTTTAAGAACTTCATTATTGAGATCAAGGGTCTGATACCTGCTCATAAGCTACAGCCTGTTTGACTCCCAGTAAGTCCACAGTAACCAAAGACACAGATGATAATCTTGCCCAAATATCTGTGTCAGCTGGGACACCAACAGAGCCCAGGTGACACAGGACACCGCCTCCACACCAGGCTCCACTTTCATTCAGATCTGCTTCCCATGCAGGCCAGATCAGAAGCCTGATACCCACCTACATGCTACAGCCTGCTTGCCACATTAACCAAAGACACAGAGCCCAGCAGACAAAGGATCCTCCCTTCCTACTGAGCTTCACCTTCCTTCTGGTCCATTTCTCCACTTGGGGCAGATTAGTAGCCCAATATCCTTTCACACCCTACAGCCTGTCTGCCTCCCAGGAGGTCCTCAGTATCCAGGGAATCAGCCAGTCTGCCTCCCTTGAGATCCACAGTAATCACAGGCACAGGAGGTCTGCAGAAACCAGGGACACAATCTGCTTGCTTCCCAAGAGGTCCTAAGTAATCAGGGACACAGGATGCCTGCTATAACCAGAAACGCAAGAGGCCTACCCTAATCTGAGACAGACTGCCTGTCTCCAAGGAGACTTGCTCAAATCAAGGTCACCAGAGCTCTACCTGCCTCCAAGGAGGCTAGCTCCTTTCAAAAACAGACAGGCCAGTTAACAACAGAGATAACCTGATGCCAAAGGCTAAAATAAGATCATAAGCAACAGAACCCAATGCAAACTACCAGAACCCAGTTTTCCCACCACAGCAAGCCCTCGATACCCTAACAGGCCAGTAAAGCAAGATAACGACCTAAAATTCTATCTCATGAAGATGATAGAGGCCTTAAAGGAGGATATAAAGAACTCACTTAAACAAATACAGGAAAACACAGGCAAACGGGTAGAAACCCTTAAAGAGGACACAAATTCCTTTAAAAAAAAAAGGAAAATATAATTAAGGAGGTGTAAAAATTAAACAAAATGGTCCAAGAACTAAATATAGAAATAGAAACAATTAAAAAACACAAAGGGAGGCAACCATGGAGATGGGCAATTTAGGAACAAGTTCAGGAGCTACAGATGCAAGCATCATCAACAGAATATAAGAGAAGAGAGAATCTCAGGCTTAGAAGATACCATAGAAAATATTGACACATCAGTCAAAGAAAGTACAAAGTGTAAAAGTATAAACAAAACAACAGGAACTAACAATCATCTGTCTTTAATAACTCTCAACATCAATGGATTAATTCCTCAATAAAAAGACACAGGCTAACAGACTGGATACATAAACAGGATCCAGCATTTTGTTGTATACAAGAAACACACTCAGTGACAAAGTCTGACACTATCTTAGGGTAAAAGGTTGGAAAAAATGTTTTCCAAGCAAATGTCCCCAAGAAACAAGCTGGACTTGCCATCTACTATCCAATAAAGTAGGTTTTCAATCAAAAGTTATCAAACGAGATGAAGAAGGAGACCTCATATTCATCAAAGGAAAAATATTCACCAAGAGGAAGTCTCACTCCTCAATATCTGTTTCCAATGCAAGAGTACCCACATTCATAAATAAAACTCTAATAAAACCCAAAACACACATTGAACCTCACACAGTAATAGTGGGAGACTTCAACACCCCATTCTCACCAATGGACATATCATTGAAATGGAAACTTATCAGAGACATAGTGAAACTAACAGAAGTTATGAATCAAATGGATTTACAGAAGTTTAACCCTAAGAGAATAGAAAATACCTTCTCAGAATCTCATGGAACCTTCTCCAATACTGATAATATAACTGGATATAAAACAAGTCTCAACAGATACAAATTCCACTGTAAGTTTTTGGTTTCTTTGTTGGGAGATTTTTAGTAACTGATTCTATTTCTGTATGAGACTGTTTAGTTTACCCATTCTTGACTAAATTTTGGTTATGGTACCTGTCTAGAAAACCATCCATTTCATCTATATTTTCCAGTTTTATAGAGTATAGGCTTTGTAGTAGGTGCTGATGATTTTGTGAAGTTCCTCAGTTTCTGTTGCTGGTGAGGAAATGGAGAAAGAGGAAAACTGCTCCATTGCTGGTGGTATATAATCACTGATAAGTGTATAACTGCTAGGAATTACAGAATACCTAGGATACAACCCAGAGACAGTAAGACCTGTAACAAGCAGAAAGGCCCAAGTGAAGTTGCTTCAATCCCACTTAGAAAGGGAAAGGAAATAGTCACAGGAGGCAGAGAGAGTAAGGGACTTGGGTGGAGGAATGAAGGGGGAGGGGAAAAGAGGAACAGGGTCAGATATGGGCCTGGGAAGGGGACAGAAGCTGCAGAAGATAAAGAAAATGAAAGGAAACAAGCAGCCTTGGGGTGAGAGGTGAGGGGATCATCTAGAAAGTAGCAGATACCTGTGAGGTGAGATACTCTCAGGACTCATTGGGGGTAACCTTAGACAAATGCTTAACATTCCAGAAAGGGAACTCAAAGAGTCCAGCTACAGTAGATAGACAAGGCTTCAAAAGGAGGGACAGTCACCAACCCACAGTCAAAATTTCTAACCCAGAGTTTTTCCTGTCTTAAAGAACTCCAGGGAGAAAAATCTAGAAGAAATTGATGAATAGGCAATCCCATGACTATCCCAATTTGGGATCCATCTCATGAACGGCCACCGAGGCCTGACACTATTATTGATGTTATGATGTGCTTGCAGATGGGAGCCTGGCATGGCTGTCTTCTAATAGGCCCTACCAGCAGCTGACTGAGACAGATGCAGATACTTACACCTAATCATTGGAGTGAAGTTAGGAAGTCCTATGGGTGAGTTAAGGGAAAGATTGAAGAAACTGAAGGGGAAAAGGACCCTATAAGAAGGCCAGCAGTCAACTAAGCCAGACCCAAGGAAGCTCACAGAGACAAAGCCACAGACCAGGAGCATACCCTTGCAGGTCTGAGGCTCCTGGCTCATACATAGCAGAGGACCTCCTGGTCTGTCCTCATTAAGAGAAGTTGATCTTTTTTTTAAAATTTTCTAAGTTTTTTTTTTATTTACATTCAAAATCATTTCCCCTTTCCCATTTCCTCCTTCCCCGAAAGTCCCATAAGCCCCCTTCCCTCCCTCTTTTCCCCATTCAACCCCCTCTCGCTTCTCTGTCCTGGCGTTACCCTACATCCAGTCTTTCCAGGACCTGGGGTCTCTCCTTCCATCTTGGAAATCTATTGATATGCGAATTGTGTCTAGGGTATTCAGAGATTCTGGGTTAATATCCCCTTATCAGTGACTGCATACCATGTGTGTTCTTTTGTGATTGGGTTACCTCACTAAGGATGATATTTTCAAGTTCTGACCATTTGCCTAGGAATTTCATGAATTCATTGTTTTTAATTGCAGAGTAATATTCCATTGTGTAAATATACCACATCTTCTGAATCTGTTCCTCCGTTGAGGGACATCTGGGTTCTTTCCAGCTTCTGGCTATTATAAATCAGGCTGCTATGAACATAGTGGAGCATGTGTCCTTATTGCATGCCAGGGAAGACTCTGGGTATATGCCCAGGAGTGGTATAGCCGGATCCTCCGGGAGTGCCCAGTTTTCTGAGGAACCGCCAGATTGCTTTCCAGAGTGGTTGTACCAGCTTGATCTTAATCCCGGAGAAACTTGAAAACCCAAGGAAAGGAAGGCCTGGTGGTGGCAGGTGGGAGCACCCTTTCAGAGGCAACCGGGAGGGGGAATGTGTTGAGGAACTTTGCTGGGTGGGGGGACTGAGGAGGGGCAACAACTGCTATGGAAATAAATAAATTTTAAAAATATTCAGATACTATGTCGCGTCAGCTTTCACACTTGCGGTCAACATCATTGCCAAAAAGACAGTGTGGAAGGAGCAGGCCGGCTCTGATGATGAAGATGAGTCAAATGAGCAAACCTTCATGTATTATGTCAATGATGGAGTATATGGATCATTTAACTGCATTTTCTATGATCATGCACATGTGAAGGCCCTGCTGCAGAAGAGACCCAAGCCAGATGAGAAGTATTACTCATCCAGCATCTGGGGACCAACATGTGATGGCCTTGATCGGATCGTCGAGCGCTGTAACCTACCTGAAATGCATGTGGGTGATTGGATGCTGTTTGAGAACATGGGTGCATACACTGTAGCTGCTGCTTCCACTTTCAATGGGTTCCAGAGGCCAAACATCTTCTATGTAATGTCAAGGCCAATGTGGCAACTCATGAAGCAGATCCAGAGCCATGGCTTCCCGCCGGAAGTAGAGGAGCAGGATGATGGCACGCTGCCCATGTCCTGTGCCCAGGAGTGCGGGATGGACCGTCACCCTGCAGCCTGTGCTTCTGCTAGGATCAATGTGTAAATGCCATTCCTGTAGCTCTTACCTGCAAGTTTAGCTTGAATTAAGGCATTTGGGGGGGGGGGAACCATTTAACTTAATTACTGCTAGTTTGGAATGTCTTTGTAAGAGTAGGGTTTGCACCAATGCAGTATGGAAGGCTAGGAGATGGGGGTCACACTTACTGTGTTCCTATGGAAACTTTGAATATTTGTTTTATACGGATTTTTATTCACTTTTCAGACATGATACTAACGTGTGCCCCTCAGCTGCTGAGCAAGCATTTGTAGCTTGTACATTGGCAGAATGGGCCAAAAGCTCATGTTGTGACCCATTTTGGGAATAAAGTATCTTGACATAAAAAAAAAAAATTCAGAAATTTACCAACTGTTGAAGGTCAAAATCATTTGCAGAAGAAAAAAATAAAAGAACTCCAGTATTAGTATTTCTTTAATGTTTAAATGAATCCTTCGATCTGGCTCTTCCTTACAGCAAACCTCCTCTTACTAATGCTTCAGTACTGCTGGTTGTTATGTATGTAAATTGTTGACGTCGTCTTGACTTAATTTTTGTCGGACATAAATGTCTATAAGTTCCTGAAATCAATCCATATTTTCTAATTTATAACAACACATTTTTAATTCTTCCAACACAGATTGTCTGCATTTCATTGGATCTGTAATAGCTTCCTCTTTCAGACTCTAATTTTATTAATTCAGCATTTTCTCTTCTTCCTGACAGCTTTGTTAATCTTGTTTATGTTTCCATAGCACTGAGTTTGCGATTACTTTTAGGTATTCCATGTTCAGTCTCCATTTAGTTATTTTTCCATAGCTAACATTTCTTGGAACCTATTCATTTTGTGTTTGGAATTTTCCTTTTATTCTATGAAGTACACCATTACAAAACAACTCCTTTGAAAACATTCAGACTTTTTTTAAAGCAAGCACTGGATGCTGCAAACTTTCCTCTTGTGTCCTGGCACTAGGATATTCTGAATATTATGTGAGATGTGCTTTCATTTGGTTCTACATTTAATTTTTTTCTTTGTTTCTGCATTGACATAGTGGTCTTTAATTGTACAATGTTCTGTTTCCATAACTTGTACACTTTCTAATTATCCTTGCTATTTATTTCTATTTGAATGGCACTTTAAGTTGATGCAATGCAAGAAATTATTTTGATCCTGTTTTATTTCTTAAAACTTATATGTTGGACTAGATTGTGCTCATATATATATATATATATATATATATATATATATATATATATATATATATATTATTTTGTATGCACCTCCTTATGGCTGTGTATTGCATATGTGAGTGACAGGGTATATATATGTTTGTATACTTATAAATGCAGACAGCAGAGTATGATCTCAGTTTACATATTTTAGCTATCTAACTCTGTTTTATTTTGACAGGTTCTCTCACTGATCTGTGTTAGTTAACCAAGACTCAACTTGCTGGTTATCGAGGCTAAGAATAAGCTTGCCTTCAATTCTCCAGCGTTTGAATTAAAAGTATCTGCAATAATTCTCAGCATCTTTCTATTTCTCAGGACCCAATTCAAGCCTCCTTGCTTATGAGTCAAGCTCTTTACCAACTGGGCAATCACCATAGCCCAATGTGCTCTGTTTTTTATAAGATTTCTTGACTTGTTTTTAGGTATGTTCATCTTGTATCTGCTTAATTGAACATTCTATTTGGTCTGGTTTAATTTAATTTATCTCAAAAGTCTATTCTTGTATCATGATCTACTAAGTTTTCATTCATCTCAGGGTTTATTTTATAAAACTAGGAGCTCCAGTATTTGAAACTTTGGAACATATATACTTACAATGCTTATGTTTCACAGAGGAATTTTTCCCCATATTTGGATTAAGTCTTCTCAACAATTTTGGTTTTGTGTAAGTTATTATAAATAAAATGGAAATTCAAATTTTTGTTTTTAACTTGAATTCACTTTTATTTACAGTGTGTGTCTTGGATAGTTTAAAGTATATATATATATTTCTTTTTCTTTGAGACAAAACACAGTTATATCAAGTCCTTCAACACAGTAAGTCAACCTATATATTCTCATTGGAGATTGTTTTAGTAATCTGTTTGGTTTTTCTCTCTTTTTTTCTGCTTTTGGTAATGGTTTAGGGTGGCTAGGTCTTATGCAGTTTCCTGGAACGTTTTAACCTTACTCATGTGATTTAAACATTGAAGATTATAACTTTCATGAAGATGCATTCAATTATTATAGCAATTTTTAAGGAATACAGCTATCTGTGCTTACATTATTGCATGTGTTTTTCTAGGTCCATGTACAGCATTCTGGAAGGTCTTTTGGTGAACTTCATTTTATTTCTCTGTTTTCTTCCACCTGGGACACAGGTAGGGGCATGATGATTTTATGTGATGATTTTATTTGAAATTGTCTTTAATTTATCTTTTATCTTCACTGTATATCCTATTAAGAAATACAGGACAGTATAAAATCCCATAACGTTAACTGCTCTAGAGTTTTGACATTGATTTATAATGAATTTAATTAATCTAAGGCACATGAGAAAGAGCACATAAATATTTTAGAACTATTCTAGGTCTTAAGTGGAAAACAAATTTCTGCTTAGTGGTGTTGAGTTTTCAGTATATTTATATACTTTTTTGATTTCTGGTTCAATTAATGTGAATATTTTGCTTGATAGACTAATACATATTTAAAATACTTATATTTTAAAAACTTGTTTAGTTATGTTGTAATTCTTGTTGATTGTGACAGGATCTCATGTGATTCAGGCTGACTTGAATTTTGATACTTCCTGGCGAGTACTGGGATATAGGGATGTCTCATCATATCCAGCTCCATAAATTTCACATATGTAACACTGTGTTTTCTTTTTCATTCTAATATAAAATGTGGGAAGGAAACAATGCATTTTTACGTGTAACCTGTATCTTGTGAACTGATAGAACTTACTTATGAGTTTTAAATACTGCTTTAAAGGATCCTGGAAATATTTTCCTATTGCCATTTTATCATGCTTTCACATGAAGAGGGTTTAATTATTTACTTGAATCATAATTTAATTCATCTTTTGTCTTCACTGTATATCCTAATAAAACATATAGGACAGTGTCAAATAGAAGCATACAATTTATACTTATAGTTTGAATAAATTTTCACTATGAAGCTTCACCTGACCTCAAGATTGCCATCCTCCTGTTTCAGTTCTCCAAGTGCTGAGATAAACAGCATATGCCTCAATGCCAAGACTTCTCATGAGTTATGTATTTTAAGGGACAAGCATTTTGTTGTCATTATTTATGTCAAGAGTCTTATTCATAGAAATATTGTTTTCAGTTATTTTTCACTTGTGAATTTAAATAGGTTTTATTTCAAATAATGAGCCAGCATCTGGTATGGATGAATAATAGCTCAATGACCTACTGCACATTCTGCCCTTACTGATCGTGAACACTACAACCTGTCACTGAACAATATCGCTATTGTTAATAAAAGCTGTTTATTAATTTGACATATCTTTCCTTAATTTTATAGAAAGTTTGCTGTTAAACTAGTTAAGAAGCAAATGGTTAATAAATAATCTGTGAGTGTATTTTTTTAATAAAATCCCTTGAAAGTTATATTCAGGTTAAGTCCCTATAATCTAACTTTTCTACAGGACATGACACCAGGGACTAGTAGCATTATTTCATTAGCTCCTAAGCTGTGGCCACCATGGGGAACTGAAAATGCTGGATCTGGGACTCCAGACCATATTTTTGTCACTTTCTAAAATGGTCTTTGTGTCCTATTTTGTAAACTATGTCAATATTCAGAAGTTTAAGGAATGACTTTCTCTGTAAGGCTCCAGTATAATGTACATGGGAGGGAATTCTATTTTAACAGATGGTAGAAACACACATTGATGAAGGTGAACAAAACATGCTTTGGTAGACATTTTGATGACTAAACCCCTTTGACTACATGAAGGGATATCTCAACAATGCTAAAGAAGACAAGATCTGGAGTGCTTCTTAGCTGCTGGGTAAGGAAATACAAAAATCATTAAATGATGCAAACAAAATTCATGCAGCTACACATTAATGAGATTTGGCTGGTGAACTATAAAAATTTCCATGTGTATGAACAAGTCATTGAACCATGAAACAGTGAGAGGTATGCTGTGTTTGCCCAAGGACTACATCTTTCTTTGTAGAATTTAAGAGGTGACTAAAATTGGAGATGAACATAAAGCCAAAAGTCTGGGAAATTGAAGAATTCCGTACATTGGACATACATTAGAGGCCACTATATTGTCATACTTTGGAACAAAAATACAAGGTACAAGAAACCTAAAGCTATATACAGATATTTTTGGAGGTATGAGTTATCCTAGGTATATATCTACGATAATATATATAAGACTAAATTTTGAAAAGAAAAATAATTAGAGATTTGTCGTTTATCACAGAAGATATTATTAATACTTAAGCCCGTGCTTTGGTTGTTCAGCATATACTGTTGAACTCACCTAAACAAATGTTTTGAAACAAAAGAACAGCAGGCAGAAGAATATATATGTGGACTGACATCTTAATATACCTTTGGCACCAAGATCTTAATTGTTTAATGTTTACTAACAGATATTTGTTTGGACTGCTTGACAACATCCTGGTAGCCCTCAACGAAATCAGATGTCCTCTTTCTCATTTGCATTTCTCAAACCTAATAGCAGAATGTATTAGAAAAGCAATAGCCCTACACCCTGAGAATTGCATAGTCATTCTATCTCCTGGAAGCAGAACTCCTTAAAAGATTCTTCTAATGAGTTAATTTTCTTTAAAAGAATGTGCTACCTTTAAAGTTTCTGAATTGTTGTACTGTTGTAATGTGCTTGTTGATATGACAGTATTTCAAGTTGCTTTCTGTAGAGTTGCAGCTGGGGGTAAGTTGAGACACTCAAAGCATTTTAGGCTTACATTTTCCCTTATTATCTTTCTGTCAACAGTAAGTCTGCCTTAAGCTGCTTGTTGCATTTTACTGTATTCTATCTTACCTGACGCAGATAAGTTTAGGTTCAATGAATATATTTCACTGAAAACATGTTAATTTCAATATATACACACACAATATACATATATATGCATGTATATATACAAACAAAATATACATATGTATATATACTTCAATATATGATAAGAAATGCATATTTCTTATCATAAAGGAGGAAGTTATGTGTGAGAGGAATCGTGAATATTCATGTGTAAGCGTATGTAAGGTATAAAGAAAGGGGTTGAAAAAAAGTGACAGCATCTCAAACCACTTTGGTCACGTCTTCTTTTCTCACATTACCAAATGCGATTCTATAGAACACATGTTTTAAAGCAGGCTTTGTAAATTTTCCCAGGAGTTCTCAATTATAGCATCATTCTAGAGCAGAGGATCCAACTCCTTTCCCTAGCAAACCTTTACAGAAACATGTGCTCACATTTTAAAATCAAACTGATTGTAGATACTGTGTCACAGTTTGCTCTTATATTACATTTCAACCAAATTCAATTACACAGCACGCTCTGGGCTGGCATGAAATGAAAGGCAGGACAAAGATGAATGGGCACAAATGCAGCAATTGATTGATCCCAACATGCCAGGGGCTTGATTAAAGTGTCTAGGAGCAAAATGAAGAATAGCATTCATCTGTAACTACTGGTCAATTTTTAAATTAACTCCAAATTTCATCAAATGCCATGCAATGAATTGAATGTTTCTGATATTGCAAGAATGTGAAATAAGCCAACAATAATATATATAGGGAAATATTCACATTTTGTTTAGGTATTTATAATTAGTATTCATGATATATACTCAACTTTATAATATTGGTAGGAACCATTTGTTATAAAATGATGAGACATATTCACAGCAAAATGAATAGACATACTTGCAAAACTGAAAAGGAAACTTTATAAATTTGCCTTTTGTTAGTGACTACTGCAAGCAGTTATCCTAGCAAGAAATATATATAGAAATGTTGTGTAAGATCCAGTCACAGAAATACAAACTTTTAATAGTAGTATAGGGGAACATGGTGAAGAAAGATTTTGAATTTGACCCTGAACAGTCAATAATATAAACTTCCTCAAAATAAAAAGAAATCCAATGTCAAATCAATATGTGAACTTGAAGTCACAGCTAAGCAGACACTAAGTTACCTCGTCTATACCATTAGCCTATGAATCTGTTCCCCTGTCACTGAAGCTACTGCACCTCCCTTGGCCTGATATTCACAATTCATCAGGAATAAATTAGAAGAACCTTAATTAACTTCAGTCAAACCTTTATTTCTTAAGGAGATAAACTCTCTTCTAGGAGGTTTACTCCTAGAGGTTTACTCTAACAGGTTCCCCCTCTAGGCTCAGGATTATTCTTTATGACTAAAACCTTTATCAATAGATTTGGCACATATGTAAAGATTAGTTAAAATTAGGTCACATGTATTATCTTATTTTTAAGGGAGCTATGTGTTTTATTCATTTTCTGTTTTCTTTTTTGGTTTCTTTCTTTTTTTTTTTAAGACACGTTTATTTTTTTCTTTCAGGAAAAAAAAAAGCAAAACATTAGAACATGATCTCCATGCTATTGATGGCTTCTGAGAGAGTGAGAATTAATCTTCTTTAGGGTCAGCCTCTTGATTGGTTATCTAGTCCCCAGTGGTCAGCCCTAATCACTTCCATAGATGAGCTGCTTTCTTCTCTACTCCTTTTTCTGTTTTTCTCTTCTGTTTCTTGCTTTGTCTTTCTCTATCTCTGTGTCCCTCTCTGTCTCTGCCTCTTTGTGTCTATCTCTCAGTTTCTCTCAACATCCTACCTTCTTTCTATGCCCCTCCTCTCTCTCACGTATACATATCTATTTTGCTTTCTTTTTGTTTGTACATCTATGTATATATACCTGCACTAAATATTAACAGGTTATAAATTTGAGAAGGAATGGGAGAAAATAAGGAAAGTTGGAAGAGAAAGGAAGGGAGAAATTACATAAATCAATGCTCATTTATGTAATTCTGAAACACACAAACATATACACACACACATACATACACACACACACAAACACACAAACACACACACGGTATATTGCCCCAGGAACCTTTTCCTCATTAAGCAGTAGAGGGGACTTGGTATGGAACACTCTGGGTTGGGGGAGAAAATATTGTTGTAGCCTTTAGTCATTAGGGATAATAAAATAAATTAATTTTTTGTCATAATGGATCTTCCAACATTGTGACCAAACAAAAATAAAGCAGATAAACTGTTTTAAGTATTATTCATTGTATTCATGAAATATTTTAAATAGATTATAAGTATGATTCTATTAATGAAAGATTTTAAATGATATTTTTAAAAAGCATAAGAAAAGGAGACAAATTCTGATTGGTTTTTGATCAAGCTCCATGAAGAAGATGATTTTAAGACTAAAAAGAATACTTAAACACTGTCATTCTGCCAAGAAAAGAATGTGAGCAGAAGTGGAACCTGTATATTGCAAAAAGAATGTAGCAACTTGGAAAGCAAATTAGATACATTTACATTAGATTTCAGTGACGGAGGCATGTCAATTACCCTGGAGAAGTATCTATCTTCTCAATTCATCATTGACACTTTTTCTTCCTTGACATCACCATGAAGTTATGAGACTATGTGGAATTTGTGGATATTTCTAAAACCATAAGATGAAGAATAGATTTTTGTTTTAATATTAAAGTGTAGAAGTTTAACTAAATTAGCAAATTATATTTTATAGCTATTTTGCTTTGCTTTTATGTACATTTTTGAGATTATAATTACATTGTTCTCTTCTTCTCTTTCCTCCCTTCAAACCTCACATTTTCTTGCTTCCTTTAGTCTTTCACCTCAATGCTCTCTATTTAAAGTTAAAATAGAAGTAACAGTGTGTGTGTGTTTGTGTGTGTGTGTGTGTGTGTGTGTATGCATGTGTGTGCTTCCTCATCCCCTACTCAGTCTGTATAATGTTAGTGTACATATATGTTTTCAGGAGGAACCATTTAGTATTGTATAACCACTTGGTACACTCTTCCCTGGGAAGTCTATTTCTCCAACTCTCAGAATTATTAGTTGGCTGTAGTTCTCTATGTAGTATGATACTTTCTGGGCTTTTCCCCATTTATAGCAATTTAGTATGCCTAAAGGTGTACTTCTTTAATCATTTGCTGACCCAATAGATTATATCTTATGTACTGACTCATTAAAAGAGAATCTATTTCACCAACAAAATTCAATTTCCACATCTATCAATAAGAAATATTGGACCCTTTTTAAAATTCATTTGACATCAAATCATTGACTGTATTGCTATCCCAACTATCTAGTCAGAAAAAAAAAGTTCTTAAAACCATAGATAATTGGAACTGGAGAGATGACTCAGCTATTAAGAGCACTTGACTGCTCTTCCAGAGGCCCTGGGTTCAATACCCAGAAACCACATGATAGCTAGCAATCAACTGTAATGGGATCAAATGCCCTTTTCTAGTGTGTCTGAAGAGAGAAATAGTGTATTCACATGTATAAAATAAATAAGTCTGAAAAAAGTAGATAATTAATTAACATGTTACCATGCACCATCATTTTCTCATAAGAAATTTCTCATCAGGAAACTTAGAACCATCCAAGATTTGTTCTTAAAATCATATTGCTGGGACCTGGCCTCATACAAGTACAAATTTGAAGTCTGTCATATTTTTTTTAATTCAGATTTTTTATGTTTTTATTGAACTTCTATTCCCAACAACCCCTTTCCAGTAATCACACATAGACATTCTGTTTTTACCTCCTTCTCCTTTTGTTCTTGTTCTTGTTCTCATTGTTGTTTTTGTTGCTGTCCTTCTTCTGATTCAATTTTGGCTTTACTTTTCTTTTTTTTTTAATTTTATTTTATTTTCTAAGTTTTTTTTATTTACATTCAAAATCATTTCCCCTTTCCCGCTCCCTCCCCGAATGTCCCATAAGCTCCCTTCCCTCCCTCCATGTTTCATTACTATGTCTCTTAAAATTTTATATCTACCTATTACATTTACTATAATAATATCACAAATTGGATCAAAATTAATTTGAAGAATAATTGATTAGATGAAAATAATATCATTGATATTTCCCCTGATTCCTCACACAACAAAATGACCTTGGGATGCAAATGCTGGAGAGGATGTGGAGAAAGAGGAACACTCCTCCATTGCTGGTGGAATTGCAAGCTAGTAAAAATACTCTGGGAATCAGTTTGGTGGTTCCTCAGAAAACTGGATATAACACTACCTGAGGACCCTGATATACCACTCCTGGGCATATACCCAGAAGATGCTCCAACATGTAATAAAGACACATGCTCCACTATGTTCATAGCAGCCTTATTTATAATAGCCAGAAGCTGGAAAGAACCCAGATGTCCCTCAACAGAGGAAGGATAGAGAAAATGTGGTACATTTGCACAATGAAGTACTACTCGACTATTAAAAACAATGAGTTAATGAAATTCATAGGCAAATGGATGGAACTAGAAACTATCATCCTGAGTGTAGTAACCCAATCACAAAAGAACACACAAGGTATGCAATTGCTGATAAGTGAATATTAGCCCAAAAGCTCGGAATACCCAAGATACAACTCACAGACAACATGAAGCTCAAGATGTAGGAAGAACAAAGTGTGGATACTTTGATCCTTATTGGAAAGTGGACCAAATAGCCATGGCGCACAGCCAACCAACTGAATGAGAATAAGGTCCCCAATGGAGCAGCTAGAGAGAGGACCCAAGGAGCTGAAGAAGTTTGCAGTACCCCCAGAGCTCCCAGGGACTAAACCACCAACCAAAGAGACATCAAAGAGAGGAGAGGCCATTGGTCCTGCGAAGGCTCTATACCCCAGAATAGGGGAATGCAAGTCAGGAATTTGGGGAGGGGTGGTGAGCAGAGGGAGGGAGATGGGATAGGGGGTTTTCGGTGGGGTAACGTGGAAAGGGGTTAACATTTGAAATGTAAATAAATAAATATCTAATAAAATTAAAAAAAAATAAAGAAATTAAAATGCCCATCAGGAAGTCATTTCCATTTCATTGCTTCTGTTAGAGAAATGACTACAATATAACTTAAAGGCTATGCAGTAAGAAAGCTTATAATTTATACGTATCTCTATTAGTTGAGGTAGGTCCCTTGAAGGCCTGTGCTTAAGGCTATTCAGCATAATAATCAGGTGGAACTTTGATAAAATAGGCATTTGAGCTTCTTTTTCCAAAATTTATGTGACACATGACCATATCTAATTTGTAGATAATATATTATAATAGAAAAAGGCACTTCATAAGAAAATAAGATCAGCTTTTGGCCTGATCCTTATGCAATCTATTCACTGGCATTCTGATACATTAGGCATATTTGTTACACGTGAATACTTGTCTTTCATTAACTCGTTAAGGTTTTCCATCATCATCAAAGAGTACGTATCAATACTCTCATGTCTAAGCCTTTCAGACTGCCTCCAAGGATCCGAAAATGATCGAAAAATATGTATAAAATTTTTGTAATCAGTTCTAGAAATGAACTCAGCAACATGAATAAACATGTCCTATAGCACAGACCTTCGACAGGTTCCGGTTTATGCAGCATGGATTTCAAAGTTTCAATATACAAATTACCACACACAAGTAAGAAAGCACTTACTGTGTTCATTCTACTCTTGACTTTAGTCTTGTGTTCCCATTCTTCCTCTCTCCTTTCTCCTTGCACTTGGTGATCTTTTCCCTCCATTATTCCCACATTTTCCTCTTATTCTCTGCCTTCATTTCTCAATTGTTCTCTCTTCTTTGCCTTGCTCTGTTTTGTTTCATTGTTGCATATTAAAGGTTAATACAAATTGCTTTTGCAATTGACCTTTTCATGTTATCCACTCGATTTTCTATATATTTGGACGTATTCTTTGTTCTGATTAGAATATTTGTGATCCAATTTGTTATTTTTTAATGCACAGTTTAATTCATTTTTTGATAAGTATTTGAAATTTCTACTTTGTGATTGAATTTTAAATATGTTTGCATTTATCAAAATACTGTAGTAGAAGGATTAGATGTAAATGATATGTGTAATACTTATCTTAAAAGTTGCATCTTTATGATGCTTTTAGAAAACATTAAGAAAATAGGTGCAATGTCATGTTAATATTAAATCAAGTTAAGTTTTTCAGGTCAGAGTTTAATTAATGTGAAGAAAGGTTTTCTTTTATTTATATATAAGGTCTGAAGATAGGAAATAAACCTTGAGAGCAAGAGAAAGAAAGCATTGGTAGTAGTATGTTATTACTTTTTTCTATATCAATGGCATAGAAGTAGATAGATGGCAAAAAGATCAATGAAATGTTTCCTATTGATATTTTGTTATATCTCCAGAAGACATGAGTGGGTGCAGAGACACACAGCCAGACATTATGCAGAGAGGAAGTCTAGTCAGAGGGCATAGAGGACACCAAAAGAACATAGCAGGGCTCATATGTGCTCGCAGAGACTGAAGCAGGAAGCACAAGCTCTGCATTGGTCTCAGTCTGGTCCTTTTTGTATGTTACTAATGGCTTTTAGTGTGTTGTTTTTGTGGGACTCCTAACAGTGAGACTGGCTATGTTTCTGTCTCTTTTTGCCTCCTCTTGGGACTCATTTCCTCCTATTGGATTGCCTCTTCCTGCCTCAATATGAGAATGTTTGCCTTTTCTTATTCTTTTTCTTATTCTTGTTTTGTCATGTTTGGTTGTTGTCTCTTGCAGGCCTGCTTTTTCTTTTTTTCTGAAGAGAAAACTGGGAAATTATCTAGGAAGAAGGGAAATGTTGGGTAGCTAGGAGGAGCAGAGGAAGGGGAAAATGTGGTTGGAAAGGATTCTATGAAAGGAAAGTCTGTTTTCAAATAAAAATATAAAAACAAAAAGAAGAGAAAAGATCATAAGTTTAACTGAATATGGGGATGGGGAGGATATGAGGAAGAAGAAATGTAAAAAATATATTTTATGAAACAATTTTTCACATAAACAATATGATAAAAGTAAAAATTGAAAATACTGAATTATTTTGAATTTATAGTTTTATCACTGCTTATGAAAATATTCTGCTAATTTCTTTAATTTTGGAAACATAAATTGTTAGACTGTTAATATCAATTTTCATTCTTCATATTAATTAGATAAGGTACAAAATTAAAATCTAATCATAGCTTTTAGCCTTAAATAGACAAAAAGAAAATTGTTATAACATCAATGAAGTATTTATGAGATATTCCTTTAAAAACATATTTGTTATGAACTTTATGAATCATTCCTTATGAGATATCTTTAAATTAAAAATATGAGTTTGTTGGAATTAAAATTTCAACTAATTGCAATTTAGTTTTAATTAAATAGGCTAGTTACATAGATATGCTTTCTCTTTTTCATTCATACTTTTTCCTTATCCTTGAGAATTTCTTAAATAAGTAAAATAAAATATGACCGTATATTTCTCCCTTTCAGGACTCACCAAACAAGCTACTTTGAACTTCACTTTTGATGATGATGATGATGATGATGATGATGACACACTAAATCCACATAATGGTTGTACATGTGTATAGGTGTGGGGCCATTTACTAAAGCAAAGAAACTTACCAATTCTCACACTCTCAAAATATGATTATCAATCCCCTAGTTGTTTTTTCCTCCATAGTGGGAGGCTATGGAGTACTGCCTCTATATATGTTAGAACTAGGGCTGTTTTTATCTTGTACAGATAACCAGATCTGGCATGAGTATAGGATTGCAGTAGTCATGTCATTTACAGAAAAGAAAATTGTCCTCTTTGTGCACTGTCTGTTATATTGTTACTGCTTCCTCTTCTAAAAGTCCCTAAAACTTATATTATCAAAATAAACAATAAAAATATTTAATAACTTAATAGGTCAATACCATCCCAAAAATGCAAGGAACTTAAATCGCTCTTCAAGATGTTCACAAAATCGGATTTATGCTGCAGTATAGCTATCTGTGCTAATCATGAGTAAAGTACAATACCTATTCTAGAAAACTGAGTCAGTCAGAAATAGCTTGGACCACAAAGAGGTAACTCTGATTTAATATAGTAATGGTATTTGCAAGAGTATAAATTCTCTTGTAAGTGGGATAAGTCTCCTCAAGGACTTACTGGAAAAAGCAAAAAATATTATGGTCTCTGTAGTCATCTCAGAAATTTGTAGAATATCACAGAAGAAAACACTGAAAAATCACATATTCTAGAGCCAGGCAGTAATGAAGAGCAAAGACCTGCATGAAGGATGGAATGTGACATTATGTATATATATTTTCATGATTTCTCCTATGATTGTTCCTGAATAACACAGATATGAATCCTCTAATAGGTAATTAGGCAATTGTAATCAGATTTTATTTTTAAAAGCTTGTGTGGCTTGTTATTTTAGGCATTTACATAAATATTAATCTCTACCACATTAAGGAAGATTAGGAAAACTACTGTATTCTTTCCATTTATCATTATAAGCAATTTCTTTTATAATTATGGTTTTCTAGAGTTCATTAAACACAGAATTCTTTCTTGTTACTGTAGCACTGGCTTCAGAGATTTGAAAGTCAGAGGGATAAAATCTATTTGGAATATTGATTTCCTCTTTATGGCAAGAGCCTATCCAGGAGCTGCAGGTAGACTTGAGGGAAGCCTAGGCAAAGTCTTTAGTGTGAGTTAAGATGTGCTAGTCTGAAATCCCTGGGGTGCGTGTGAAATTTCTAGTCTAGAAGTTTCATGACAATCCTCATAAACACTGTAGCCTTTTCTCTTTTCACATCTTCTAAAGCCTAAATATTAGCATAAAGCATGTATCAAAGCCAGTCAAGTGCTTAAGAGTAGCAAGCTATAATTGATTACACGAGAAAATTAAAAGCAGATTGGGACACAGAAGAGTTGGATGAATAAGGTCTGTGCTTTATGTTAGAGCATAATCAGAATTGCCCTCAGAAGTTCAGCAAATATATTATATTACACTGCCTAATGAGATAATTAATGAATACACTTAATAGATTAGAGAAAAAATAATGTTTTTGTCTAAATTAGGGGCATCATCCTGAAGATGTGAAATTCATAAACACGGAAATGAGAAGACATAATCATTAAATAAGACATTTACAAAAAAAAATAACACTGAAAATAAAGAAATCCCATTAAAATGAGACTAAGTGAATTGTAATGATCACCTTGTGCTTCCATACAATAGTATCAGAGACTGAGCGCTTAAACATTTTTTTCCAATATACTGCACGGGGAGAAGTAAAAGTAAAGCATTAACCATCTGCTTTATCTGGAAAGGATTCTCCTTCTGGCTTAGGAACAACTTTCTTGCTTATGCTGTTATTCTTTCTCTTAACAGAACAAATTCCATGATGTCTATTCAAGTAATAGTTTTATACTGAATATCAGTGCTGTACCCTCACAGTTAGACACGCACACACACACACACACACACACACACACACACACACACACACACATATGCAAACATGCCAAAGATTTTATGTTCGGGTTCTGAAACTGTTACAAAATTTTAAAAACCTGAAGGAAAAACACTTATAAATACTAATAGACTTCAAGAATAAAGAAAGATAGTTGCAAGAATAAAAATGATGTCAATAATTTATAGTTTAGACATTACTCAATTTTAGTAGGGTTTGTCCTGTTTGATATACTCCTATGATGAATGAATGGTTTTATTTATCTTGACCTAAAATAGTTACCTGATTTTATTTCTGGGTCTTCAATCTATTCCTTTGACCAACATGTCTGTCTCTATACCAATACCATGTAGTTTGCTATCACTATTGCCCTGTAGGTCAGGCATGGTGATTCCCAGTCATTCTTTTATTGTTAAGTGTTGTTTTCGCTATTCTGAGTTTTTTGCCTTTCCAGATAAATTTGAAAATTGCTTGTATCATGTCTTTAAAAAATTGTATTGGTATTTTGATGGGGATTGCATTGAATCTGTAAATTGCCTTTGGTAGGATGCCCATTTTTACTATGTTAATTCTGCCAATCCATGAGCATGGGAGATCTCTCCAATTTGTGAGATCTTCTATTTCTTTCTTGAGAGACTTGAAGTTATTACCATACATATTTTTCACTTGTTTGGTTAGAGTTTACCCAAGATATTATGTATTATTTGTGGCTATTGTGAAGGGAGTGGTTTCCCCATTTTCTTTCTCAGCATATTTATTATTTGTGTAAAGGAAGTCTACTGGTATGTGCTCAATTTGCTGAAGCTGTTTATCAACTGGAAAAGTTCTCTGGTAGAGTTTTTGTGGTCACTTATGTATACTATCACATTATCTACAAATAGTGATACCTTTATTTCTTTTTTGCCAGTTTGTATTCCTTTGATCTATTTTTGTTGTCTTATTGTTCTAGCTATCACTTTGAGTACTATATTGAATAAATATGAGAAGAATGGACATCCTTGTCTTGTTCTCAATTTTAGTAGGATTGCTTCAAGTATGTCTCCATTTAATATGATATTGGCTTTTGCTTTGCTGTATATTGCTTTTATTATGTTTATTTATATGTCTTGAATTCCTAATCTTTCCAATACTTTTAACATGAAGGGGTGTTCTATTTTGTCAAATGCTTTTTCTGCATCTAAGGAGATTATCACATGATATTTTTCCTTTGAATTTGTTTATATAGTGGATTATGTTAATAGATTTTTTATATTGAAACAACCTTGCATAACTGGGGTGAAGCCTGCTTGATTTTGGTGAATGATGATTTTGATGTGCTCTTGGATTTGATTTGCAAGAATTTGATTGAGTACTTTTGCATCAATATTCATAAGTTAGATCGGTCTGAAGTTCTCTTTTTTGATTGGATCCTTGTATGGTTAAGGTTTCAAAGTAATTGTAGCTTCATAGAATGAATTAGATAGTGTTCCTTCTGTTTCTATTTTATGGAATAGTTTGAGGAATATTGGTATCAGATCTTCTTTGAAGGTCTGGTAGAATTCTGCACTAAATCCATCTGGCCCTGGGCTTCTTTTGATGGGGAGGTTTTTAATGACTTCTATTTCCTTATGGGACATGGGCCTGTTTAGATAGTTTACCTGCTGTTAATTTAATTTTGATATGTGGTATCTGTCTAGAAAACCACCAATTTCATCTGGATTTTCCAGTTTTGTTGAGTACAGGCTTTTGTAGTAGCTTCTAATGAGTTTTTGAATTTCCATAATTTCTTTCGATGGCTCCCTTTTCATTTCTGATTTTGTAAATTTTGATACCGCCTCTGGACCATTTAGTTAGTTTGGCTAGGCGTTTATCTATCTTGTTGATTCTCTCAAAGAACCAACTTTTGGTTTTGTTGATTCTTTGTATTGTTCTCTTTGTTTCTTATTCGGTTGATTTTGGCCCTGAGTTTGACTATTTCCTGCTGTCTACTCCTCTTGGGTGAGTTTGCTTCTTTTTGTTCTAGAGCCTCAGGTGTGATGTTAAGTTGTTAGTGTACGATCTCTGCAGTTTCTTTACCAGGGCACTCGTGCTATAAAATGATATCTCAGCACTGCTTTAATTGTGTGCCATAAGTTTGGGTGTGATGTGTTAACACTTTCATTGAGTTACAGGAACTCTTTAATCTTTTCTTTATTTCTTCCCTGATTATCATTAAGACTAGGCAAGCAGCTGAATGAGTCAGATGCAGATATCTGCACCCAACTAATGGACAGATGCTGCTAATCCCTGTGGTTGAATTAGGGGAAGCCAGAAGAAGATCAGAAGGAGGGCAACCCTGTAGGAAGACCAGCAGTCTCAATTAGCCTGGACCCCTGAGATCTCTCAGACCCTGGACCACCATCCAGGCAGCATACACCAGCTGATATAAAGTCCCAAACACATATACAGCAGATGACTGCAGGAGCTGGGATCAATCAGTGAAGATGCACCTAACCTTCAAGAGACTGGAGGCCTCAGGGAATTTAGAGGTCTGGTTTGGTGTGGGGGTTGGGGTGGAGACATCCTTATGGAGACAGAAAAGTGGAGAGAAGGTTTGAGATGTAGAACAGTCAGAGGGTGGACTGGGAAGAGAATAAGTTTAAAATAAATAGATAAATAAATAAATAAATAAATAAATAAATAAATAAATAAATAAATGTTACCTGGGAGGAGGGATCAACCCCTGGAATTGTTTTCATCACTGTATTATAAGTGCATGTATAGGGAGCATTTCTAAGTTCATAATTGACATAGGAGGCCAGCACACTGTCAATGATACCTCCTGTAGACAAAGGGGACTGGTTTTCAAAAAAGTAAGACTGAATAAGTCCTGAGTGCAAGCCAATAAGCAGTGTTACTGCACTGACTCCCCCCTTCAGTTCCTACTCCAATGTCTTCAGTTCTTGCTTCTAATATCCTCAGTGATAGCTATTATCTTGAAGTGTAAGGTGAAAAATCTGTCCTTTATCACAGCAGCAGGAGAAACAAGATTAAATGCCAAGATAAGACAGTGGCTTTCAGAAAATATTCACAAAATTCCTGATTTAAAAAATTGTCTGTAGTGGATGCCAATTACATTCCAATACTGTAAGCTGTAAAGACACATGATGAGTGGACAAATAAAATATTTTCCACAATCAAATTAAGTGTACAAAGGAAAGTTACTAATAAGCAGACAACTGTAACTTAAAAATAAAGTGAGATATAAGTAGATAGTTATTTCAAACAGCAAAAACTAAATCTGGCTAAAATGAGTGTTTGTGAAGATGGAAGATGGGAATGTGGAACTTTGGAGTGTATATTTAGGAGATGAAGAAAATTATTTTAGAGGTATTCATAAAATCCAAATAGAGTCAATCCAAAGATTCAGCAACAAGTGTGTACATAAAAGAGATAGTTATACTTATATGGCATAATTTACTCAGTTCTAAATATAAAATATCATTTGACACAATATAGAAAGTTCTCAAATGGGCTCTGCATAAAAATCCATTCATAGAGAAATACACACTCAGTGTTGTCATTTTAGTGAAAGTCTAGGAAAAAAGGTATTCTGTTATCAGAAAATTTTACTAAATAACTATCAGGCTATGGATGAAGACTAGATTGGATGGATTGTGTTGGCAAAATTGTATATATATATATATTGTATTTTATTTTGAGGGTACAAATTTTATCTAATTACTTAGTACGTAGAATTATATTTTTATAACTTACATTACAATATTAGTTTCAGAAATACACATGCCTCTAATGAATTAAGATATATTATCACTAGCAGATTGATATTAAAAGAATTGTGGAAGTGTCACCTGTTTTATAAATTATTGTGGATGAAAATATAGTGATGTAATAAAGGGTAACATTAAAGTGAGACACTATGAATCAATATCAAGTAATGATGAATACGAAATAATAACAAAATATACTGTGAATTTAAAAAATAAATACATTTAAAAATAGTATTCTTTATACTATGAAATTTAAAATGAAACAAATCATAGTCCTCAAAGAACAAGGATAAATGCTAAAAGGTTTGCATTTATCTTAAATGCAAAGTGTTCTAAGATGTATACATTTTCTGGGAAATATGACTTGATTCTTCATAAATATAAAGTTGCCTATCTTTATATCAAACACTAAGATACATTTAAAAAAGGACATGAATGCATACAATTGATAAGACTAGAGTAAACTTCAAAATAAAACAAAGCACAAAGCAAATTACACATAAAAAAGATCAAATGCTGAGAGACCCTGCTAGTGCCTGACAAATACAGAAGGGGATGCTCTCAGCCAACCATTGAACTGAGCACATGGTCCCCAATGGAGGAGCCAGAGAAAGGACCCAAGGAGCTGAAGAGGTTTACAACTCCATAGGAGGAACAACAATATGAACCAACCAGTATCCCCAGAGCTCCCAGGGACTTAATCACCAACCAAAGAGTACACATGGAGGGACCCATGGCTCCTGTCACATGAGCAGCAGAGGATGGCCTGGTCAGACATCAGTGAGATGAGAGGTTCTTGAACCCATGAAGGCTCATTGCCCCAGGGTAGGGCAATGAAAGTTCAGGGAAGCAGGAATAGGTGGGTTACTGAGTGGGGGAAGGGTGATATGATAGAGGGTTTTCAGAGGGGAAACGAGGAATGGGGATAACATTTGAAATGTAAATAAAGAAAATATCTAATAAAAATATTAAACAAAAAAGATCAAAACAAAAATAATAGCAGCTTTAGCACTAGAATATTTATTTGAATATAATTAGTTTGAAATACATATATATACATATATATACATAAACATAAACATATACATATACATGAAAGCAAATGTCAATTTATAATATGGCAATATTGCATCATTACAAAATGTATACCACTTTTAATTATATGTGAAAGTTATGAGAATGAAAATCAAATTCAGTTTTCAAGAGAAAAATTTTCTGAGTATGATGAAACAGTTCTCTAATTTCTCCTCCCCAGATCCCCATACATCTGATGCTAGGATTCTGAAGAATAATATATCCAAAATAATAATATTAAAACAAACTATTTCCATCCCTTACAAAACAAGTTAACAAAAATAAAGAAAATTCTCTTATTCTAGAACAATAAACATTTTCTTCCTAACATTGTGATGGATTTAAGGAGAAAAAAAAAACAAATGAAAATGCTCACCTAATTCTATATTCAAAATTTTTATAGGTTTAACAGTACAAGACCTTTATTACTTATATGAAAAGAAATAAACACCATAAATTGAAAAAGAAAAAATACTTAGAGCCAGGTCCTGGTGGTATATGCTTAGAATTCCAGCACTCAGGAGCCACATGCAACAGGATCTTTGAGTTCCAGTCCAGTACTGTCTACAGAGTGAGTTCCAACATAGCCAGATATACAGAGAAACCTTGTCTTGAAAAAACAAGTAACCAATCAAACAAACAAACAAAGGACAAAAATGAAAAGAAATACAAATCCAACCAAACAAAATACTTAGTAAACTAAACTATACAGAATAGAAATGTATTTTTATGGACTATACACTTACTATTTAACTCTGCTCTTTTCTTTTTCTTAAAAATTAATTTGATCCCTGAAATAAGAATGTAAAGGTAAAGCAAGAAAAAGAATTAAAACCTTCATGTGATTTAAACTGAAATATTAGCTATTCTAAACAAAAGATTGCCATTTATAAGTAATTTGGCATAGTACATTTGTTACATAATAAGTACATGAAAAGTTACATATATTGGAAATCAGACAGCATTAAAGGTTAGTTGTGGAATCAATAGGATAAAAGGTTAGTTAAGGGATAAAACAGTGTAGGCTGTAAAGAAAGGACTTAATTGTTTAAATTGTTATTGGGTATTGGATGAACATTTAACAAGAAACTTAATTTAGTGTTTTGAATTGGCATAGAATTTTATGAAAGAGTTTTATAGTTAATTATCTATTCATAAAATTTCATATTTCTGAAATACTTGTTCATTCAAATTGGAGCACTGACAAATATAGATATATTGCCTAATGGAGTAGAATTGAGGACCCAGATAGAAACCCACAATCCTATTGCAACCTTATTTTGTTTGACAAAGAAACAAACCAACAATAAAAGAACACAAAACAAAACAAAAACCAATAACGTCTTTAAACAATTGGGACCGGGAAATATGGATTCCAAGACATATTTTAAAAACCAACCAACCAACCAAACAAACAAACAAACAAACAAACAAAACTAGATATTTATCTTTGAATGTGCACAAAACACAACAGGTATACGATGGAATCTCAGAGTTGTTTTGATTTGTTGTCCCCTGATCCCTAAGGACTTGGCACATTTCTTGATGTGTGTCTCAGCCAATTGGGATTCCTGTATTGAGAACTCTTTATTTAATTCTCTGCCCGCTTATTAACTACTTTGCTTGGGTGGTTGTTGTCTAACTTCTTGAGTTTTTTTAAATAAATTTTTGATATTAATCATCTGTCAGACGTACGGTAGTGAATGGTGACTGGGGGCACAGCAGTGAGTGGGATGTAAAATGTATAAATAAAATAAGGGGAAGCAATGAACAAGATGTAAAGTGAATAAATAAAAAAATAACAAAAAATGCTCCTAATTGCCACAGTCTGATATATTAAATAATCAATAATATGAAACCTTCGATTTGCTGGGACAGCAGATACTATTCAGCTATGGCTAAAGAATCAGCTATGAATTAGAAGAAAGAAACATCTCTGAAGCCAAACCATCTAGAAGTGTTTCTAGAGCATTAGCAGAGAAAATTTGTGTTCCAGAGGGACACAAAGCTGCTCCTAGTACTTTAGCTGTATTAAGTAATGTAAAATACAGAAAGGTAATGCTGGATTTGAAGAAAGGAAGGGATTAATGAGAGTAATGAATGTTTGCCTCTAAGTGGCAGGGTTGGAGTCCCTAAAAAGAGGGCAGGCAAAGCCTTCAGTAAAGATTGGGTTTCAGTTTCAGTTAAAGCCCCAGAATTTAGGAGGTCATAGAACTTGAAGCTTGCTCAGATGTGGCATGCTTTGAGTACTAGAAGAGCTTCCAGGAGAGCCTGCTCTTGAAGTACAGCCTTATGTAGAAACACCAGCACTATGTCAGTATTGCTGAATAACAAAGGACAGAGCCAGCTGTGGATGACACTGAGTCCAAGGAACTACACTTAATACAGAGGATGGAGCTGAAGAAGTCACCTAAGACCTCGGAGTAACCCAGAAGATTGTGTGTGAGCCACTGATGTCATAAACTGAGATTTTTATACTACTGTATCTTACCTTTGCTTTTATTTGGTTGTGACTATGCCTCAGTTATTCTCTTTCAAAATAAAAATGTACTTAATATCCTTTGATTTTTTACAAGAGACCACTGTTAGGAAGACTTTGTAGTTTTAATCAAAATTTTGAGTTATGTAAAGAATTTTGAGTTGCTTTATTTTTCCTTTCACAAGTATATAAATATATATGTTTACTTTCACTGGATTACAATATTTCTCCCTCTTCTTTTCTACCTGCAAATACTCCCATGTGCCTCTACCTACTGTTCTTAAAATTCATTGAATAACATATATATATATATACTCTTAACTATAACCTGCTCAGTTTATTTTATTTTTTTATTTATTTATTTATTTATTTATTTATTTATTTATTTATTTATTTATTTTTGCTTTTTCAAGACAGGGTTTCTCTGTATAGCCCTGGCTGTCCTGGAACTCACTCTGTAGACCAGGCTGGCCTCAAACTCAGAAATCCACCTGCCTCTGCCTCCCAAGTGCTGGGATTAAAGGCGAGCACCACCACTGTCCGGCTTGCTCAGTTTAAACAATGTTACTTGTATGTATGTCTTCAGGGCTGACCATTTGGTGCTGTCTGACCAGGTGGTGTATTCTTTCCCTCTGGCCCTCTGTCAGCTTTCCTCTTTTGCCTCTATAGTTCTTTGTCAAAGTTTGAGTCCTCATGGGATTTTCTTATCCATTGTGCCATATACTGGTGTCATCTTTGTACAGCTTATGCTTAGATAGTCACACTGATGAAACTTTATGTGTATAGCTCCTGACATTACCAGGAGACACAATCTCACAGCAAACTCCCTTACCCTCTGGCTCTGTCAATCTTTCTCTACTCTGTTTTAAAATATTCTATGAACCTGAAGTGTGGGACTGTTTTGTTGGTGTATCCATTGGGACTGTTCTCCAGAATTCTGACACTTTAGAGTTTTAAAAATATTTCAGTGTTTTAAAATGACTAAATATTTTAAACATTTAAAATTTTAAAAAAAGACTTTGAGGCTTTTGGCATTATTTATGTTTTATATTGTGATTTTTATAGCAACATAACATCTTTGGGATACATGATTAAGAAAAAGTCCCATTTGCATAGTGATGTGTTTGTGTGTCAGGTTATTGGCAGGTCAATTGTGCTGGCCAGTTTTCTGTTAACTTGAAACAAGTTTGAGTCATTTGGGAAAAGCGACACTTTATTTTTTTAAAAAAAAGATTTCATATGATTGGCTTTTTGGCAAGTTTGTTGTAAATTTTCCTAATGAATGGTTGAAATGGATGGCCTTAGTCTATGTTGGGTCGTGGCACCAGGGAGTTGTGGTCCTAGTTACAAAAAGAAACAGAATGAGCAACCCTGGGAAGCACACCAACAAGCAGCACTCCCCCCACATCTGCTTAATTTTTTCATCCGGGTCCACGCCTTGAGTTACTACTCTGACTTTCCATCATGATGTACTATGATTGCTACATATAAGATGAGATAGAATAATCCTCTCTGCGAGGCTTTTGGTCATCATGGTTTACCACAGCAATAGAATCCTAACTAAGACATTTGATGTTGTATTCTCACCTGTAATCTTATCTTTTGTGAGTTCAAGGCAAGAGGAGTATGTAAATTCTAGCACAATATAGGCTATTGTATAACAAAAGAAAGAATAAAAAGGAGTCAGGATGAAAGACTGAAAGATGACAGGAAAGGAAAAAAAAAGAAGATTCTTTTAAAATTCCATGACATGCATTTGAAATTTATCCTTTACCTTTATATTCCTAGGTTTTAAAACTTAAGGCAAATGTTATGCATAATGAACTATCTTCTGGGTAATGCTAATGTAACGAGATATTACCTTATAATACTGTTTATTTTATAACTACAATATAACCAAGGAATCATAGCTTTCCAAATATTTGATAGATAACTACACTTGACTTTGCATATATTTATCTACCTGTCTGTCTGTCTGTCTGTCTGTCTGTCTGTTTGTCTGTGTCTGTCTGGGTGTCTGTCTATCCATCCATCTTTCTGCCTGCCCGCCTGCCCACCCACTCACCCATCCATCCATGCATCCATGAATCCATGCATCCATGCATCCATGCATCCATCCATCCATCCATCCATCCATCCATCCATCCATCCATCCATCCATCCATCCATCCATCCATGTATCTATCTATCTATCTATCTATCTATCTATCTATCTATCTATCTATCTATCTATCTATCTATCTATCTATCTATCTATCTACCTACCTATCTATCACCTTTTATCTACCTATACATTTACAGTTTTAGTCTCTAGCATTTTTATGGTTGTTTTTGCAGTACTAATTACTGAGGTAAGAATTTCAGTAGCAGTGACAGACAATTCCTCCATGATTTGCATTTGATAATGATACTTAGCAGAGCAGGATGTTTACTGTCCAGATTTTGTCTATGAGGCAAAGCAAACATCTAAATTATAACTTGTAACATCTGGTTCCTCGAGGGGACTATTTGTATAGACTTTGACAGATGTGAGAACTACAAAGAATGGCTTTAACAAATGAGACAACTAATAGTCCTGTCTTTTTAAAAAATGCAACTAATCTGAGTTTACTGAAATGAACTCCAGATAGATTCAGATGACATCCACCTGTTCTTCTAAACTATTGTTCTGGAAAGAGATAATGACTTTAGAATTATTATCTTCTATCAGGTGAAATGTAAAAGAAACTGAAACAGTTTACCATGGGAAATTATATCATAACAGAACTTTCCAAAAATCTCTCAATTTGTGCAAAATCACTGCATTTAAGTGTCTGTTGAGTGAGTGGTATGGCAATGATTATGGCAGAAAAGGATTATGCATATCATCTTCTTGTAAATGAGCATGATTGCATTGTAATTTTGTAGACTCAAGATCCATAATTACACAACAAATTCAAGTGGGTATTCTTGATACAATTTTATTATCATAGGTATTTAAACTTGTTGAAAAATCCTCTAAAACAAATGATTAAGAATACCAAAGACTTGAAGAGCCAAAAATCTTTGTGATGAAATTTATTAGAATGTTATAATAATTACAGAGCTTGGTATCATTATTATAAATGATTAATTTTATAAATTTAGAGTTTAAATAAAAACATAGCCCAATTTCTAAACTTTTTTTTAAAAAAATGTTATGTGTATGGGTGTTTTGCCTGCATGTATGTCTGTTATCATTTGTGTGCCTGGGGTTTGTGGAGGTCAGAAGACAGTATTATAATAGCTGTGAATTAAGTTACAGTAGGTTAGGAAGATTCATGTGAGTTCTAGGAATCAAACCTGTGTCCTCTGGAAGAGTGACTAATGCTCTTTCTACTGAACCATTTCTCCATTCCCTCAATCATGTTTATAGAAACATCTCCAAATTATTTAATGGCCTTTTTATCAAGAGTTTCAGTCGATGTGCTCTTTGTAGGAACCCATGTTGATATTTGTGACTTGAAAAGAAAGAAGAAAATTGAATGATTTCTGAGATTATAAGACAAAACCTTATCTCTTCCACTGTTCATTCTTGGGACTAAGCTATTGGAATCTCTCTAGCTTCCATGTTAAAAGATTAGCCATCCTGAGTCAGGCAAGCTGTGAAGTCCATATCCAGTAAGCTGTCCTCAGATTATTACCAAGTAAGTTTTCTCAGTGAGGCAAAGGATATGAATGAGGAATTTTGATATGACTCTGAATCTTAACAATTTCTAACGAAGAAACTGGCCAATAAATCATCAATTAACTCCAATCATCCCCCTGATACTGATAAGTAATAATAACATGAATAATATGAAGATTTTTAAAATTTAATTATTTATTATACCCCAGATTTCATTCCCTACTTCTACCCTCTGACTGTTCTACCTCCTTGAAATCCCCTATCTCTGTGTGGAAGTCTCCACCCCTCAACCCACCTGACCTCTAAATACCTTAGGGCCTCCAGTCTCTTGAGGGTTCGGTACATAATCTCTGAATGAACACAGATCCAGCAGTCCTCCACTGTATGTGTGTTGGGTGCCTAAGATCAACTGGTGTGTGCTGCCTATTTGGTGGTCCAGTGTTTGAGAGATCTCAGGGGTCCAGATTAATTGAGACTGCTCATCCTCCTACAGGATTGCCCTTCTCCTTAGCTTCTTTCAGCCTTCTCTAATTCAAAAACAGGGATCAGCTGCTTCTGTCCATTGGTTGGAGAAAATATCTGCATCTGACTCTTTCAGCTGCTTGTTGGGTCTTCCAGAGTGTGGTCATGCTAGGTCACTTTTTGTGAGCGTGCCATAGACTCAGTAATAGTGTCAGGCCTTGGGACCACCCCTTGAGCTGGATCTAAGTTTGGATCTATTACTGGACCTTCTTTTCCTCATGCTTCTCTTCATTTACATCTCTGTAATTCTTTCAGAAAGGAACAATTACGGGTCAGAGTTTTGACAGTGGGAAGGCCCCTCCTTCCCTCATTTGATGCTCTGTCTTCCTTATAGAGGTGATCTCTATAACTTCCTTCTCCCTACTGTCGGGAATTTCATCTAAGTTCCTTTGAGTCCTGAGAGTCTCTGATATCCCAGGTCTTTGGTGAATTCTATAGGGTCCCCCCAACCTCCTACCTCCCCAGATTGCCTGTTTCCATTCTTTCTGCTGGCCCTCAGGGCTTCAGTCATTTTCCCTCATCCAATACCAGATCAAGTTCCCCTCTCACCCCCACTTCCTTGCCCCATTCACTTTCTCTCCCAATAGTGATTGCTTTCTTCTCAGTCCCAAGAGGGACTGAGGCTTCCTCACTTGAGCACTTTAGACACTGAATCTAATAGAAGAGCAAGTGGAAAAAAGCCTTGAACTAATTGGCACAGAGGTAAATTTCCTAAACAGAACTCCAATGGCTCATGCTCTCAGATCAAGAATTGAAAAACGGGACCTCATGAAACTGGAAAGCTTTTATAAGGCAAAGGACATAGTCAATAAGATAAATCTGCCACCTACAGATTGGGAAAAAATTCTTCACTAACACTACATCAAATAAAGTGCTAATATCCAAAATATATAAAGAACTCAAGAAGCTAATCACCAAAAAAACCAAATATCCCAATCAAAAACGGGCATAGAACTAAATTGAGATTTCACAACTGAGGAATCTTGAATGACTGAGAAGCAACAAAAGAAATGTCCAATGTTCTTAGTTATCAGAGAAATGCAAATCAAAATGACCCTGATATTCCACCCTGAGATTCCAATCAGAAAGACTAAGATCAAAAACTCAAGTGACAACATATTGGAGAGAATGTGGAGAAAGAGGAACACTCCTCTAGTTCCATCCATTTGCTTAAGAATTTCATGAATTCATCGTTTTTAATAGCTGAGTAGTATTCCATTGTGTAAATAGACCACATTTTCTGTATCCATTCTTCTGTTGAAGGACATCTGGGCTAATATCCACTTATCAGCGAGTACATTCCATGTGTGTTCTTTTGTGATTGGGTTACCTCACTCAGGATGACACTTTCTGATTCCATCCATTTGCTGAAGA
Organism: Tokudaia tokunoshimensis; assembly: GCA_036184795.1. NCBI lineage: Eukaryota > Metazoa > Chordata > Mammalia > Rodentia > Muridae > Tokudaia > Tokudaia tokunoshimensis. The sequence continues at coordinate 23,990,432 of BTHU01000014.1, forward strand.
ATTTCATGAATTCATTGTTTTTAATAGCTAATTAGTAACTCCCTTTTGTAGATATACCACATTTTCTGTATCCATTCCTCTGTTGAAGGACATCTGGGTTCTTTCCAGCTTCTGGCTACTATAAATAAGGCTTCTGTGAACATAGTGGAGCATGTGTCCTTATACATGTTGGAGCATATTCTGGGTATATGCCCAGGAATGGTATATCTGGGTCCTCAGGTAGTACTATGTCTAATTTTCTGAGAAACTGACAGACTGATTTCCAGAGTGGTTTTACCAACTTGCAATTCCACCAGCAGTGGAGGAGTGTTCCTCTTTCTTCACATGCTATCCAGCTTTGCATTTCCCTGATGACGAAGGATATTGAACATTTCTTTTGGTGCATCTCAACCATTCCTCAGTTGAGAATTCTTTGTTTAGTTCTATAACCCATTTTTAATATTATATATTGGATATTAGCCCTCTATCAAATATAGGGTTTGTGAAGATCTTTTCCCAATTTGTTGGTTGCCATTATGACTTATTGACAGTGTCCTTTGCCTTACAGAATCTTTGCAATTTTATGAGGTCCTGTTTGTCAATTATTGATTTTAGAGCATAAGCTATTGGTGTTTCTGTTAAAAAAATTTTTCCTGTGCCCATATGCTCGAGGCTCATCCCCACTTTCCCTTCTATTAGTTTCAGTGTATCTGGCTGTATGTGGAGATCCTTGATGCACTTGGATTTGAGCTTTGTACAAGGAGATAAGAATGGATTGATTTGCATTCTTCAACATTTTAACTACCAGTTGAACCCGCACCATTTGTAGAAAAAGCTATCTCCCCCCCCCCCCACTGGATGGTTTTAACTCCTTTGTCAGCAATCATGTGACCGTAGGTGTGTAGGTTTATTTCTAGGTCTTGAATTCTATTCCATCACTCTACCTGCCTGTCACTGTACCAATACCATGTATTTTTTATCAATATTTCTCTGTAGTACAGCTTGAGGTCACAGATACTGATTCTCCCAGAATTTATTTAATTGTTGAAAATAGTTTTAGCTATCCTGGGCATTTTGTTATTCCAGATGAATTTTAGAATTATTCTTTCTAACTCTATGTAGAATTGAGTTGGAATTTTGATGGGGATTGCATTGAATCTGTAGATTGCTTTTGGCAAGTTGGCCGTTTTTACTATATTAATCCTGCCAAACAATGAGCATGGGAGATCTTTCCATCTTCTAAGGTCTTCTTTGATTTCTTTTTTCAGAGACTTCAAGTTCTTGTCATACAGATCTTTCACTTGTTTGGTTAGAGTCACACCAATGTATGTAATATTATTTGTGACTATTGTGAAGGGTGTTGTTTCCCTAATTTCTTTCTCAGCTTGTTTATTCTTTGAGTAGAGGAAGGCCACTGATTTGTTTGATTTAACAGCCAATTTGCTGAAGTTGTTTATCATGTTTTGGAGTTCTCTGGTGGAATTTTTGGATTCATTTAAGTATATGATCATATCATCTGCAAATAGTGATATATTTCCCTTTGACCTCCTTTTGTTGTCTAATTGCTCTATCTAGAACTTCACGTACTATACTGAATAGATAGGGATAGAGAGGGCAGCCTTGTCTAGTCCCTGATTTTATTGGTATTGTTTCAATTGTTTGGTATTTCATATCTGTACAGATCTCTAATATTTATTATAAAACAAAAATTAATATGACTTTTAAATAATCATTGTACTTGATATAAAACATTATTGGTTTTTATATAGTCAAAATTATCTAGGAAATAGAAGATATTGTATAGAATTATAGAAAGGGATTGAAAAAGTGGATTATATTATTTATTCTTGGTGTTCTAACAATGATGCAGTCCCAATACGAGTCTGAATGCATGCAGTGTGCTGGTTAGTCATGGGTATGATTTCAGAAAGGAAGACTAAAGCAGAATGACACAGATATCCACTGGTAAGGGCAGAAGTAACAGGCACACTAGTGCAAGGACTATAAAGATTAGACATGATTACAAGCTTCTTCTTTCTCTACTTTTATTCCATTGAATGCCTCCATTCAGGGAATGTTTATTACCCTTAGTTTCTTTCCTGTCAATCATCTCCAGAAACTCTCTAACAGGCATATCCAATAATGAGTTTTATTAATCTTCTATTCATCTTTCAAAAGAATCAAATTGACAATTAAGAATAACTGCCACAATTTTGTTAGTAGATTCTCCATTATTCTAATAAAATTGAATTTTGCTTCATTTAAGTATGAAATGGTAATTAATATTCATTCAAATAGCTGATACATTAAGCCATGATGAATAGTACATTTATTTACACTTTTTCCTTTGTTGATTGCAGTCTTATTAGAAAGCAAAACACCTGGTTAGTTTAGTAAGTGTATATTATATTAAAGTATCCCTGATTTTCTTTGAGCTTGTTAGAAGCTCTTTAACATCATTAATATCTTCTGAACACATTTTCTAAAGTATTATCAAATGTATATGAAGAAAGTTTGATCTCCTGGCCATTATGAAATTCCATGTTAATATATTTTTCTGAGTGATAGAGCTACTGATAAGAATGGAATTCTGAAGTCATACACTCTTCTTTATATTTCTTAATATAGTGTTGAGTATCTTCAGCAATAATTGCTTGGTAGATATGAATTCCTTGAAATTATGCTTCCTTAAAATGTCATTGTTCCTTCATCAATTGAAACATAACTTTACTAGATACAATAATCCACATTAACAGCTGTTTGTGTTCGGGGCTTCTAATATATCATTTTGTGCTTTTCTGGCTTCCAAGTGTTCCCTGAAGTGATCTAATATTACTTGGATGAATCTGTCCTTGTGAGTTGGCCTTTTTATCTTCAGCTGTTAATGTTGTTTTGTTTTCTTTATGGTTGGGACATTTTGACTATCATTCTGTCATCCTAAGATTCTCCAGTGAATATCTACTTGGATTTCAAAATGCCTCTTTGGTATTCATTTCTTTCTATAGCTTTGACACACTTCTGATTATAAAGTCACTGAGCAGAGTTTTTATGCCTTCAGATTTAATTGTTTCTTCTTCTTCTGTCTTATGAACTCCTTCTGAATTTTAAGCCCATGTTTTCTTTCTGACTTCCTACACTGCTTATTTTTACCCTGAATTGATTTTTCTCACTTCATTAACTTGCTTATCTGTTTTCTCTTTAAAGTCTTTGAATAGTTATAGAAGTACAGGCAAAGGAATTATTTGTAAATTTTTGTATTAGCCACTTAATTATTACTGATTTCATTAATTTGGAAGTTCCAATAATTTTGAAGCATCATCTGTGCATGCATCTTCACATTTCTTATGTTTCTTTTCTGTATTTTGTACACCTGCTTGTTTCTATATCAATTTTAGTTTTATTTGAAGATCTTACTAAACACCTTATTATTGAATACTCAAATCCCAGCACCACCCAGGAAGGAGAAAATAAACTACTGTTGTAGTAAGAGCACTAAAATGTTCAAGGTAAAAAAAAATTTTCAAAATGTATTAAATCCCTTAACATCAGAGACTGTAGATGAGAAAGCGGCAAAAAAAATAATGTAGACTGTCATGTGTATTGTAGAGGTAAAAATGAGTAAATGAACAAAAGACAGGCAGGGGAGCAGATAAGGATTACAGAAAGATAGAAAGTTAAAAATGAAAATAAAGATTGGAGAAGAATGTTGAAAAAGGCAAAGGGAAATTTGAAAGATCATAAAAATGATAACTCAATAAAGAAAAATGAATAAATTATTAGATAATGAAGAAAAGAGTAATAATCAAAACTTAAAAGGATTCATAAATAAAATAAAAATACTAAAAATGAAAAAAAAGGAAAATTTAAACACAAAACATAAATGCAGTGTCAACACTGGAGTCGCTAAATGGGAGTCTGACATGTGGAGGATCAACTGGATTTTGACTCATTTGTCTTTCATATCATTATGAGTGTCAAACTCACATCAGCCAAGCACTAGATATGCAGAAGAGATTTCTATACAGTAACCTCCCTTCTTTGTGTATGATGAGCTCTTGCTTGTAGCACACAATTTTGAAATTTGTGGGCAAAGTGGTTCTTGGTCATGAGACTCCCTATTTTTTGTGTGTTCTAGTCTAATATTCTAGGCACAGAGCTCATACAAGCTTATTGGAGTGGAGAAATCAAACACATATGTGAGATCTGTATTGGAAAACATTCTGAACGAACCAGCACAGAGAGGCAAACACTTTTTGTGTTCTGTTTGACACATAGATGGTAACCTACTTTCTACTAAGCCAGAGAAGTGACTCATTTCTTTAAGTACAGTAGTTACAAAGCAGAGATGAAAGGATTTCAGCCAGGATGGCATGGTGACATCTCAAAGAAATGTCTATGAGACAGATATCTAAATCCTCCCTTTCTATATATGGGATGGATCCCCAGGTGGGTCAGTCTCTGGATGGTCTTTCCTTCAGTCTCTGCTCCATACTTTGTCTCTGTATCTCCTCCCATGAATATTCTGTTCCCCATTCTAAGAAGGATCAAAGTTTCCATACTATTGTCTTTCTTCTCCTTGGTCTTCATTCGGTCTGTGAATTGTATCTTGGGTATTTCCACCTGGAGTTCCATCCTATATAAGGTCACCAAACCCAGACACTATTGTGGATTCCAACAAGCACTTGCTGAGAGGAGCCTGATTTAGCTGTCTCCTGAGAGGCTTTGCCAGTACCTGACAAATACAGAAGTGGATACTCTGAGCCAACCATTGAACGGAGCACAAGGTCCCCAATGGAGGAACTAGAGAAAGGACTGCAGGAGCTGAAGGAGCTTGCAGCCCCATAGGAGGAACAACAATATGAACCAACCAGTACCCCCAGAGCTCCCAGGGACTAAACCACCAACCAAAGAATATACATGGAGAGACCCATGGCTCCATCCATATGTGTAGCATAGGATGGCCTTGTTGGACATAAAAGGGAGGCCAGGCCCTTGGTCCTGAGAAGGCTAGATGTCCCAGTATAGTGGAATGCCAGGACAGGGAAGCAGGAGTAGGTGGATTGGTGAGTAGGAGGAGGGGACGGGTTAGGGTTTTTTGGGGAGGAAAACCAGGAAATGGGACAACATTTAAATGTAAATAAAGAAAATATCTAATAAAAATAAATAAATGGGGGAAAAAAGCCAGTTTCCATTGCTGTGAAGAGACACGATTACTAAGGCAACTATTATGAAGGACATGTAATTGGGACTGTCTTATAGGCTCAGAGTTTTACTCCAACACCATTAATGCAAGAACATGGATAGCACCCAGAAAGAACTGAGGCTAGAAGAGTGGAAAATTCTACATTTTCATCCAATACAGAGAAAAGAAGACTGGCTTCCAGGCAGTAGGAGTAGGGTTTCAAATCTTATCTTCACAATGACACAGTTTCTTCAACAAGGCTACACCTACTCCAACAAGGCCACACCTCCTCAGAGTGCTACTCCCTGGGCCAAGCATATTCAAACCACCACACCCCTGTTCCACAAAATGTTACTGTATTGTATAACAAACTTGTTGAAGATATGAAGAGGGAGAAATAAGTACCAACTAGAGATTCAATAATTGCATCCAGCAGTCAACATTTTATTTTTGGCAGACTCATGACTACGGAACACTGGTTAATCAGTAATATCAGGCCTCGGGCTGTGACTCTGTGTGCTCCCTTTAGATGTGACTACATTTCTACGTGCTGAAATTGTCGACATTATCCATTCATTGCTCTATATGAATTTCTTGCTTATAATTTTCAGTGTTGACTCCCAGTTTTTCTTATAGTATTGATTACTTCCCATTACTGACTGGCATCTTGGGGCTGTAGAATGTTGCATCCAGACTGTTTGACCTTTGCATGCTTTTTGTTCTCTGGCATACAGGAAAATTCATTTTGACATGGGGAATAACAAATAGACTTCCATGTCTAGCCAGTTGTGCTGTAGGAGTCACTGTTTCACCAATATCCCCAAATGAACTCCAGTCTTCTTCCTACTCAAGTGTTTCATTGATTCTACACTACAAATATGTCTATAATCTAATGTTCTATGCCTTGGAGAATACTGTTAAAATTTAGAATCTTAATTTATGTTATTATATCCATATCTTGCTATTTGGTTTCCATGGAAATGATCAGAATTTTAACTGATTATTGCATTTGTTATTATTATAAACTAAATACAGTTCTCAGTGAAAAACTATGATTGGAGAAAATAAAACGTGGTACAAACATCTAAAACCTTTTAATATTACATCATTGGATATTACATATTTAATAGATGACCGATGTTGATGAAAAGAGTGAATTTTATACAACTTTTATACTATAAACATTATTTACAAATGCTAACATTGATCACTTAAACAAAATATTTCATTTCTTCCTTTGTACAAGAGTAATTTTTTTGCATTCTCCTTTCTGTTTACCTAGCAAGGGAAGCAATTTGCATTTTAAACAACAACAGATCTGTTTGACTGTTTCCATGCACCCTTGAAGTGGTAAACAAGTTTCAAATATAAAAAGTAATGTTATGGTACTTGCTTATCATTATTTTATTTTGCATATAGCATGATATTTATGCAATAATTTCTAGAGTGATATTTATACCTGTATATCTCAGTTCATGCAATGGTCTTTCAAAAAGTAACAATCACAATCTAACATTATTTGGTCAAGATTTCTATCACTTGATATTTTTTAACTTTATAGTAAATCTTTATGTTTTGTTTCAAGAAGTAGTAGTATATTTCATGAAATACATCTTGTGTCTCTTATTTCAAAGATGATTATGATTTATTGTTACTTTTGTAAGCATTTTAATGGATCAAAGATTTTGAGAGTAAGTTGAATGATAATTTAATAAGAATAGAGAAGATATATACTTCATATACATTTTTTATTGTTCAGAATGGAAAATTGATGCAGACATTAGTTGGTTCACAACTGCTAAATATGCTGAAATGATGCTATCAGTCTCAAATAAAACTTCCAATGAGAAATATAAAATAATGTAAAAATAAATTTGGAGCACTCAGCATGAAATGGGATGTTTCCATCAAATCCCTCCACTCATTGATGAGTGAACCTCACAGACAAGTTGGCAAAAAGAGTTTATGGACCAGAGGAGATGAAGGACACCAAGATAGCAATGCTTGCTAACTAAACATGAGCAAAGTTCATATGAACTCAAAGAGAGTGCCGTAGGATGCACAAGGCCTGCATGGGTCTCTACCAGATCTCCTGTGTACATGTTATGGCTTCCAGGTTAGTATTTTTATAAGATTCCTGGGTGAGAAAACAAGTTGGTCACTGATTCTTGTGCCTTCTCTTGTGCTCTTTTTCTTCTGTTCATTTTTTGTCCACTTCTGAAGTGATGCTGTTGGTTTTTATCTTTTATTCTGTTATTTTTAAGAAATGAATGAATAAATAAATGAGTCAGTGCATGAATGAAAATCTTACTCAGATAAGAGTTAACAGCTTAACTGTCACTTGAACCTGATGAGAGTAAAATAATTCAATTTTCTCCAAACGAGTGACACTCAGTGCATCAACCATTCTAGGGCAGGCTTCATGTTCAGGAGTAGTTGACAAACATAGTAGATCAGACTCCAAAGGTTGGGGTGTGTGTGTGTGTGTGTGTGTGTGTGTTTGTGTGTGTGTGTGTGTGTCTGTGTGTGTGTGTGTGTATGTGTACTTTTATTTGGTTACAGTTTACAGATTGGTGCTTCTAGCCATGAGGGGGTCATTTTTTTTCTTTTTGTTTTCTTAGTTTGGAGGTGTTTTGTTGTGTTTGAGTTTTCGTTTACTCTTTGGGAGCAGACTTAAAGTTGGATGTGTAGGGAGGGAGAGAGAATGTGGAAGGACTGGGGGAGAGAAATAAATGATCAAAATATATTATAGTTTAAATTATTTTAAACAATAAAAAAACATAAAAACAATACAGATGGTCTATGCTTTGATATGCTTTTTGAAAATCCAGTATTCTGTGTTGAGATTCTGATTTACAAGAATCATTATGTCATGTAATATCATACATGGCATTTTCTGCACATTTTCTGGAAGCTAAGAAATAAAGTTATTATTTTCTGTTCTTAATTTTTTATTTAATAGAGTGGCAAAAGAACAAAATTGCTTGTAGTTTCAAATTCTAGACTCAAATACTGCCTAAGTGATCCAAAAATTTACATGTGTTCCACAAATGAGAGTCCTATACTTTGTAGCAAGTGTTTGTTTGAATTGTTGTAAGTCAAAGAAAGAACATCACCTTGAGATTGGAGAACTATAATGAAAGTTATATAATGTACATTATAATGCAAAGGTATTTCCCATTGAGGGAAAGCTGAATACTGGGAACATGGGTGTTATTTAGGGAGCATCACTTGTGAAACAATAGTTTCCAGTACAGAGAGAGGAACTTGAGGGTAACTAGCTAATACTTAGGAGACAAGACACTGAGCTCCAAAATTCTAATAAATTTCATTTTCTATTAGATGAGTCCTTCCCAATCCTCACTAAAGAAACACCCCCCTCAAGTCTGAGTAGCCTCCTACTACAATCAAGTGTAGCCTCCTCTGCTCTAGTGGAAAGACATTTTCACCTTTACCAAAATGGAACAACACTGAAGAAAAATAATTTCCTTTGGCTTATCGTTTCAGAGGCCCATTTTTTTTGTTTGTATTCCTTTGGGTCTGCAGTAAACCACCAAGTATCTCATGGTGGGAGCATAGGTGAGGGGGAGAGCAGAGGCTTGGTTTACTTGACCTCCCACAAGTTGTCACAATGGTCAGTATTATTGGTGAGACTATATGCTTTGGACATAATGAATGACAAATATCGACCATTCTTAGCATATTATTACAACATTTGTATCATGAAGAGTGGAAAATTTATATGATGAAAGTTCAGAGGCCTTTATTTTTTTTCAAAGAAATTGTGAGGAGTCTGGTATTATAGGGTATATCAAGATCTTATCATTGCTTAGAAGGATATGTTGTGGCATATGGTCTTAGGCCATCTCTTCCAACCCTGAAAATGACATAACTAGTAAGTATATTTGAATTTGGAAATGAATGTATTTCTCAACAAGGTAGATTGATTTGACCAATTCATTCAGTGACTTGGAAATGTAGTAGTTTTATAAAGGTACTGTTATCTAACAGATTCTGTGCTGTTTACATTGTAAGTAGAAATGAGACTACATTTCCAGCTCAGGGCAAGACAGTGTGGGTAAATTTCAGTGCAGAGCTTTAGGATTTTTGTATAAGGAGATTTTACCATTATTTTCTTTTTTTTCCTGAGTTCTTTGCTTTTACTAAGCCTGAGTGAAAACTAAAGAGTTGATTAGGGATGATCAAATCACTAGGAACTAGATGTTAGCTGAACTACTAAGTATGAACAGTATGCCTGGTAATGTGCAGGAAAGATACAATACCCTCAAATTACAGTGGCATGTGAATAGTAGTTGTTAGACAGGACTTGGAAGCTGAAGTCAGTAAAATAAAGTGAACGAAATAGTCATTTGCTCCTGCTATGTTTCTTGGCATTTTCTGTTTGAACCAAGGACTGCAGTCAGAGCTCACTGAAATTAATTTATGGAGGGACAAAAATTATTCAATCCTTATTCACTGAAATTTCTATAGAGTAAGCAAGTACCACCCGAAAACAGGCAGCTGAAGCTCTACATCAGCTCTACAAGATATCTTTTGGGGAGAGTGGTGAAATGAATTCACTGTAGTTTGTTCAATGTGATTGGGAAGAAATGGCCAATCATGCCATTATGTACCAATTTATGACCTGTGACCAAGAGCCTGAGTTGATGACAGTCAAGGACTTGAAATAAGCACAATTGAGAAAGTGATGACAAAGAAACGTGGAAGTAAAGCTATGGGGATTGAATTGACAGGGAAAATGTGTACTGTGGCTCACAGAGAAATAAGTAGAGGACTTGGATGTCCTCGCTGGCCTTCCAGGTAAAGGAGGATGAGCATGATTCGAGGTCAGATGATGGCTTTTAAAAGTCAGAGAAGGAAAAGTTTCAAATTACAATCTCAGATCTTAGCCTGATGAATACATGATCTTAGTTCAGTGAAATGGGGATCTTTAGCCTATGGATTCCTAAGACAATAAGCGCACACTGTCCTGATCCACTAATCCATGATAATTTATGCAGCAATAGTAAAATCAAGATCACTGTGAAGAGTTCATATTTGAAAGGATATATCAATTGCATGCACATCTTTTAACAGATTAACTGAGACATTGTATTAGATGCTAAAAATCCATCCTATATGTGAATAATTAACTAAATAGCCATTATACAAAAATCTTAGGAAATTTTTCTATACAGGACAAGAAAAAAACTTCTGGTTAAATTACATAAATATAAGAAAAGGAATTTAAACTTGAATACAAAATCATTGTTACATCTATACAGTCTGTTCTAGTCTCTGAATCTGGAATGGAATATATTATTGAATGAAATACTAGATGAAATTCAGGGGTTTGCACAACTGGAAAGTATTTCCATTGGCAATACAAATAATAAAGAAAAGGAAGACAAAAGACATCCCATACTAATTTTACTTTGTATGTCTTCATCCAATATGCTATACACTTGAGAACAGGTAAATAGTTCATGTACTAAAGAGAAAACTTTTGAATGAAATGGTCATTATTCATCTTAAATTTGATAAATGTCTATTTGTCTAAACTTTTTTGAAAACTTACGTAATAAATACATAATCCTTAAAAAGCCCAATTAGAGAAACCACAAATCAGGATTTGAGAAGAGCGAGCACTTTGTTTACTCTTGAACTTATATGTCAAATATTTCACCAATACATTGCTTTTTTTTATTTAACCTCAAGCTTTGGTGCTATGATCTTACCACTGGACCAAAACCATTAGTCTTGTTTTAGACGTATCTTAAATCAATGGAGTCTCTAAAAAAAATCAGTTTTTCATTTCCTTGGCCCATAATCTCTATCAGGTTGCTTCTGTCTTAGGAAAAATATTCACTTTGCAACAGATTGAAATGTAATTCCACCTTTCAGGTTGCTTTCTAACAATTATTATCATTAGGCAACTGTAGTCTATGCATATGGAATACGGACTTAATATACCTAAAATTATTTTCTAGCACAAATTTTTTTATCCTATTTTGAAGTTTTAAAGTGTTATGTACATTTATGGAATAATTACTACTATTTTTGCAATATTCTGTTATTAGCTATAAAAAGAAAATTACAAATGATTATCCCCATTAATATATAGCAATAATTTCAGTATATCATTTCTTTTCATTTAAAGTATTTGTGTGAAAAGAAAACCCAAGATAAATATACATAAACTCAGTGATGGAAAGAAAGTTGTCATGTTGAGAGAAAGAATCATGAGTGTCTAGAAATATCCAAATGACAGATAGGTTAAATTGCATTATTTAGTTAGTAGTAAGTACAATATAATTTTCCACTGATTGTCATATGCATTGAATTGTGCCTTGAAGGCAAGGGGAGGAACTGCATATAATATGACTACTCTTCATAATTTAATGAATCTGTTATTTTTATTTTATAACAGAGTCAGGAAATCACAAAATGCCAGGTCAATTCAGTAGTCATAAAAATTAACATTTCTTTATTTTTAGCAGTGGCATTGTGCTATTGAGAGAAAGGTAGTAATGTAGCTTGCTTTCCCATTGAGTAGGGGAAAAACATAGCTATAAGTTATGTAAATTTATTGTATTGATATCAGAAATGTCTGCCCTTCACCAAATATGAAATGAAGATTTAGTGATTATCAGAGAGGTTTAAATGTCATCAATCAAATATCAGTAATATGATGAACATTGAATTGTGAAAATAGAATAAAGTGAAGTAACTAGCAGAATCCTCCACAAATCACACCAAATTCTGGATAAGGAGGGGGGTGTGGAACAGACATACAGTTCTGAAGAAACAACATATAAGTATACTTCTATTAGTAGCTAGCTGTATAAAAAATACAGTGTTCACAAAGCTTCTTATTTTAAAGGATATCTCCTGCCTAAAATTGCTTGCTGCTTCTCTTATTACATGATTTTCTGGTTTTGGTCATTGTAATTTCTAAAAGGTTATACCTGCTGGTTTTCAAAACTTAGCTAAAATTGATTTATTTCTCCCCTATTTAGTTTATAGTCTTTACTGTTGACAGATCCTCTTTCTACATGAGCTAAAAATTCAGTTGAGATTTTAGCTGCTTTAGAAAGTGCTTGACAAAGGAGCCCGCAGATATAAGAGGAGGGCACAACCAGATATAAAAATCTGGGAGAACAGTAGCGAAACATGGTACATTAATCCTCACAAACTGAGAGGAAAATATTTTTATCCATTCCAATGCATTGTTTATATAACAGTTTGTAAATATCTCTCCTTCTGCTAAATCTTAAAGATGAAAGCAACAGGGAATAAATATAGACAGGGAGCCTATGAAAGTTTTGTTCTACACACACACACAATTACACACACACACACACACACACACACACCACCACCACCACCACCACCACCATCACCACCACCACCACCACCACCACCACCACCACCACCACCACCACCACCACCACCACATACATCTTAAGTATTAGGAAAAGGCTATGGTCATATCTTCAGCCATGTCTGATAGATTTGTTTTCATTTGATTTCAAACACAATACTAACTTTTCTCACTAAATTTGTTAATATTATATAGCATTGTTGCTATTTTGTCATTTTCTATATTCCACAGATAATCTTACAAATATATTAAATTGTATTTTAATAAAAATATAATGTACTCATGATCTTAGGGAACATTTAATTTTTTCCAATATACTGTTATTGGTGCACAATAACTAATGAATAATTTTGTGTTTTAGTAGACTACTTTGATAAAAGCAACTCTTATCTCTTTGAAAGGAAGGTTACTAAAGGTCAATTTTTTTCTTTACATTTGCCTCGTTATTTCAGCATCCTTTCAGGTAACTTTCCATTTATTCTACTAACCAAGATAGTCGAGGATTCTTACTTAATTACCGAACTTCTTTAATTCTGGTTTTTGATATAGTCAAAAAAGTAGACTCAAAATTGTTTATTCTTTATTCTTCCTCTATGATGGGCTTTAGTAAATGACTCTATCACAGATCATACAAACATTCTCACGTGCACGAACACACACACACACACACATATGCACACACACAAACACAAACACACACACAGAGACACACAAACTATAACACACAATCATCCTTAGTGAGGTAACCCAATCACAAAAGATCACACATGGTATGCAGTCACTGATAAGGGGATATTGACCCAGAATCTCAGAATACCCTAGACACAATCAGCATATCAATAGATTTCTAAAAAGATGGAAGGAGAGACCCCTGGTCCTGGAAAGACTGGATGTAGGGGAACGCCAGGACAGAGTAATGAGAGGGGGTTGAACGGAGAAAAGAGGGAGGGAAGGGGGCTTATGGGACTTTCGGGGAGGGAGGAAACGGGAAAGGGGAAGTGATCTGGAATGTAAATTAAAAAAATAAAATAAAATAAAAAAAAAACACACACTGAAGTACATTCGTATATGCACATACACATATCAGTTAGTGTATACACACAAATATAAAATGTGTATATGCATAATCGTTTAACAATAGTCAAAGTAAAGGAGGCTATAAACTTGAGATAGGGAGGAACATAGGGGAGATTTGAGGGAGTGTATCTGATACAAGTTAGAGGGAGGAAAGAGAGGGGAAAACTAAAATCAATAAATGAGAAACTTTCATAAAAGTCATTCTTCACAGATCAGACCCTTCTGTTTTCTTTATTTGTAGAGCAGGAGAAGTATCGATATTTCAATCATATCTGGTTTAGGAGTGTCTATATTTTTTCCTGTTTGTTTCATTGCATTTTCATACCTTGTCAATAGTCTCAATTAATTAATTAAATTAATTATTAACAATTAATTACAATCATTCTACTTGATGGGCCATATTTATCTTTGTAGTACATTCACTGTATAACTGTTCAAAGTGAGGCTCTGGGATTTGGTTAAACACATTTCAAATAGGATAGACATCTGTATTGAAAAACATAATCAATTCTTGAGCCTGAAGTAGTAATCAAAAAATCTTTGTTAAAATAGCCAAAGGTGTGAGATACTAAGTTGGTACTTAGCACACTGATTTTAGATTGTACAGATTCACTGACTCTTAATCTTTTCCATTCCCTGAAGAAATGGAGTTTGGAGTTACAATGAAGGAAAAAGGAACTTAGAGGAGAAGATGAATAGCATACAAGTGAGTTGATATGTTTATAGAATATATAGAGCTTATAAATAATAGAAATTATATTCTTGGTGGATATGTCTATAAAGAAATGAATAAGCTCTAATTTGAAGACACAAATACATAACTCGTGTTCACATAAGTATATAAAGCAGTGATTCTCAATTTGTGGGTTGTCAACCATTTGAGGTCCAAAATCCTTTTCACATGGGTTACATAAGATCATTGGAAAACATCAATATTTACTTTCTGATTCATTAAAGTAGCAAAATTACAGTTATGATGTAGTAATGAAAATAATTTGATAGTTGGGGATTACCACAACTTGAGGAACAGTATAAAAGAATTATAGTATTAGGAAGGTTGAAAACTACTGATACAAAGTGACGATGTACACCTATATGAATTGACACATATATCAATGAAAGATTTGTAAAAAAAACCAGTAAAATTATATAAAATTAAAAAGTACAGAATTGAAATTACTAAGTTCACATGAATAGCACCAACATCCTCACAAATTTCAAGACCTTTGGTTTTTTTAAAAGATGAGTGCCAGAATTCTCAAGGAAGTATGTTCAGTTCCTTCAAAACTCTACGAGCATAGTTACTGTTATAAAAAACAGTTTGGCATTATAAAATGAGAAATTATTCGAAGGAGTATGGGCTCAAACACATGGAAGCTTCTTTGTAAAGGAATCGCATTTTGTTTAGTACTTTGAAGCTTAACATCTCTAGACAAAATGCCCTTTATATTGCCCTGCGTTTCTACCTTCCAAATTTTCTATTCACTGCTGATCTTCCAACTCAAACAAAATAATTGTGGTTGCTTGAGTTAACCAGTTTAGCAAAGTGAATTATAGCATCTTTTTTTTTCAAACTTACTGTAAATAACTTTATTACACAGAGATGAATCTAAAATCCATAACCACTCAATTTGATTACAAGTGACACTATGGGCAGGGTGGAAGCATGTAAGATAATGCTGTCATTTTCCCTCTCAAATCAGCATTCCACTTGAAGTTTTAGGGAAGCACTGCCTTTCATAAACACCAGCTTCATATAAGACTGGAACAATGTCTAAGCAAAGAAAACTGACTGCTATTGCAGACGACCAGGGTTTATTTCCCAGTACCCTCGGGGAGCTTCAAAATCATCTCTAACTCCAGTTCCAGGGCATCTGATGCCCTCTTCTGTCCTGTGTGGACACTAGGCATACACACACACACACACACACACACACACACACACACAGAATACATAATACATGTTGAGAAAAACATTCATATACATAAAGTAAAAGTAAATCAATATAAATTCAACTTCATGTATACATTACTTTTACTTACAGTCAGTCCCATGTATTTAAAATAGCAAATTGAAACTTCTGCTAAAAATAGAAAATGTTTGACCACTGTGGAAAACTCCTTTGCTCTTGCAGTCTATCCCTGTTTACTCCCTGGCCTCCAAACTACTGACCTAAAGACTATAAGCATAGGTGAGTATTTTCTGTTGTGGAATTCCATACCATTAGAATGCCACACTGTGTGTGCATGCGTGTGTGCATGCTTACATGTGTATGTGTGTGTGTGTGTGTGTGTGTGTGTGTGCGCGTATTTGCGTTAAGCTCATCACAGTCAATACAATGTGTGCTTAAAATATTACATTGATTTGCATGTGTTTTTTTTTCTCTGAGTAGTTGCCTTAGGGTGGGTATACCACATCTTATCTGTTTCTTCTTGGTGGGCATAGGATTCGCCTGACTGTCTGGCTATTCTAAGTATAAAGCTCCTTAAAATATTAGTGGACTCAAACATTTACTAAGAATTATTTTCATTTCTCTTGCAGAAATATCTCAGAATGGAAGTGGAGCATCATCTTACACTGGGGATTATATTTCACAAAGCTAAAGCTGCCCATCCATGTGGTACTACCCTATACTCACAAAATGCACAAAAGATTCATTTCTATGACATACACAAGAACCTTTGATCATAGTTTGGTATCTGAACTTTTCATTATATGACGCATTAGGTTGCATCTTGATTTGGCCTTGTTTCCATTTTCCTGAGAATATTGCTTATAGTCAATTTAAGTCATCTTTCTGGAAGTATCTTTTGTGCACAGCCAATGGGTTATTTGCCTTCTTAATTTTTTTCTTTTTTTATTTTCTATATTCTTTATTTACATTCCAAATGATTTCCTCTTCCTGGGTGCCCCCCCCCCCCCACTGAAAGTCTCATAAGCCCTCTTCCCTTCTCCCGCCACCCGGTTCCATACTCAAACCCCTCCTACTTCTCTCCTGGTATTCCCCTACCCAGCTGCATCAAGACTTTCCAGGACTAGGGGCCTATCCATCCTTCTTCTTGGGAATCAATTAATATGTGAATTGTGTGTTGGGTATTCCGAGCTTCTGGGCTAATATCCACTTAACAGTGAGTGCATACCATGTGTGGTCTTTTGTGATTGGGTTACCTCACTTAGGATGATATTTTCCAGTTCTGATCATTTGCCTAAGAATTTCAAGAACTCATTGTTTTAAATTGCTGAGTAGTATTCCATTGTGTAAATATACCACATTTTCTGTATCCATTCCTCCGTTGAGGCACATCTGGGTTCTTTCCAGCTTTTGGTTATTATAAATAAGGCTGCTATGAACATAGTGGAGCATGTGTCCTTATTGCAATCTGGGAAGTCCTCTGGGTATATGCTCAGGAGTGGTATAACAGGGTCCTCCGGAAGTATCATGCCCCGTTTTCAGAGGAACCACCAGATTGATTTCCAGAGTGGTTGAACCAGCTTGCAATCCCCCCAGCAGTGGAAGAGTGTTTCTCTTTCTCCACATCCTCGCCAACACCTGCTGTCTCCTGAGCTTTTGATCTTAGCCATTCTGACTGGTGTGAGGTGAAATCTCAGTGTTGTTTTTGATTTGCATTTCTCTAATGACTAAGGATGTTGAACATTTCTTTAGGTGCTTCTCAGCCATTCGAAATTCTTCAAGTAAAAATTCTTTGTTTAGATCTGTACCCCATTTTTTAAAAGGTTTATTTGGCTCTCTAGAGTCTAACTTCTGGAGTTTTTGTATATATTGAATATTAACCCCCTCTCGGATAGAGGGTTGGCAAAGATCTTTCCCCAATTTGTTGGTGACCCTTTTGTCTGATTGACAGTGTCCTTTGCCATTCAGAAACTTTGTAATTTTATGAGGTCCCATTTGTCAATTCTTGGTCTTAGAGCATGAGCTATTGGTGTTCTGTTCAGAAATTTTTCCCCGGTGCCCATGTGCTCAAGGTCTTCTCCAGTTTCTTTTCTATTAGTTTTATTGTGTCTGGTTTTATGTGGAGGTCCTTGATCCACTTGGACTTGAACTTAGTACAAGGAGATAAGAATGGATCGATTTGCATTCTTCTGCATGCTGACCTCCAGTTGAACCAGCACCATTTGTTGAAAAGGCTATCTTTTTTCCATTGGATGATTTTAGCTCCTTTGTTAAAGATCAGGTGACCATAGGTGTGTGGGTTAATTTCTGGGTCTTCAATTCTATTCCATTGATCTACATGCCTGTCACTGTAACAATACCATGCAGTTTTTAACATTATTGCTCTGTAGTACTGCTTGAGGTCGGGGATATTGATTTCCCCAGAAGTTCTTTTACTGTTGAGAAGAGTTTTAGCTATTCTGGGTTTTTTGTTATTCCAGATGAATTTGAGAATTGCTCTTTCTAACTCTATGAAGAATTGATCTGGGATTTTGATGGAGATTGCATTGAATCTGTATATTGCTTTTATCAAGATGACCAATTTACTATATTAATCCTGCAAATCCATGAGCATGGAATATTTTTTCCATGTTCTGTGGTCTTCTTTGATTTCTTCTTCAGAGTTGAAGTTCTTGTCATACAGATCTTTCAATTGTTTGGTTAGATTCACACCAAGATACTTTAAATTGCTTGTAGCTATTGTGAAGGGTGTCATTTCCCTAATTTCATTCCCTAGTTTCTTTCTCAGCCTGTTTATCCTTTTAGTATAGGAAGGCTTTGTTTGAGTTGATTTTATATCCGGCCACTTTTCAGAAGTTGTTTTTCAGCTGTAGGAGTTCTCTGGTGGAGTTTTTTGGGTCACTTAAGTATACTATCATATTATCTGCAAATAGTGAAAGTTTGACGCCTTCCTTTCCAATTTATATTCCTTTGAATTCATTATGTTGTCTAATTGCTCTAACTAGAACTTCAAATACTATATTGAGAAGATATGGAGAGAGAGGGCAGCCTTGTCTAGTCCCTCATTTTAGTGGGATTGCTTCAAGTTTCTCTCCATTTAGTTTGATGTATATTGCTTTTACTCTGTTTAGATATGGGACTTGAGTTCCAGATCTTTCCAAGACTTTTGGCATGAAAGGATGCTGAATTTTGTCAAATGCTTTTTCAGCATCTAATGACATGACAATGTGTTTTTTTCTTTGAGATTGTTTATGTAGTGAATTACATTGATGGACTTCCTTATATTGAACCATCCCTGTATCCCTGGGATGAAGCCTACTGGATCGTGGTGAATGATCGTTTTAATGTGTACTTGGATTCAGGTGGCAAGAATTTGATTGAATATTTTTGCATCGATATTCATAAGGGAAATTGTTCTGAAAGTCTCTTTCTTTGTTGGATCTTAGTGTGGTTTTGGTATCAGCTTAATTGTGCCTTCATAGAATCAGTTGGGTAATGTTCCTTCTGTTTCTATTTTGTGGAATAGTTTGAAGAGTATTGGTGTTAGGTGTTCTTTGAATGTCTGATAGAATTCTGCAGTAAAACCATCTGGTCCTGTGCTTTATTTTGGTTGGAAGACTTTCAATGACCAGTTTCTATTTCTTTAGGGGTTCTGGGACTGTTTAGATGGTCTATTTGATCCTGATTTAATTTTGGTATTTGGTATCTGTCTAGGAAATTGTCCATTTCCTCCAGATTTTCCAGTTGTGGTGTATAGACTTTTGTAGTAAGATCTGATAATTTTTTGAATTTACTCAGTTTCTGTTTTTATATCTCCCTTTTAATTTCTGATTTTGTTAATTTGGATACTGTCTCTGTGCCCTCTGGTTAATCTGGTTAAGGGTTTATCTGTCTTGTTGGTTTTCTCAAAGAACCAGCTCCTGGTTTTGTTGATTTTTTGTATGGTTCTATTTGTTTCTACTTGATTGATTTCAGCCCTGAGTTGATGATTTCCTGCCTTCTACTCCTCTTGGGTGTATTCATTTCTTTTTGTTCCAGGGCTTTCAGGTGTGCTGTTAAGCTGCTAGTGTGTGCTCTCTCCAGTTTCTTTTTGGAGACACTCAGGGCTATGAGTTCCCCTCTTAGCACTGCTTTCATTGTGTCCCTTAAGTTAGGGTATGTTGTACCTTCATTTTCATTAAATTTTAAAAAGTCTTTGATTTCTTTCTTTATTTCATCCTTGACCAAGGTATCATTGAGTAGAGCATTATTCAGCTTCCATGTGTATTTGGGCTTTCTGTTATTTTTGTTGCTATTGAAGACCACCCTTACTCCACAGTGATCTGATAGGAGGCATGAGATTATTTCGATCTTCTTATGTCTGTTGAGGTCTGTTTTGTGACCAATTATATGATTGATTTTGGAGAAGGTACCATGAGGTGCTGAGAAGTTATATTCTTTTGCTTTAGGATGAAATGTTCTATATATATCTATCAAATCCATTTGGTCCAAAGCTTCCATTAGTTTCAGTGTGTCCCTGTTTATTTTCTGTTTTCCTGATTGGTCCATTACAGAGAGTGCAGTGTTGAAAACACCCACAATTATTGAGTGAGATGCAATGTGTTCTTTGAGCTTTAGTAAAGTTTCTTTTACGAATGAGGGTGCCCTTGCATTTGGAGCATAGATGTTCAGAATTGAGTGTTCTTCTTGGTGGATTTTTCCTTTGACCAGTATGAAGTGTACTTCCGTGTCCTTTTGATGACTTTTAGTTGAAAGTCCATTTTATCCGATTTTAGAATGGCTACTCCAGCTTGTTTCCTGGAGCTATTTGCTTGTAAAATCTTTTTCTAACATTTTATTTTGAGATAGTGTTTGTCTTTGACACTGAGGTACATTTCCTGTATTCTGCAAAATGCTGGGTCCTGTTTACATATCCAGTCTGTTAGTCTATGTCTTTTTATTGAGGAATTGAGTCCATTGATGTTAAGAGATAGTAAGGAATAGTGATTATTGCTTCCTGTTATTTTTTCATGTTATTTTTATGTTTGAGTGGTTATCTTCTTTGTGTTTGATGAAAGAAGCTTACTATCTCACTTTTTCCAGGGTGTAGTTTCGCTCCTTTTATTGGAGATTTCTACCTATTATCCTTTGTAGGGCTGGGTTTGTGGAAAGATATTGTGTAAACTTGGTTTTATCATGGAATATCTTGGTTTCTCCATCTATGGTGATTGAGAGTTTTGCTGGGTATAGTAGTCTGGGCTGGCATTTGTGTTCTCTTAGAGTCTATATGAGATCTACCCAGGATCTTCTTGCTTTCATAGACTCTGGTGAGATGTCTGGTGTAATTCTGATAGGTCTTCCATTATATGTTATTGGCCTTTTTCTCTTACTGCTTTTAATATTCTTTCTTTGTCTAGTACGTTTGGTGTTTTGATTATTATGAGACAGGAGGTATTTCTACTCAGTTCCAGTCTGTTTGGAGTTCTGTAGGCTTCTTGTATGTTCATGGGCATCTCTCTTTGGGTTAGGGAACTTTTCTTCCATAATATTTTGGAAGATATTTACTGGCCCTTTTCTTTGTAATTCTTCACTCTCATCTATATCTATAATCCTTAGATTTGGTCTTCTCATTGCTTCCTGGGTTTTTTGGATGTTTTGGGTTACAAGGTTTTTGCATTTTCTTTGACTGGTGAGTCAATGTTCTCTACGGTATCTTCGGTATCTGAGATTTTTTTCTTCTAGCTCTTGTATTCTGTTGTTGATGTTTGCATCTATGACCCCTGATTTCTTTCCAAGGTTTTCTATCTCCAAAGTTGTCTCCCTTTGTGACTTCTTAGTTCTGTCTACTTCCGTTTTTAGATCCTGGATGGTTTTGTTCAGTTCCTTCACTTGTTTGTGTTTTCCTGTAATTCTTTAAGATATTTTTGTGTTTCCTCTTTTAGGACTTCTGCCTGCTCACCCAAGTTCTCCTGTATTTCTTTAAGTGATTTTTGGGTTTCCTGTTTATGGGCTTCTATCTGTTGACCAGTATTCTCCTGAATTTCTTTAAGCGATTTTTGTGTTTCCTTTGTAAGGGCTTCTACCTGTTGATTCATGTTCTCCTGTACTTCTTTAGGAGATTTATTTATGTCCTTCTTAAAATCCTCTAATAGCATCATGAGATGTGATTTTAAATCCAAATTTTGCCTTTCTGGTGTGTTGGGGTATCTGGATCTTGCTGTTGTCAGAGAGTTGTGTTCAGATGGTGCCATATTGCCTTTATTTCTTTTAGTAATGTTCCTACATTTGCTTCTTGCTATCTGGTTGTCTCTGGCACTAGTTGGTCCTGCTGTCACTGACTGGTGCTTGAACCTTCTGTGAGCCTGCAAGGCTATTCCCGCATCCCTGAATGACCGGGTTTCCCCTGGCACAGATTGCTGAGGTGCTGCCCTGCTCCTGGGTGCCGCTGGAGCCCTGGTGTGCCTTGCCCACAAACACCGTTATACTTGGGATATCTCTGTGTACCTGGTTGTCCCTGTCTGGTCCATCACAGGAGCAAAGATGGCAGAGGCTGCAGGAACCCCTCCAAGCGTGGGTCACCCTGCTGGGCAAATGTACCATGGTAGGGCTGGTGCACAGACGACCGCAGAACTGCCCAGCTCTTCTGTGCAGGTGGAAACCTAGAGGGCTGTGTCCCAAGCGATGTTATACTTGGGATATCTCTGTGTACCTGGTTGTCTGTGTCTGGTCTGTCACCAGAGCCGAATTATAGCATCTTATCAGAAACCATGGTTACCTAGTACCTTTTAAAGCAATGTTAGCTTATGACTAGCTTTCAAAACTAGCAAATGAGCCAAAGTTAGTATGTCAGTGTCACTGTTGTAGTTAAGGAGTTGAATTGATTTTCCTTCTCTCTGAATCAACTTAATGGGCATATATAAAATGAAGTGAAGTTTCATGTCTGAAAGTGTTCCTAAACCAAGTCCAGTTGAATCTTCATTTTAGAGCTTTATTCTTGGTGTAGAACCTACAATTTCTTCAACTTTCTAAAACCATTATTCAGGTTTAAGTGAATCCCTAATAAGTATTATAAAACTGCCTTACCAGTTACATCATATATAGCCGAAAAATTTATTTTGAAAGGCAGAAATCTAAGAAAGTATGTGATAAACTGGCAAATTACAATTGGAGACCATCTCAATTTTGGGTATAATCATTAGTGTATATTCATATATCTACACACACAGACTGGAATGTACCCATTCCCACAAACATCCTACACCAAAGCATAGATTTTTTTTCCTTTGTTTTCTGTAGCCCTGATGTACATTATGGTACTAGTTTATACAATTAAAATGAACATTTATCTAGACTAACATTTTTCATATTTTATAATCTATCTATTTAAATGAATACTTAATTATTAAATTATTTATGTACATTCAATTAATTGGTAAAAAAATCATATGATAAATTAGAAGGTAGCTAGGTAATGAGCCTTAATTTCTTGTCATTTTTAGACAAATTAAGTGAAAATCCCTTCCTCTAAGTCTACAGTGAACAGGTAAATTGTACACTTCTATAATTACATATTGAGAGTTCAATAAGAGTTCTAATTTCATATTTACATTTAACACAGTCATCTTTGTGTCTTTAGAAGTGCCATGCGTGGCTTCAGCAAATGTTAAAAAATGTTCTATCTAGATTGATTCCATTAATGGTAGTTCTCAACTGGTAATTTTGTTTCTAGAACTGTTATTTTATACTTAAATTGCATGAACTCTTAAAACACTGTTTACTCTGATAATTTATTTCAATATATTTCCAGTAACGTTTAAAATTCAACATAGGTGTGTGTGTGTGTGTGTGTGTGTGTGTGTGTGTGTGTGTGTGTGTGTGTGTGTATGTGATTGGCACATTGTCATTTGGCATTTCATAGTCAAGATCTGCTCTATGTAAACAAACAAACCAAAAAAAAAAAAAAAAAACCCTCCACCACCACTAGCAACAACAACAAGAGCAAAACAAAAAATGAAGTAACTTTCCTAAGGAGGTAATAAATTCTTCCTGTACCAGGATGTTATGTTTCCATAAATATATATATTACCCCAAGTTGATATGATTAAGAACACATTAGCCAAAGAGGAAAGGCATCAAACAAATGGTATTTTTGTCTCTTTTGGGGAGCTCCAAATGGATATTTTGCTCATTCTGATCCATGTAAGTTTACACAGAGCAGACCTTGTCTATGAATTACCAAATGGCAATGTGCCAATTATCACAGTTGCAGGGGCACACATCTTGTATATTTTAGATTTAAGATGTAAGTTCCCTTAATAGTAATCTATGTTTTCTATAGTATTTTGATACAGACTCCACATAGCTTAAGGAGATCATAAAAAAAGATATGGATGCATGCTGTGGTGTAAAACTGATAACGCAAACAACTGACTCAGTAAAGCCAGCATATGTAAACTCTTGTGTTTCCTACAGACTTGAAGACTTTTCATGGATACTCAATACTATCAAAATTTAAATACTGAACAAGAAAAACAAAAGGAAGATAGAACCTCTAGAAACCACATCCAATAGATAGGATGGAGCCATGCCTACCATCCTACAATATCTAGTAGATTGACTAAGTATTGCCAAGATAAATATGTGATTACCTATATTATACAAATGACATAAATGAGAGAACTTATTATTGTATGTATAAATCCATTACTATGAAAAGACTCCATGACTTCAGAAACTCCATAAAGAAAACAGTTTCAGAGTTTTACTCCATTACCATCATAATGGGAAATATGCTATTGTGCAGAAAGACTGGCAATGGAAGAAAGGGACTGTCTCATTGAACATAGCTTGAGAACTTATATCCTCAAAGCCTACCTACACAGTGACACCTTTCCTCCCAAAAGGCCATACTCCACTGAGGCCAAAATTCCTAATAGCAGTACTTGTTATGGACCAAACATTCAAACACATGCCACTCCCTGAACACCCCCTAAGCCATAACATAATGCAAAATGCATTTAGTCCAATTTCAAAAGTCTCCAGAGCATTTCACAGTCTCTAACTTGCTTAAAATTCTGAAGTTCAAAGTCTCTTTCAAGATTCATGCAATCTTTTAACTGTACATTCAAAATCCAAAACCAGATCACATGGTCCATCACATAATGGTACAAGATATACATTACTGTTACAAGGTAGGTTCCTACTGTAGGAAAGGGAACATAGTGAGGAAATACAGGACCAAAGCAGGATGGAAACCACCTGGGAAGTTCCAAACTGTATCTACATGTCTGATATCAAAATGTTCTTCAGATATCCAACTTTTTCAGTTTCATTGATTGCAACACACTACTTTTTTCTTGGACTGGTTTTGGTTCCAGTTAGCAGCTTTCTGTGCTGGTATTCCCTGGCTCTGCATCTTTAGCAGCTTGGGGTCTGCAATGCAATTCAGGTTTCCCCTTCATAGCTTCATGCAACTGTATCTCTAGATGTCTAGGCAGGGATATCCCTGCCACATACCTGACCACAGCAACTCTCCTTAGTTGCAGAGGACGATTCCATAATCCCTTTCACAAAATTGCCTCTCTGGGTTTCCAAGAAGGCACTCCCTGACACACACATGGCCTCAGCAGCTTTCGTTAGTTGTGGAGGGAGATTTCAAACCCCCTTTCTTCTGTCCTTGATTCTAAAGCCAGAACTATGTGGCAAAGCTGCCAAGATCTGCTATTGGCTGGGGCTGGAACATGGTTCCATTGTTCAATTGCATTCTATCAGTTTTTAGGGTTTTGTGGTTTCCTTCGCTGCATAAGTTTAGCTATCCTGGAACTTTTTCTGTACACCAGGCTAGCCTTGAACTCAGAGATCTGCACGTGTCTGTCTTCTGAGTGCTATGACTAAAGGTATGTACTCCCCTACCTCGACCTAGTTAATTCCTTTTTACAAGATGGGCATTTAGATGGTCAAGATCTTGTCACTAATCCCTTAATTCCATTTTTTACTATATTCTACTTTCTACTGCCCATTTAATCCTTAAACCATATATTTTCTGTTTTTTTTTTCTTTCTAAATTTGCTCCATTTCATCAAAATATTCTTCATAAGAGTGAACTCCAGGGAAGAGTCTATACTATGCTGCTTTTAGATTTTGTTTGCCCATGTTATTTTTCTAAATCTCTTCACCTTGCACATAGGCAAACTCTTTGGACAAGTTAAAGAGCAGTCACATTCTTCACCAATACCTCAAGAATGATTTTGAGGTAACATACTAAAATTCTGGGAAAACCTCATAGTTCAAATCACCCTTAGGACCATTGTCCTTCATTCATCTATTAGTATATCCCATTAAGTGCTATGTAAAGTAGTCCACCAGTTTCCTAATTCAAAGTCCCTAAATCCACAATCCTCCAAATCAAAGCATGATCAACCTTTTACAGAAATACTTCAGTCTCTGGTACCAACTCTTTTTTTTTTCTTTCTTTTTTTTTTTTTTTGTTGACTATAATCTTCATTTACATTTCAAATTCTAAAACCTTTTCTGGTTTCCCCCCTCCCTGAAAACCCCCAACCCTTCCTCCCACTCCCTGCCTCCAAGTATATGCACCTCCACTTGACCCACTCCTACCTCCCTACCCCTTCGATTTCCCTTTGTTGGGGCATCTATTGAGCCTTCACCAGACTAAGGACTACTCCTCCCACTGATGCCCGACAAGGCATTCCTCTGCCACATTTTTGGCTGGAACCATGTGTACCCCTTGGTTGATGGTTTAGACCCTGGGAGTCCTGGGACATCTAGGTGGCCAACATCATTGTTCTTCCAACTCTTAGTTAGGGTTTTATTGCTGTGAAGAGACACCATGAACACAGTACTCTTATAAAGAAAAATATTCTATTGAGGCTGGTTTATAGGCTCAGAAGCTCACTCCACTATCATCATGGTAGGAAGCATAGCAGCATGCAGGCAGAGATGGTGCTGGAACTAAGAGTTCTATATCTTGGCCTCCAGCTAAAACAAAGATAATACAAAATTACCAACAGACAATGAAAAAATAGTTATAAACACTGCCCATTACTATGTAACTGTTTGCAAAAAATATGTACCATGATTCAAAATAGATTTTGCTTTACTTTTTAAAATCATTTTATTTATTTTCATTCCAAATGCTCTATAAGAGCATTCTATAAGAGAGCAAGCTGAGAAAGCCAGGGGAAGCAAGCCAGTAATTAACATTTCTCCATGGCCTCTGCATCAGGTCCTGCTTCCTGACCTGCATGACTTCCAGTTCTGACCTCCTTTGGTGATGAACAGCAATGTGGAAGTGTAAGGTGAATAAACCCTTTCCTTCCCAACTTCTTTCTTGGTCATGATGTTTGTGCAGGAATACCAACCCTGACTAAGACAGCCACTGAGAGTACTCTTACTCCATGGATCACCTAGAGGCATGGTACAGATAATAAATCCAACCAAAGGTCTATGTATATGAGGCAAGTTGTACCCATGAAATCTCATCTATATGGTCACCTAAACAAGATACAAACAATGAAAACACCTACTGAAATGTCAATGTGAATGAGGGAAATTTTACAGGGCTCCACACCTAGGTGAAGGATAGAGGCAATTAATGATTACTTGGAGAAGGAGAATCAGTCTTACTCAGGCATGTGTCCCCTAACTGGTTATTCAATATCAAGTGGTCATCCTTAAAAACACACATATAAGCATCACAAAGAGGCTTAGCAGAGGATATTAAATTGTACTTAGACATGTGTGGAGGAGAAAAATATATATATAATACATATCTGATTTACACATTGCTGTGCCGTCATTTCATAGGTATTCTCAAAGAGTTCACAGCAATGGTTTTCTCATATTCTACTGAGTATCTTTGCTCACTGTGTCAACAATAAATCTATAGTATACATTAACACACACTTTCCATATGGATAGCATTGGCTTTAGAAACATCTGCTATTTTACTTAATAAAGCATTTTTTCTTCATGCGTCCTTTTGCATACCTTGTTTGCTGTGCATTTAAAAATAATCAGTCTAATCCCATGCTTGTTCTCATATTTTCATGACATGTGACAATCCATTTACTGGTACCCATCCTTTCATTTCAGCATCCTCTCCCCTCAAAAAGCACTCATTATGATCTGTCAGGGAAAGAGTGTCTCACATTTAGTACAGGCTGCCACAGTCTTACAGCAGCCCTCATCCCTCTGCCAAGTACTGAGGTTACAGACATGAACAACCTCTCTTCAAAACTCACTCTAGACAATATCTTTTTCTTTACAAAGCATAATTTTAATTAATTATCGAGTGAAAACTTGTCATTATTTTACTTAACAAAAAACTCTCTCTCTCTCTGTCTCTGTCTCTCTCTCTCTTGAACTTCCTGCTACTTTCTTCCATATTGATAAATGCAGCTACATGTACGCACCAGTGCCCACTACTGTAATAACAGTGCATTTATCTCTAAACCATTCAAAATTTGCACTGTTTCAAAAAAGTTTTGAAAAACTCAAGTGTTTGTTTTTCAAATCATTGTATTCTGTTGAAAGAGTCAAATCAGGAGTTCATACTATAAGGGGGAAATAACAATTCCTGGTAGGATTAATGTCCATGAAA
Organism: Tokudaia tokunoshimensis; assembly: GCA_036184795.1. NCBI lineage: Eukaryota > Metazoa > Chordata > Mammalia > Rodentia > Muridae > Tokudaia > Tokudaia tokunoshimensis. The sequence goes on from BTHU01000014.1 coordinate 24,018,568, forward strand.
TAACTTCAGAATGACTGAAAATTATTTCTCTTAAAGCTGTGATACATAAGTGTTGATCTGGTTATTGAATCAAAACAGTAACATCTGGCTGTTATCTCTTAACCTGAATTAATCAATTTTCTAATTCTGTATCTCTCTTTGACATACAGATAATTTTACTGCTTGCTGTGACCAAGAAATAAGTCCCAATGCATACATACATACATACGTATTTGTATATGCACTTTTCATAAATTTAGTATAGTATATTAATATGTAATTTCAATAATGATCATTTCCTCAATGAAGAGAATACATCTGTAAATGATAAAACTATGTGTCATATTGGCTATAGGTTTTCAACACTGTGAACAAAAATCTAGCTTTCAGTCATTATATTTATTATGCACGAAGTCCAGATGAAATAGTCATAAGGCTTCTATCACTGGATTAACAATCAAAAACAACATAATTTATTTATTAGATTTAAAAAGATTGCTGCCCATCAAGTATAAATTCATATTAAAATTTTTATCTTTATAGTCTTCAGTGAATGAGTCCAAAATTTTTGATTTTCTGAAATAATATACAACTAAACAATTATCCAATTTACTTATTTTGAAGTGTCAGGGCGAACTATAAATGCAGGGGTGTGTGTGAATACTCTTTTGAAGGGGAAATTAGATGTCCATCACCTTCCCACATGGGCTGCTTGTTCCTTCGTCTTTAATATGTTCGCATTCCTCCAAATGACTGCTCTCGTTACTTGTACAAATCAGCTGTCAGACATCACCTTCTGCAACTTGCATGGACTCAAAGTGACTTCCATCAAGAACTGGAGGCACTGTCAGTTTGCCAGGAATGACACTGCCTCTTGCTTATCAACTCTACATTTGTGGCTTGATTGACACTTTTGAAATTCTGTCAGCTTTTCTTTCCTCTGTTTGCTTTTTTTCACAGAGCAGAAAAGCAGAAGCTGTTTCTATCCATTAGCCTCATAAAATTGCAGCCTCGGTGAAAGTCCACTTTGATTCATCATCTATTTCAAGATTGAAATGAAGATGACGAATGGGGGTGACAGACTCAGTTACTTAAGAGATGCCAAGAAGAAAAATCTGAAAACTATACATTTTCCATAGATAGGTTGAAACTTCATAGTAAAAATACTTAGAAATATTAACCTTGCTTTATTCAATGTGTAATAATATATTTATTTCTACAGAAGAACCAATCTTCTAGATGTTAAGATAATTCAATGGATAAAGGAACTTTCTGACAAGTCTGATGATGTGCATTTGGTCCAAGAACCCAAATATTGGAAGGATAGAACTGATTCCTACAAGATTTTGATGTATGCACTAATTCTGTTACATACATACATACATACACACACACAAACACACAAATACACAAACACAAAAATAAATATAATTGAATTTATTGAATATTTAAAAAATGATCAAGGCTCCAAAATGTGTGACATACAAAGAACTATGCCCAAATAAAATTTGCTAATAAATTTCTTTGCTTTACGTATTATGTTTTACTGAAGGTGCTTATTGTCACTGATTATTTCTGTTTCTTTATAACTCTTACTATAAAATAATTGATTATTCCTAAAATAATGGTCTTTGGCTTAAGAAGTCTTGCTACTGAAAAAAAAGAAAATATGGTCACTGTTCCCAATTAAAATTGTGAATAATTGAATATGTAAGATAATTTATTTACTGAAGTATAGCTATTTACAATAAAATCTGTAAAACTTATGAGGTAAATTTGTGATATAAAAATTTGCAGGTTAAAATCTCCACTAGTCTCCTTAAATAATAGATTTGGAATATTTTTACCTTAAAAATTAGAAATAAGCATCTTAACTAAAATATGATCATAATATCATGATGAAAGTTAAACCCTCATTTACAGTGATAGGCTGCTAGAAAAATAAAAACAATGAGAAATAAATACAATGTATTTTTATAATTCATATTCAAAATTACATTAATTTTGGTTATTATTTTGTTATCAGGAATGTGTTCTAATTAAGTTTCTATTGCTATGGTATAATACTGACCAAAAAACAACTTGTGGAAGAAAGGGTTTATTTCCTAAAAGACACTATAGACCATTAATTACTAAGTTAACTCAGTAACAGGCAAAAACCTGTTCAGGCAGGAACTGAAGCAGAAGCCATGGAAGAGTGCTGCTTACTGTCTTGTTTCTCATGACTTCCTGAGTCTGCTCTCTTAAACATCCCAGGACCACCAGCCCAAGGGTGTGCACATTAGGCTGTGCACTCCAGCAGTAACTGTCAGTTAAGACAATACTCCCATAAGTTATCTTTAAGCCAGTCTGATAGAGGAAATCCCTATGTTTGTATCATCTTGACCAAATGAGAATATACAGCTATTAACTAAAAGTTACAAATGATTTCAAAATTAAATGAGAATGATAAGTCAACAAATACACATTGAATGGATGTGTATATTGAAGAGATTGTATATAAATATGTATAATATGTATTTTTCAATGGTTATATATTCATATATTTGTTTATATATTCAATATGTATAATGGTTTTATATTCTATATATTTAATATGTATATATATACAGTCAATATATATGGTTACATATTCAATATATTTATGGTTATGCTCAATATATATTCAATAACTATGTATGTTATATATAGTTATAAGTTCAATATATAGCTTTTTTAATGGTCCCTACTTCTACTCTAACTTGACTTTCTGCCGACTTCTCTCAATAGTAACTATGATCAGAACATTTAAATCAAATAGGCCCTTTCCTGCCCAAGTTTCTTTTGATCACAGTGTTTATCACAGAAATAAAAGGCAATTTGGGATATTGACACATAGTTTCAGAGTTGCCTAATAATAGAAGTGGAAAAAGGAGCAATTTCATAATAAAGAAAACTAGCAGTGTTTACTGAAGCTTAATTACAGGAGTAGTTTGTATTGGTATCCATTTACTAGGATCAAAACTCTTCATTTTGGTCAGCTATGGTTTCCTCTAGTGTTTGACTATTGTTGTTGTTGCTCTTCTTCTTCCTCTTCCTCCTCCTCCTCTTCTTCTTCTTCTTCTTCTTCTTCTTCTTCTTCTTCTTCTTCTTCTTCTTCTTCTTCTTCTTCTTCTTCTTCTTCTTCTTCTTCTTCTTCTTCTTCTTCTTCTTCTTCTTCTTCTTCTTCTTCTTCTTCTTCTTCTTCTTCTTCTTCTTCTTCTTCTTCTTCTTCTTCTTCTTCTTCTTCTTCTTCTTCTTCTTCTTCTTCTTCTTCTTCTTCTTCTTCTTCTTCTTCTTCTTCTTCTTCTTCTTCTCCTTCTCCTTCTCCTTCTCCTTCTCCTTCTCCTTCTCCTTCTCCTTCTCCTTCTCCTTCTCCTTCTCCTTCTCCTTCTCCTTCTCCTTCTTCTTCTTCTTCTTCTTCTTCTTCTTCTTCTTCTTCTTCTTCTTCTTCTTCTTCCTATTGCAAAAAGAAGTAAAAGTGAACTGAACACAGATGACAGCAATGGACATAAAGAACTGGGATTGGGAAAAATCCAGGATTCCTCAATCTTATAGAAAGGACTATAAACACCCGAGGAATGGAAGGCATGGCCTTCACTAGGGAAGAGCAATCAAATTATTATCCAGTGACAAATAGCCTTCCATGAAAGCATACATACAAGTAACATTACACAGACTAAGAAGCATGTGTACGTGTGTATGAGTGTGTGTGAATGTAATAATAATTAGTGAAAAAAGAGGCCATGAATTTGCAGGAGAGCAGAGAGGAGTATATGGATAGGGTTGGAGGGGGATAAATAATGTAATTATATTATGATATAAAATGAATTTGAAAAATAAAAACCCCTAACAGTCTGAATTCAATTAAATAATCAATGTCAACATCAAAATCTTTGGGTTTAATATAGAGGTATCCTACCTAATATGATATATTAGGAAGGAGACACAAGGAACATTTATGTAAAACATGCATAGCCTTAAAACTCAGAAACTAAGGACATATATTTCTAACACTAGGAGATCTGGAATATTCAGAAGTACAAAGTCAATGAGACATACCTATTTTTTTCTGTATTGATGTCTAAATTAAAAAATAGTAAATAAAAGCAGCATGCAATCTATAGTGTTACCATTTAAAGCTATTATTTGAAAGTTATTAAAACATGAGTCATATCTAAGGCCTTAGAGCATTATATTACACTTCACATCCAGGTGGCATTGCTCTATTTCATGAATATCAGCTTGGCATGGTGACAGTGTTGATGAAAGAAAAGAGCACAAGAGTTTGATTAGCATCCCTGGAACCCTGAGGTTCTATTAATATACTACTAAAATGTTTCATCGCTGTCTTACTGGGCATCCTTAAGGATTATTTTGTGTCTTTTATTTTGTTTCAGTTTTATAAATAGTAAAATCTCTTTTTTCCCACAGGACCAACCTCATCACAACTCTCATTAAATAACTTACCTTTGGTAACTTCCTTCTCTGTATCATATCAATTTCCTTAAGGAAATTTTCCTGTTTCTGTATGTATTCCAAAAGGAGGAATATGTATCTTAATTTCTAAATCACAATCTTCTTTGAGGCAAATGAAGACCTATTTATGTCTCTTTTAGAAGTTCTTTAAATAAATAAAAATTCAAGACAAAGTACATGGATTGAGTTACTTTCCTACAGGGCAATAATATTATGTTCTCCTTTTAAGTGGATGGTTTTATTACTGATGTGTTCTTGCAGAACAGCCATTAAAATATCTACATCTTAAAAATTGGATGGAATTCAAGAGGAAAATATTATGCTGGCATAAGCAAACTTTTGTGAGTTTGGAAAATAGTAGAAATGATATAAACTATTTTGTGAAGGTAGAAAGTTTTAAAAATTACATTGATACATTTAAAGAAAAATGCATCAAGTCAAATGCATCAAGCAAATCCTGTGACATCTGGTTTTACAGAAACAAAAATTTTCCTATGAGAGGATTTAAAGACACTCATATTTTACTCACTAAGACTTTGATATGGGGAGTGATTTTCAGGATATAGCTGAAGATAAAGTATAAAGGAAGTTATCATACTTTCCCTAAAGTTTTAGCTCTGCTAGAGCTTTTTTAACACTGATTCCCAGTGCATGAAGATCTTGTTGGGTGTTTGAGAGTCTTGAACTGTAACTCTCTTACATTAGTATAGAAGACTCTAAATACTGATAAGAACAGATACTACACTTGATCTTAGCCAAAAGTCTGAGAAGCCATGAAACTGGGGAAGAGCCTTGAGAATATGGGCACAGGGGAAATTTTCCTGAGCAGAACACCAATAGCTTATGCTCTAAGATCAAGAATTGACAAATGGGACATCATAAAATAACAGTTTCTGTAAGGTGAAGGACACTATCAATCGGACAAAATGGCAACCAACAAATTGGGAAAAGATCTTTACCAACCTTACATCCAACAGAGGGCTAATATTCAATATATACAAAGAACTCAAGAAGTTAGACTCCAGAAAGCCAAACAACCCTATTAAAAATGGGGTACAGAGCTAAACAAAGAATTTTCACCTGAAGAATATCTAATGGCTGAGAAGCACCTAAAGAAATGTTCAACATCCTTAGTCATTAGGGAAATGCAAATCAAAACAACCCTGAGATTTCACCACACACCAGTCAGAATGGCTAAGATCAAAAACTCAGGAGACAGCAGGTATTGTTGTGGATGTGGAGAAAGAGGAACATTCTTCCACAGCTGGTGAGATTGCAAGCTGGTACAACCACTCTGGAAATCAGTCTGGTGGTTCCTCAGAAAACTGGGCATGACACTTCCGGAGGACCCTGTCATACCACCCCTGGGCATATACCCAGAGTACTCCCCAGCATGCAATAATAATACATGCTCCACTATGTTCATAGCAGCCTTATTTATAATAGCCAGAAGCTAGAAAGAACCCAGATGTCCCTCAACGGAGGAATGGATAGAGAAAATGTGGTATGGAATACTACTCAGCAATTAAAAACAATGAATTCATGAAATTCTTAGGCAAATGGTTGGAACTGGAAAATATCATCCTAAGTGAGGTGACCCATTCACAAAAGAGCACACATGATATGCACTCAATGATAAGGGGATATTAACCCAGAAGCTCAGAATACCCAAGACACAATTCACATATCAATCAATTCCCAAGAAGAAGGATGGAGATGCCCCTGGTCCTGGAAAGACTTGATGTAATAGTGTAGGGGAATACCAGGACAGAGTGGCAGGAGGGGGTTGATTGGGGAACAGGGCGAAGGAAGAGGGCTTATTGGACTTTCGGGGAGGGGGCAACCGGGAAAACGGAAATCATTTAGAATGTAAATAAAGAATATAGAAAATTAAAAAAAAATAATAATAAAAGAAGACTCTAAATACGAGTGTAACATGTCAGTTCCTTACATGAATACAGCTATTTCATATAGTGACAGTTGTACTTGGCAAAATCTGCCCTCACATTTGTAAGTTCTTCTAGATTAAATGCAAGAATCAAATTTCATCATTTCTACCAGATGATGTTTAAGAAGAAAAGGACTAGCAGCATGAAAGACCTTAAAGTCCAGAGATAAAGTAATATAAGGGAAGTGTATGGATAATTGGGCAGAGATGTTGGGTTAATAGAGTGTAGGTGTGACACACACACACACACATACACACACACACACACACACACACATATGCTAAGATAATATATGCATATCAGAATTTTGTGCATAAAACTTAATATCATTAAGGTGATCAGAGATTAATTTGTTGTCTCCTAAAATCTCGATTGTAATGGGAAACAGAAGTAAATAAGTGAATAAGCAAACAAAATTGGGTCCAAACAGGAATAGAATGAAAGATATGTTGTGGCAAGAAATTCAGGATTGAGTAAAAACTCTCAGTACAGTGGCATGGTAATAGAATATATTATAAGAGCTAGGAAAGTTTCAGTTTAATTTTTCTTCATTTGAGTGATCAAAGGATATTTTTATAAAATAAATATCAGAGTAATAGAAGAGCTACTTATAACTTTTAAAGAAGGGGTTTCTATCTTTCTCATAACAAGGTTGCTAATAAGAATATTTCAGAACTGAATGTCAGTGATGTGCATAGTAAGATTCTGGAGCATCGTCAATATTCACAGATGATGACAATAGATGAGTGGTACCTTCATCTGATGGCAGCAAGTAGGAAGGCTTATAGAGATGAGATTTCTATTAATGGGAAGGATGACTATTTAGTAAGGTTATTGATTAATCTGTGTAAAAAGACTGTTTAATAATTGTCTTAGTTAGGGTTTCATTGCTGTGAAGAGACACCATGACAAAGACAACACTTCTAAAAGAAATATTTAATTGGGCTTACAATTTCAGAGAATTAGTCTATTTTCATCAAGGTAGGAATCATGGAGTATTCAAGCAGACACAGTGCTGGAAAATGAACTGAAATTTCTGTGCCTTGATACTAAGGCAGTCAGAAAACTGTGCCTTCCACACTGGGCAGAGCTTGAGCACTAGAAGCTTTCAAAGCCCACCTATAAAGTTACATACTTACTCAAACAAGGCCACACTTCTTAAGAGTATCACTTTCCATGGACTAAGCATATTTGAACCACCGCACTAGTGAACCAAAGTTTGCTTTCAGTTGCTTCAATAGAAAAGTATGATTTATTTCTCAGTTCATTCATTTTCTAGTTCTTAAAACTAAAGCACATTGAACTACATTTATTGAAGAGAAGGCAGAGTTATGTATAATTTTTCCATGAAATAATCTTAACGCGTTTTTTATACGTTTCTTCAATTTTATCAGAGATATTTTCCAGGTAAATCTTCAATTTTATCAGAAAATGCTTATAATTTCACTTTCAATCAACTTAGAAATATTTTTATGCCTACCATTTTATCTGTATAATTTTCCATGATAATCTTCAATTTTAATGTTTTTTGATATATTTTTTCAATTTTGTCAGAAATATTTTCCATGTAAATCTTCAATTTTATCAGAAGATGTTTATAATTCTACTTTCAATCAACTTAGGAATATTTTAATTTCTATCAATTTATCTGTATAAATTTCTTCAATTTTATCAGAGATATTTTCCATGTAAATCTTCAATTTTATCAGAAAATGTTTTTACTTCTACTTTCAATCAATTTAGGAATATTTTTTGCCTACTATCTTATCTGTATAATTTTTCATGAAATAGTCAGTTTTAACATGTTTTTCTATATATTTCTTGAGTTTTATCAGAAATATTTCCTTGTAGATTTTCAATTTTATCAGAAAATGTTTATAATTTCACTTTTAATCAACTTAGGAATATTTTTATGCCTACCATTTTATCTGTATAATTTTTCCATGAAATAGTCAATTTTAATGTGTTTTTCTATATATTTCTTCAATTTTATCAAAGATATTTTCCATGTATATTTACACAATGAAATACTACTCAGCAATTAAAAACAATGAATTCATGAAATTCTTAGGCAAATGGGGAACAAGGGAAGGGAAGAGAGAGGGTTTATGGGACTTTCGGGGAGGGGGGAACTGGGAAAGGGGAAATCATTTTGGAATGTAAATAAAGAATATAGAAAATAAAAAAAATTAAAAAAAAGAAAATCACGAAAACATTATAGAAAAAGTGTATTTTTCTTTCATTTGCTTTCTAGATATAATTTATTTATATGTTTTTTAACACTCCAGATTTTATTCCCCTCATCCACCCTCCAGCTCTTCCACATCCCATACCTCCTCCCCACTCCCTGTCTCCACGTGTATGTCCCCACCCCACCCCAACCCCACCTGACCTCTGAACTCTCTGGGACCTCCAGTCTTTTGAGGGTTAGGAGCATCATCTCTGAATGAATACAGACACATCAGTCCCCTACTGTATGTGTGGTGGGGGCCTCATATCAGCTAGTGTGTGCTGCCTGTTTGGTGGCCCAGTGTTTGAGAGATCTCAGGGGCCCAGATTAATTGAGATTTCTGGTCCTCCTACACTATTGCCATTTCCTCAGCTTCTTTCAGCTTTTCCGTAATTCAGCAACAGGGGTCAGCCACTTCTGAACACTGCTTGGATGAAAATATGTGCATCTGACTCTTTCAGCTGTTTGTTTGGTCTTCCAGAGTATGGTCATGATAGGTCCCTTTTTGTGAGCTCTCCATAGTCTCAATAAGAGTGTCAGGCTTTGGGACCTCCCCTGGGGCTGGATCCCACTTTGAGCCTGTCGCTGGACCTTCTTTTCCTCAGGCTCCTTCCCATTGCCATCCCTGTAAATCTTTTAGACAGGAACAATTATGGGTCAGAGTTTTGATTGTGCGATTACCTCCTTCTCCCTCATTTGATGCCCTGTCTACCTGCTCGAGGTGGGCTCTGTAAGTTCCCTCTCCCTACTGTCTCTTGCATCAGCATTTTGCCTGGAGTAAGTGCACAAGTTTGTAGTGCTTTGGGAGCTAGAAGGGGATATTGGACTTCCCAGAACTCAAGTTACAGACAGTGGTTGAAAGTCATTGTTTTGTTGCTGTGAGTTGAAACCATGTTCTTTCTGAAGAGCAGTGAGTGTTTTCCATGACTCAGACATATCTCTAGAACCATTGGGTACTATTTTCCTATCTTTCAATAGAGTAGTACACAAGGCAGAAGTCAAAACCACAGTGTCAATGACATTGTAATCAAGCCAGAATTATTTGATGAGACAGACTATTTGGTAATGGGAAAATGACCCTGTGCTTTAAAGGTTGATATAAGAAAAATAGGATATCTGTTTGAAGCCACAAGGAAATTAAATTACAAATGGACATTATGAGAGTCAGACACCACAATGACCAGAATACAACTGTGGTTTTTCTGCTTACCATATACATAACTAAGGTTTCAATGTGTTTGATTTAAATCTTGAGTACATTTTGGTTAAATATTTTATTGAAAATTTGAAAAAGTCAACTTACATATAAAGTAACAAAGGAAACTTTAGCTGGGAGAAATAAAGCATAAACCTGTCAGAATGGGATGTGGGGGAAGATCTGAGAGAAGATTTTTATGTTGACAGTTTGTGTCACAGATTCACAATAACCTGCCGGGATTAACATATGTAATTTGGCTTGGGATGCCTTCCATGTGTCCCTTATCTCAGCTGGAGCAATTATGTATATTACACAACCTAATACACTGACATGAGAACAAGAACAAATATGGCAGGGAACATCTAATGTAAGTTGTCATAATGTCCACACTTTTGATTCAGAGAGGGGATTTGAAAGAGTATTATGTGTTAGGTGAAATGATTAAGATGAAGGCCACTCTTAAACAATGGAGCCATTTAAAAATAGCAAGAGCCATGAAGACAGCATAGTTGTCTAATGTAGTCCAGCGAAGTTGAGTCAGATGCTGTTTTCAATTGTGCTGGCATCCTGGGTTTCTGAGCTCTATGTGTTGCATTTGTGGGAGACTTTACATTATGACTCATTTATGGCTTTTCCTCGAAAATTATTTCTGTTCTCAAAGAAGTAACCTTATCTACGAAAATTATTTCTGTTCTCAAAGAAGTAACCTTAACTACCACCACTCAGGAGACTTCCCCGTGGGTACCACTCCACCATGGAGCATCAAGACCCAGCAGGTCTAGGCATATCTTCTCCCACTGAGGCCCAATGAGGCAGTCCAAGTAAAGATGAAGATGATCCAATGACAGGGAGCAAAGACAAAGACAAATCCTGTTCAACTTTTTAGGGGACCCACATGAAGACCAAGCTGCATATTTGCTCCAAATTTGTAGGGAGTCTTGATTCAGCTCTAGCATGCTCTTAGGCTCCTTTTGCCCCTCAGTGTTCCAGTTGACTCTGGGGTTCTTCTTGTGGTATGATTGACCCCTCTGACTTGCTCACTTCTATCCCTCACTCTTCCTTGTTGAATTGAAAGACTTGTTGAATTCTGCATGATGTTTGGCTGTGGGTCCCTGCTTCTGCCTCCGTCTGTTGTTAGATGAGGTCTCTCAGAGGACAGTTATGCTAGGTTCATGTCTGAAAGCATAGCAGAGCATCATTAATAGGGTCAGGGATTGGCTATCTTATAAGGATTGTATGGTGGTTTGAATATGCTTGAACTAGGGAATGGCACTATTTAGGAGGTGTTGAAGGAAGTGTGGAAATTCCCAGATGGGCTTTGAGACTCTCCTTCTGGATGCTCTTGCGACAATTTCTCCTGGCTGCAGTCAGATCAAGATGTAGAAACCTTGGCTCCCTCCCCAGAAGCATGTCTGCCTGGGTGTTGTCATCCTTCCTGCCATGATAATAATGGACTGAACCTCTGAAACTTTAAGCCAGCCACAATTACATGTTGTCCCTTATAAGGGTTTCCTTGGTCACGGTGTCTGTTCACAGTAGTAAAAGCCTAAGACATGATGGGTCTCAAGTTGGGGTAGTCATGTATTGGCTTTCCCATCAGTCTGTTTTATTGTTATTCCTCCACATCTTGTAGACAAGAAAAATTTTGGGTTGAAAACTGTGGGTAGATTGGGATTATCTAACTCTTTGACTGCTGTCACCTTACAATAATCTTAAGATAATACTAAAAATAATTAAGATAATAATAAAAATAATTTTTTAAAAAAATTAAGTAATGGATGTTTTTGACAGGCCTAAAATACAGTGTTGTTTAAAATTTCTCTGTGAGAAATTTGGGAGTGAAAAAAATGTACCTCTAGGTAGGTATATATCTGAGAATGTACCAACATGCACACAATGTGCTCCCAAGAGATGTTCACACATGATCACTCCTGGGCTGTTAAAGCAATCCATGGTGTTCAATAATGTAAATACTTACTGTTTTACCAAAAGATATATCACAGAAATTATCATGACAAAACCCACAAGGTAAAACATGTGCATCAGAAACAAAACTTCATATTGTCTTCACATATACCCTTCTCTAGGAAACCCACTTATTTGGAACTATAAAATCTCTCAATTCAAACTTTGGTGGTTTGTATAGACATAACAATTATATTGATACGGGGAGTTTGGAGAATTCCCGTAGAGCAACATCATATGTAACAATCTATATACCACCATCCACCAGCCTACTTAATAGCATGCAAGAGGACACATCACTCAAGATTTCAATTATGTTTTTTCAGTTGTTGGAGAAAAATAAATGATATGAGAAATATGCTTACATTTTATAATATTACAAGGTCATATTTAATATTTTAAGGAATCTAATTAGCAAGAGATAACAAAATATTAGATTTTTGTTTGAATTTGGGAAAGAGTTTTACATGTATTTTTCTTAAAAACTATACAGAATATTTCTGTGATGCAGAAATATTTCTTATTTCTTAGATACAGCCTGTTCTCATTTCTAGATTGTTCAATATGAATAATTATGTTTCCCAGAAGAGCTCAGGCATATTTCTTCATATAAATGGACTAATAAATTTCTCTGACACCAAAGACTAATAATTTCCCAACATATGTCTGGAATCTTGTTTGAATATAATCTCTCTTAAAGGTCCATGGAAAATACAAATAGCTACTAGGAAAATTCACCACTATTAAATATTTAGGAAAATAATTAGATAGATATCAACCTCTTGAATAAATTGTTGAGCAATTTTTCAATGACTTTGTTAGTATTTTCAAAAGTCATTAATATAGTTCTTACACTTCAAAATATGTTAATTAGATTGTTATATTTTGATCACTTTTTATTTCAGAACCTTCAGGTTACAAAAACATAGACATGAGTCATTCACTTTCTATTTTGATAGCAATTTTGTGTCTTGTACTCCTCACATTTTTGAATTCATCACTAGAAGGAAAGCGCATATAAAAACATGTTACACAGAGATAAATAACATACATTTAGTAGGAAGCCAACTCCATGCTACTTATTATGATATTATCCAATCTTTGTCGCAGCTTCCTTCTTGTTCTTGAAAACAAGTTGGTGTTTTATTAGCTCAATGTGTAATTTTCAGTATTTAAAATTTAAAGATTTGTAGGATGTAAGGCTTATAAAATTGATTTATTAAGAGTAAAATAGGCACTAATTTCTTATATAGGAGAACAAGAAAATTACACTTAAATGTTTTAAATCTATCTTTCATAAATATCAAAAGAAACTATTTTATTATCTGTTTTAGAATGCCTATGTTGGTATGCTTTATTTATTATATATCTATCAATAATGACATTAAAAAACAATGTCTGTGAGAAATCATTTACCACTGCATAAGATTTTTTTGAAAAATGGGTTATAGTAATTTTACTGTTTACATTTTTAAAACTCATTAAAATCTTGTGTGCGATTTCACCTTATTGATTGTTTCATAAAAATAGTTTCCAGAATATGAGTTATTGAGGACCCTTGTGGCACATTCAACTTATCCAAATAAATCAGTATAATCTCTATACATTAAGCTCTTCATCACAGTTATTAATACTCTTTGACATGTTAAATAGCACATTCACCAGTTCAGAAAAAATGTAAATGAAGGAGTATAAGGATATTGAGAAGCTGTTTTTGTCAATAATCATAATTTCTCATGTATATATGTAAAATATTATATATATATATATGAGTAAAATAGAAAAGGAACATTATATATATATATATAAAATATATATATAATATAATATAATATATATATATATATATAATATATATATATATATATAATGTTCCTTTTCTTATTATATATATATATATATAATGTTCCTTTTCCATTTTACTTCTGACAGTCATTGTAACTTCTCCACTTGGCAGAATCTAGAGACTCCTAGAAGATGGGCCCCTGGGAATACCTATGGAAATTTTTCTTATGTTCTTTGAGGTGGAAGACTTGTCTTAATTGTAGTTGATACAATTTTCTGGAGAAACTGAGCTAAGCATCAACATTCAAACCCTTCTTCTTTTCAAGTGTAAATCTGATGTGACTAGCTGCTTCAACCTCCTGCTCTCTCTGCTTTCGAAATTAAATCATATAAGCCTTAGCAAAATAAGTTCCTTCTGCCTCACATTGTTTTTGTCAGAGTATTTTACTGTAGCAACAGGAAGATAAACTGATACAAAATATGGTCCTGAAAAACAGGGATCTTGCCTAATCGTTCTGTGATAGTTCAAGGTATTGTTTTAGTTAAATGTGAAATAATTTGATACTTTGGACTAGAGAAGTCATAGGATACTTGGAGTAGAGCTTAATGAGAGACATTTTGGTGAGAGCTTAGAAGACAAGGACACTTAGAACAATGTTGAGAGTGGTGGCCTTATTTGTGACATTTCAACTTGAAATTAGGACTATATCAAGAAATGGACTAGGAGCCTTTTATGTGATATTTGCCCCCAAATTCATGTCCCTTTTATTCATGTTATAAGAACTTGAATGGTATTGAATCTCTTTTAATTCATTAGTTTAACAAAGAAATTTGTTCCTGTCTCTAAGCAAGAAGTTGTCTGCAATAGGGACTTGATTGTAAAAGGAAAGAAAAAAATTAGTTTTCTCCTCTGTAGTGTTAACTAAAATATTAACCAGACATCAGTGCTGGCCCCATGCATAGACCTAAATGACCAACAAAATACAGCTCAATGCCATTTTTGAAGAGGCTTGTCTCACAAAGCTTTGTTTGAGAATTTCTCTAACTTAAGACTATTGATTGTTTGCTTTCATAGATGGGTTTCCGGTTCTGTGTTTTTCTGGTGTGTATGTTGTTGGGGGTTTGCTCATTCTTGTTCTTTGTTTTTATTTTTGGTTTTGATTTGATTTTTGATTTTGAGAAAGGGAGTAAAGGGGACATGGAGTATATGAATAGGGAGAAAAGGAAGATCTGTGAGGAGATGGGAGGGAAGAAAAATGTGATCATGATGTATTCAAAACAAACAAACAAACATTTTAAAGCAAACGATAAAAAGCACCGGCATTCAAGCTGAGAAAAGCATCCTTGGAGGCTGATGCTAAGAATGCATCTAAAACGGTTGAGATTTATCAGCATCACTGAAGAGAAATATTCTGGACTCCACTGGAATCATAGGAAAGATGTGCTTAGGGTAAATCCCCAGTCACCAGTTGCTCCAGGACTAGCAGGCAGCAGAACTTTACAGTGGTGTTCATGTGGTGATAGTTTATAGGCATGAAAGAAACAAGACTGAGGATCATGGACTGTGGCTTCAAGATTTCAGAAAGCAGCTCAAGCCAGACAATGTGTCAGTATCCTTGCATAAGGACCCTAAAATATTATTGCTTGAAGCTATGAATATGAATTCTTGCTTGCATGGAGAGCCCAGGATGTTAGTACGAGAACCATGGGACATGTGTTAAGGCTATGTGGGTATGAAATGTTACCTACCAAGAAGGGATTCTGTGTGGTGAGCCACATCCTCCAGCGTCAAGATAATCTCATTAGGAATTCCAGATGCTAGACATGGTACTGAAGGATTTGGCTTTAGTGTTTTCTATGTTGGATTTTGGTTCCACTTTGATTTGACCATTGTTTTCTATAACCCATTCTTTAGTTTTAGAATAAAAGTATTTCATTTACGCTATCACATGTCGGAAGTATTCAACTTTTTCTCATTAAACTATTTTATAGGACTTTACTATTAAAATATTTTGGGTATTTAAAATATTAGAATTGAAAGACCATGGAGATTTAGAAAGTGGAAATGCACTCTTTAAAGTTCTAGCATGGTAATAAGCCTACAAGAACAAGGAATTCACTACACTCTAAATTTCAATACTGAGGAAGAAAGAAAATGCAGTATACTTTCAACAACATAAAAATATTCTTAGATTGGTACAATGAGAAAAGTGGAAAATGACATATTTATACATTTACTTCTTGGCTCTTCTAGTGGTTTGAAAGAAAATGGCCTCTATAGGTCCAAATGACTTGGAATTATTAGGAGGTGTGGAGTAGATGTTACATTATTTGGAGGAAGTATGTTGCTGGGGGTATGCTGTAAGATCTCAGAGGCACAAGTGCCCAAGAAGGCACTCTCTTTCTGCAACCAGTCAGTTTGAATGTAGAACTCCCAGATACCAGTCTAGCACCATGTGTGACTTCATAATGTCACTCTTACAGCCATAAGGATAATGGATTAAACCTCTGAACTGTAAGCCATTCCCAAACAAATGCTTTCCTTTATAAGTGTAGCTTTGTTCATGGTTTCTCCTCACAGTGATAGAAACCATAAATGAAACAGTTATATTTGAAAATTTGTATAGTGGAGTAAGTTCTTAATTTGGGGATTTAAAAAAGTATTTCTGCATATAATTGTCAGCTAAATTAAAATCACTAATGTTTATGTACTTGAACCTACCTATATTGGCTTTTTATAGTTATCACATTTTATGAATTTTCTTAACATAAGGCATTAAAGATATTACTTCACATTATCTGAAGAAAAAAATATGATTTATAAGGAGAGTCACTGAGAAGTAAAATAGCAAAAGTTGTTTAAGTATTTATAGGGAACTGTAAAGAAAATGCATATATGTAAATAACATAAACTAATGCTAACCATATTGATGATGTTATTTCATAAATATGCATATTGTTTCAACAAGTTATAACTGTGCTGTAATGATTGAAAATATATGGAGTGCAATACTTATACTGCTATGTGTAATGATATAGTATAGACACATGTAATCCTATATGTAAATTGACAAAAGAACAAAAAGCTTCTAAAATTACTAGATGAATAGTTCTTTTATAAAACAATACACTATGGATAGTGATTATGTGTTTTTCTTTTAATTCTAAGAATACTGAAGTTTATAAAATTCCCCCTTGCAACAGCAGTTGTGTGAGGATTCTCACTTGCCCACATACTCACCTTCCCCCATTTTACTTAGTCTTTTGTTTTGGGGGAGGTCACAAGGATGGGGATGGACCTGGGAGGACAGGGAAGTGAAAGTGATCAGGGCACATTGTGTGAAATTTTCAAATTAATTTAAAAAATATATTTAAAAACAAACAAAAACAAATAACAAAACACCTCTTAGTTGAATAGCATTTACTCTCCCACCAGTTTTGAAACAATTTACTCATATGAATGATACTTGCTTTCCTCCATGCTTTCTGGTTAGTATGAACAAGTTTATGTCACATTAGAAGACTGAAAAGATCATCCTTAGTGAGGTAACCCAATCACAAAAGAACACACATGGTATGCAGTCACTGATAAGTGGATATTAACCCAGATTCTCGGAATACCCAAGACACAATTCCCATACAAATTGATTTCCAAGAAGAAGGAAGGAAGACCCCTGGTCCTGGAAAGACTGGGTGTAGCAGTGTAGGGGAATACCAGGACAGAGAAGTGAGAGGGAGTTGACTGGGGAACAGGGGGAGGGAAGAGGGCTAATGGAACTTTCGGGGAGGGGGGAACCGGGAAAGGGGAAATCATTGGGAATGTAAATAAAAAATATAGAAGAAAAAAAAAAAAGACTGAAATGGACCAAGCTGCTCCTGAGTTTCTCAGGTTGTAAAGTACCACAGCTGCATCTATGTGCCATTCAACTGACCCCAGAAATCACAACTACATCCCAGATTTGACAAATAGCATAGATTTTGAAGGGATAAAACCATGTTTATTCAGAATAAAGTTAAAATTCAGAATGAATGTGCTATTTTACTGTTTTTCTCTTTCAAGTTAGTCCGAGTATCAACTTCTATTCACTACACTGTAAAGATGCCCATATATCTGACATAATATGGTATTTTGTTCAACTAAAATAATTTTGAACTAAAAAGAGTATTTTGGGAAATATATTCTTCTATAAACCAAAGAAATACTAGACAAATCTAAAACTATTCAAAATTATCTATCCAACTATATAAGCAATACAAAATTCATTTTAATCATAATTGTGCACAGCCTGTATTTTATTATTAGTCAATAAAGCAATTTAGAAATTAATAAGTATTTTTCTAGGTGGATATGGCTTCATGAATTTTAAACAGGATGAGAAATTGCTATATTATAACTTTTGTCAAATAATTGTTTTGTGCTATTAGCAGTGGCAGATTAAAATAAGATGAGTTTTTAAATGAATAATACACATGTAATTTCTTAGCAGCCAATATCTGTTTGCTTAGTGAAATGTCTTAATACATCTTTTCAAGTATAATTTAAAAAAGAAAATACAGCAATTAGCATTTTAAAGTTTTGAAAGCTCAAGCTGTATGTATACTGTGTCCAGAAGACAATTAACACCTGCAAGGCAAGATATGCTTGGCTGTTGGTTCATTATTATTATTACTATTACTATTACTATTATTATTATTATTATTATTACTATTATTGCTGTTGTTTGTCACATGATATAATTTGCTCTTCTCTCAGTTTTTGCAAATACATTTGGTCATATGATTTTCCTTAGATTGTATGACATAAACGCAAATGGTTCTGTTGGTGGGGCGAGGGAGGATGCTTAATTTTGTGTAGGAGGGTCTGTGTTTTCTTTCTCTTGGTGACAGAGGATACCTAGTAGCAGTCATTGTCTCCTGGTTTCTCTGAGCAATCCCCTTGTTAACCCCGATAACACATGTGCTGTAGAAGAAAAAGTTCAAATCTCCACTGTGATTTTTCAAGGTACTTTTTTTTTTTGGTCTGAATATATCTATTGTACTTTGGCTTGTACCTATATGATGAACACTATGATCAAGAGCATCTTAGAAGAGAATAGTTTATTTCAGCTTACTCTTCACATCATACAGGGAACCCAGGAAGAGAGCTCAAGGAAGAAACCTGCTTAGTGACAGGCTTGCTCCTTGGGACATACTTTGCTTACTTTCCTATATAACCCATGACCACTTACCCAAGGATGGCACTACCCAAGTGGTGTGACCATTCTACATCAATTAGCAATTAAGAAAACACCCAACACACATGCTCCCAGACTAATTCCCTGGAGAAAATTCCTTATTGAGGTTTCTTCTTGACAGGTGTGTCAATGATAAGTTAAACTAGTTATGACATCATCCTTACTGATACCCTTAAATAGGGCTCAAAATATTTTACTTTTTTCCTTCAGTTAATTAAAATGTTCCTTATAGTTATGAAGATAGATGGCTGAATTTAAAGTTTGTGATTTGGAGTGGTAATGTAAAATATGGTATTTAGAAATATAAAGCAAAATTAATATTTTAAGTAATTTATTTGTTTATATGTTTGTGGATATCCTACTTAAGCATGTATACCTATAGAAAAATCACAAAATACATTAACTTCATGATTATCTATTGGATAGTAATATCCTCTGAATGGAAACATTTCCTCTGAGAGGGAGAAGGAAAGCTCAGGAGATTTAGGAATTTAACAATCCTTACAAGTCCTAAGAAAGGGACCTTCCCAAGGCCCTCCCCCAAGGTTATAGAAGCAGAAACAATAGCAGAGAGAAGAAGCCTGGTGACCACGTTGTCTACATGTAATGTAGAGAGCTGCAAGGACATAACCTGTCTGACTCAAGCTAAGGTTGGAATGATCTTTGTGGTATTATAGCTGTTTTTGAGTATTACTGAGTTAATATTCAATAATATTCCTCTAAGTTTCCCTAGCAAAGTCCATACTTGGCAAAATTAGACTTTGGTAGACACCCTGTCTGAACTGAGAGTCTTCCATCTCCAAGAAACATTTCTAGAATGAGAAAGGAAGTACCCAAGTTTTAGGAGGTAAGCAGTCATTACAAGTCCTTAGAAACATACCTCCACAAGTCCCTTCCGGAAGTTATAGAAGCAGAGATATTAGCTGAGAGAGGGAGAGACCACACATCACTTTTTTAATTGTAGGTTCTGTTCTAGCATCTTATTTTCTCCCCTGAATAACTTTCAAATAGAATTGTTTCATGTATCTATCATGGTTTGGGCAGCAATGACAAAGCATCATTGAGTGGATGATACAATCAGTGTTTCAGTTTTTTTCCCCATTGTTTTGAAGTCTGGGAAAGTCAAGGTTCTAATGGGTTTGGTTTCTGGTAAGAGCTTATCCCCAGGCTTGTAGAAAGCAGATGGGGGAAGACAGAAGGCTAGAACTTTAATGTCTGTTGTTCCGTTGTAATGATTCATCATGGCTTATTCACTTGGTATGAACAAGGAACATTAGGAACTAGTCCTGTAAAAAGGGGAGTTGTGGCTAGCACATGAATATACTCCATAGCAATGTATTTTCAGTTCTATTTTGTAATGTTGTTTCTCCCATCTCTGTGCTAGCCTCCTTTCTTTTGTCCGCCAATTTTCAATTTGTTAGTTATTTTGCTTCATGCTTTCAAGTATGGCTGTGTGAGATAGGACAGCATAGTGATAGTTGTTAAACCTAAGAATCATGAGGAGAACTTCATGATTGCCAATTAATGCAAGCTGCATTCTGCAGTGCACCTGGAACTGGTCAGGTGTTCTTTTCACCCTAAATTGAGATTTTGCAGATTTATCACCGATCGTCTCCTGAAGTCCCTTTTATACAAGGGATAAGGTGTCCACAGAGGTGAGAGAGTTGGCTGTTATACCTTGTTGGAAAGACATGATTAAAAAGAAAATGAATGGAGTCACAAGCAATTTACATCAGATCTAAAAATCAGAAACTACTTCTTCATCACAAATAGAAAATGTAACTTGCAAGGGCATTACACAGGCAATCAGGGCTTATTCCTTAATTAGGATTTAAACAGTAGTAGTAAAATTAGGATTTTAATCAGTAAAAACAAGAGCTTATTTGTTAACTATAAACAGAAACCTTAACTTGCAAGGACTTACAGGGCAGCAGGACAAAAATGAACTTATTTTTTAATCAGTTATTTTTAATTTGATTTCCTCTGGTCTTTGTTTAGCAATACTTTTCCTTTTTTAAAAATTCACTTTACATCCTGATCCCTGGCCCTTCCCTCCTCTCTTCCCAATCCCACCCTTATAAATCCCTCCTCTGATTGCCCTCACTTATTTTCCTCAGAGAAGTGGAACCTCCCTTGGGTACCACCCCACCCTGGGGCACCTAATCCCATCAGGTCTAGACACATCCTTTCCAGCTGAGGACTGTCCAGGCAGACCAAATATGGGAAAAAGGTATCTAATGGCAGGGAACAGAGACCAAGGAACCCAATACCAACTCGTTAGCGGACTCAAATGAAGACCAAGCTGCACATATACTACAGATATGTAGGGTATCGAGGTTTACCTCCTCCATGCTCCCAGGCACTGTGAACCTCCATGGTCCCAGGTTAGTTGACACTGTGGGTCTTCTTGTGATGTCCCAGTCCCCTCAGACTTGCTCACTTCTATCTCCCACTCTTCCACAAGACACCCAGGTTTCTGCCTGATATTTGGCTGTGAGTCTTTGTGTCTGTGTCCATCAGCTTCTGGACGAAGTCTCTGATGACACAGTTATATTTGGCCTCTGTTTGCAAGCATAGCAAAGTATCATTAATAATGTCAGGTTTGGCTCTCTCACATGGGATGGGTCTAAAGTTGGGACAGTCATTGGTTGGCCATTCTCTCCGTATCTGTTCTATTTTTAACTCTGCACATCTTGTAGGCAGGACAAATTTTGGGTTGAAGGATTTGTGGGTGGATTGATGTCCCCACCTCCTCATCTGGAAGTCCTGGCTAGCTTCAGGAGGTGGCCATTTTAGTCTCCATATTCCCCTCTAGTAAGAATCTAATATCAGGTCACCCACATAGACTCTCAGTATTCTATCCCATCCCAGGCCTCCAACTAGTCACCAGAGATGCTCCTACCACTAGCTAACTTCGATTCTCACTCTTGGGCCTCTCTTACTGCCCTCGCCACACCTGATCACCATTTGTGAGTATTTGTAATCCTTTGAGAGCTGTTTAATGTGGGTGCTGGGAATTAGAACCTGATTCTTCTACTGGAACTTTCAACTTCTGAGCCTTTCCTCCAGCCCCACATGTACATTTTAAATATTAGAGCAACTGAAAACATTAGGAACTATATCATTTACATTACAGTGAGATGGATACCACATAAAGTACTTAATTAGGATCTGACATAGCAAAAGTGGAAATACTTTTCAAGTTAATAATTATGACCCCAGGCAAATTACTGATAAATAATTATTATATGAATATTCTCAATTCATAAATTAAAAGATAGATTTTTCTATATAACTCACACACAACTATGTAAGATTATGAACTACAATAATGAGTGTCCTGCCCTTGGGACTCTCAGAGTCTGAACCAACAACCAAGAAATATATACAGGCTCCCTACACATATGTAGCAGATGTATAGCTAGTTCTTCACATAGGTCCCAAACAACTGGAACAGGGGCTATCCCAAAAGCTGTTGCCTGTACATGGAATATGTTCTTCTAGCTGGCCTGCCTTATTTGGCCTCAGTGGGAAAGGAAACAGTCAAGATGATATGTGAAGTGCTAGTGTGTGATGATACCCTGCTCAGAGGAGAAGGGCAGAAGGAATGGGGGAAGGATAGTGGGAAGGGATGAATGGGAGTGGGGCAGTGATCAGGGTATAAAGTGAATAAGTAAAAATTAATAATTAAAATTAATTAATTAATGTCCTGGGAAGCTATTCCCATTGGTGCAACAGTGATTACAGAACACAGGCATTATAGAAGTAACCAACCACTGTGATTTAAACCTTGATTCATTAGATGGATCCCACAATTAATATGATTATTAAAGCTAAGAACCTGTGACTAAATGAGTTATAGGTCTTTGGAGAGAGCCTACAACTGTACTTCCTGATAAATGGACTAGTATCAAATCAGCTCGTAGTGAATTATCGTTACAACCATAGTGCTATGCTTTAAAGTGTGAGTGCATCTCTCACACTTCATCAGATATATTCTTTTCACAGTAGAAGACAATTAGCACACAAACAACTCAACTACATGCATATAACAGAGACAATGAAGTTCTCAGCCTTAAGTGAGGCCTATGTATCCCACTTCAACATATTAAGGCTCAAGGGTCTCAGAGTGAGAGAGAGAGAGCTGAAAGATTGCCAGAAGTAAATATAATGGAGAATTTTAGAAACATTGTTTTCCAGACACAAACAAGCAGTTATAACTATGAATTTATCTTCACAAAATCAGAAGAAGCTGAAGCCAGACAAATCCCAACATGGTGGTGAGGAGACTAGCATCAAATCCCACTCCTAGCTGAGGAGCTATTGGCACTCAATAATTGTTGGAAGAAGGAAAGAGTTTTCTTTAATTGTGTGATAGGTTAATTATGCCAAGGCCAGGGCCGTATTCTAGAGAATTTTATAAATTGTCGATCAAGTCCAACATAAAATGGACTTGATATGTTTTAACAAAGTAGAGTAATTATGATCAGAAAACATTTATAAATTCCCTGAGAAATAGTAAAATAGCAATAAAATAGTATTAGGATGTAAGAACACAAAATTCTTCCATAGTTGATCTAGATGAAACATATTTTATGTTTGAAGACATAGCTAAGATGAAAAATAAAGCAATACCATAATCTATACTATGTCAATAGGTACCAAAAGAAGTATTAAAAACAGAGGTATTTTCAGAAAATGCAGAAGAAAGAGCAAGAAAAGTTAACATAGATGAAGAAGGGAAATATGCTGAGAACAACACAGAAAGAATTGCCATAGAGAATTAAAGATTTTCATACATTAATATGATTGTTATAGATCACAGCACAGCACTGAAATGCATGAGTCATAATCTGAAAACCAAATTAGAAAGACATACACTACAGATATATTAGTGAAATTCAATAAAGTCTCCAGTCATTGATGACAATAAGTTAAAAAAAAAAGAATGTCTAGGAAGATGTAGTTTATTTAATACATATTTTCAATAAGTTAACATACATAGAATATTCTTTTAAATGGAAAATATGCATGGTTCCCACTTATATTGAATGTTAAAGTTAGAGTACATTCTGGAGGATTAGCCTGCACATTGTGAAGTTTAGAAAGGAAATTGAAGGCTAGAAGTAAGGCTCTGTGGTTAACAGCAATTGTTGCTTTTTCAGAGTGTCCATGTTCAATTCCCAGAACCCACATGGAAGCTACTAAGCACCCTTAAATCTAGATCTAGATGTCCTTCACACTCTTCTGGACTCCTTGACAATTATACAGACATGGGGAATGGACTCATTTAGAGTAAATTGACATATGTATCTTTTAAAATGAAAATTATGCAAAACATTATTTCATACTCCAAAAAATGGAAACTGGACATTACCTAAACACATGTGGAAAAAAATGCAACAGACTTCTAAATAAAAGAGTAGTTCCAAACATAATGGGGAGAGGAGACATTTGAATGTATTTCAATGTATTAAAAGTGAAATAGAACTTATAAAACATTGTGACATACAGTGAAAGCAATATTTAAGTGGATATATACAGAACTAATAGCTATGTAAAAAGTTAAATAGGACTTCAGTTCAACAGTCTAACTAAACTATGTAAACAGTCTAACTATTCTATGTATGTTAACTTGTAGTCTTATAAAACTAGAGTGAAAACATCCTATATCTAAGTATCATTTCCATGCCTCAGTATATAATGGGCAAAGGTAGAAAGCCCTAAAATTAGAAACAGAAATTAAATAAATGAAGAAGTTAGACAGTTGAAAATATTGTGAAATTACAGTAACTTCTAGGCAAATCTGATTGTAGAGTTTCAGCCAGGAAACAAATGATAATAATATTAAATGGAAGACTGATCTTAGATTCTGAATCAAAGAAGCACAATGATAGGTCAGATTTACAATAGAGACCTTACACTATTGTGAAAGCTATTGTCCAGCAGTTTTCCCACAAGCTTTTAAAATTCATAAATTCAGTTTAAACTAGACAATACAAGTGCATCCTACAGAATGTTTCACCAGTGTCTCCTAACTCTGTCAAGTTCACTATAAACAACAACAACAAAAAAAACAACCCCCCAAAAAAAAACAAAAACCAAATGACCCAAAAAGTATTAGCTACTATAAAATAAATGAATAGCCTCCATAACCTACAGATATCAGATATACGTAAGTAAAAACAGTATCTGTGGCAGATGCCTGGATAAGAAAAGTAAAAAAAAAAATCAAGAAAATGAACAACAGTGGATATTAGACCAAAGTAGGTATCTCTCTTGATTCTTTGTAACATATCAACTAAACTAACGTGCAAAGACGTTTTGATCTCATCTGAGGAACAACTCGTTTTCACAAGAGAATACAACTCGAGGTGAATTCTAAATTTGAGCAAACTTGCTCAAAAGTGAAGAACAACCAAAACCAAAGCAAAACAAAACCTTTCATAAATCTTTGTTAGGAAACATAGGCAGTCATGGATACCTGGAATGACAATACCCTGAGTCTCAATGATTACAGTTATTGATATGGGCTTATAGCTACTTTATATAACATATTAGAAATTATATTTACTATCATAGCACAAGATAGAAGAAGTTTTTTAGTGGTTTATGTTTATAGAAAAATTTTGACAACAAAAAAATTAAAATTTGCAGTTAGAATGTGAAAATAGTCCAGAGAATTTGTGTCATAGTCATTGGCAGAGTGACACTGATGTAACTGTTATCAAAAACTAATTGCTCACACAGACAAATAGTTATCAAGCTATATTATACGTCTATATTTTTTGATGAAGCAATATTCTCTAATTAAATCAGATTTTACTACATTAGGCTTGATCTTTACAAAGAGAAAATGTTAATAATGTGTTGGAGAATTAATTCCTTGCACCACTGTGTATAAGATTTTAATAAACTTCTCTGATATCCTTGAAAACAAATACCTAAACAATTTCAAGCAAGGATATGTGGGGAGATCGGTGTCAATATTGGTTCTGACACATGAGACAAAAAGTTCAGCTGAACAGTAAAAACAAAATAAAAGTAATGAAGGTATAAGGCCTTGGTCGCTGATCTATTGCTGTGAAGGGACACCAAGATAAAGGGAAAGAGAAGCTTCGAAACAGAGCTTAGTTATACTCACAGGTTTAGTTCATATCATCATTGAGGATAGCATTGATGCATGCAGGCAGGTATGATAGCTGAGAGCTACATTCTGATCCACAAGCAGATACATAGAGAGCTAGGGCCCAGCAATGGGTTCAAACCTGTGGCACTCTTATACCCACAAAGTAAACCCTACCCCAAGTACATCCTTTCTAAGCCTTCAAATGGTGGCACTCCCTGGTGACTAAGCATTCCCATACAGGAGTGTATGGGGGCAGTCTTATTTAAATCCCTACAGGTTAGAAGGACAGATTATAAGTCCTTCAGGTTGTCTGCATGTAACACACAACAGATCCTAGAATCCAGGCCCAGAATGTCCTTGGTGATTCAGCTGTTAAGTACTTAAACTCTGATGTGTAACTACAAGGGAGTTGCCCACAGTTAGTTAGGACCAACTTCAGAAGAGTGTCAGTACTAGAGAAAATTTCCTCCTGTTGCTGTTTAGTAGCAGTTTCAAATTAATGTGGTTTAGGTATCTATAAATCAGTCGTCTTTATTAAAGCTGAGCTTGCTAATACTTCTGACCAGATGTTGCTTCTTTCTCACATTAATCATTCTCCAGTTAATTTAATTAATATTACCTTAGAGGATATTTCCATATATTCATGAAATGATTGCAATCTCTCTACTATGGATGATACACTGATTTTCATATATGTATTTTATATATATATATATATATATATTGTTTTTTAAAATGTTTTTATTTTTGAGATTATAATTTGACTAAAATATTTCTCCCTTTCTTCTGTCTAAACATTCTCATAGTCCCACCCTCCCAAATTTACTTTCAAATTTATGGCTTCTATTATTTTTATTAATTATTAAGTATAATTATTTTTATTAAGTATAACTATCAAAATTATAATTATTAAAATTAATTATAATTATTTATAATTATTAATTATTGCAAGCATTATGAATATTTTTATACATACACATTAAATATAAGCTTCTCTGCAGTGTTACTTGTGGTAGTTTGGAGATAAATTGTGTACTTTTACATGGCAAAAGTTTTCTAACACAGTAAACCTCATTTTAACTTTTATTTATAATACTCTATCTCATTATATTTTTAAAAGTATTTAACTTTATACAGGAGAATGTGTGTGTGTGTGTGTGTTTTTGCAGCAGAAGTTCACCATATGATTTTCCCACTAAACCACAAAAACAATGAATTACAAGAATCATTATTTTATTCCTAATGTCAGAATTGGTTTAGGTGCATGTTTCAGTGAAGTATTTATTGAGTGCTACTTCTTTAAAATGATTGTGTTGAGATTAATGATAGCTCTTGGATTTTTGCTTTTAATTTTATATTACCCTAATATGTACTATGCAAATTTTCATTTATTTTAGGGGCTTTCCCGTAGAATAGAAAATATTGTAATTACCATCTTATATAATGTACATAATTAAATTTCACCACTGTCTTACAGTAGTGAGTACACAGCAGAGGCTGTGGAAAGCATATATTAAAATGGATTTCCTTATGTATTATCTACATTTAGTCAAATATTATCTTTCTTTATTTATAGCCAATTGCTTGGATTTTTCAAGGCTGAGATTTTCATTTTGAATAAAAACAAATTATAATTTATCCTATTATTGATAAAATTTCAACTTATTTTTCTTTTAAAATATGATAAACTCTGTTTTGCATGATTAATAGCTTCTGGAATCACTCTCCTAGTATATAGAGTTACATTTTGACATTATTCCATTTTTCTGGGGTTATTTATTAGTGAGACTCTTAGGAGGGAATGTGTACTCTCTGCTGTACTATGGTGTGTACATGTGTACTAATGTGTACAAATGTGTATGGATGTCAAAGAAAAGAAGTAGAGAAAGAGAAAAAGAAAGAGTATGAGTTTTCTCGTTGATGAAAATTATCTGGTACCTATGCCCACCTATACTCTGCGACACTCGAGCTCTTCTTGGATATCTAAGTGCAGAGTTCTACAGCATCTTCTGAAACACTCTGTTGACATTTGCCTCCCTCGTCTTCTCCTTACTTTTCTGGAGTAGCGATGTGTTATCACCCTATCATGATCCTTAACAGCTTCTGCACGCTCATGTTCAGGGTGATTTGTATAGATGCCTTTTCTAATGGAAGTGTGATGTTCATTCTACACCTAATTGAACCTATAGTGATTTCAGTGGACAGATGCACATTAAGGATTCTGTTAATAGGGATATAGCTCATATGCCAATAATAGAGTTTTAAGAGTCTTAAGTAACACATTTTTAATGGCAATAAATGACAAAAGAGGAGATTGCATACACTTCTGTAATATGGTTAAATATTTGTTCAGAAGAACGACACAACCTGTAAGAACTATTTTCATCATTGTCACCGTGTTCCCTTTTTTAATTAATATGACAAGCTTTAATTTAGTGAAAGTTTCAACATAACCTATTACATTCTAAAATTCGTTCTTTCAAACTCAGGAGAGCTTCACCTCCACATATTATATCAACAGCACCAGATTCTGTTTTGTTACAACTGCTTGAAAGAAATTGGAACTTGAAGATCATTTTACCAAAGAAATCTTGATATTTCACTGCAGAGACAGATGTAGATTAGAACTCTCCAATGTCACAAAAGGCTAGACATATAACTTTTGTTTTTTATACAAAAATTGCAAGATGTTACATGATTTATCAGCCATAAAAATTTAAGCTAATAGCAAAAATGGCTTGGTTCTCAACATTTCCATTTATTAGATAATAAAATTATTTTTCAATTTATATGTGTATTAGTACCAATTATGACATTTAAAATTTAAAAGTAAAGATAGCCTGTTATTTTATGTTATTGTCTTCGATCAAACCAAACTATGCATCCAAGAAAGAACATCTAAACTACAGGTAGAAACAATGCTATTAAGCATAGTATCTTCATGTATATGTTTGAACCGAGTGACAGTCCTTCAGTACACAAGTACATAGGCCTTCCACACCCCTCGAGGCCATCAAATAAATCTCTGTAAGCTAGAGGAAGGATTCTCAAAGAGTTATTAATCTTTTCAGGAAGTTAATTTTAAAATAGATCATTATGTAGGTTATAGCTAAGGTTATGTATTTTTAATTCCCATAGTATGTTCTTTGAATAAGCACCAAATATTAAAGTATAGTGTCTTGGGACCAATCTGTAATAAATTACAGTGTGATATTGCTAACTGAAAAAGTCAGAAATAAGTGGTAAATTACCAGGATAGAAGGCCATTACAGAATACAGAATTGATATAGACGAAGACAGACAGATGCACAGACAGACAGACAGACACAGATGGACAGACAGATAGATGGACTGAGGAAGAGAGAAACTGAGCTGGCATAGCCTCTATCGACCATATGTAATACTCACATTGCATCACCTAGCAAGGTAAGCCTACTTTTAACAGCACTGTTAAAAACTCCTGTTGGACTCGTATCATGACTCATAAATATCAAATAAGGGGATTCTATGAGTTATTAATCTTTTCAGGAAATTAATTTTAAAATAGATTACTAGGCAGCAGAAACATAGGCTATAGCGATGGCCATCTATTTTTAATTCCTATAATACCTGCTTTTGAATAAGCACCTTATATAAAAGTATATTGTTCCTTGGGACCAATCTGCAGTAAATCACAGCATGGTACAGCTATCCGGAAATCAATCTGAACTCAGGTATCAGCTTGAGTTGCTGCTTATTTCCTTCATCTACTTTAGGAAGAGACAATGGAGAGCACTTCATCAAAAGACTGGTATCTTCAGAATAGTCACATTACGGTTAAAAATTACCTTCTAGAATGCCACTGTGGAATTAATCTGGTGAGTCCTATAGTGGTTAAACTATCTGGCACTGAAGGAAAATTCCATCATTTTAAAAGTTTGTCTCTTTGAGATACACAACTACACAGTTAACTGAATGATAAGAATGAATGAGAGCACCATTGAAAACAAATTAAGAGAAGGCGGAGGAGGAAGAGAAGGAGGAAGAAGAGGAGAGGAGGAGGAAGAGGAGGAGGAGGACAAGAATTCTGCTACACTTTCAATTACAGTTTTAGATGAATTGCAAGATAATAGTCATCCATATGGATTCTCAACTTTTGCATTTTTTATTAATCATTGCATTCATTTACATCTCAAATGATATTTCACTTCCTGGTTACCCCCTCCACTGACGCCCTGGCCCACATTACCCCTCTCCCTCCCCTTGCCTTTATAAGAGTGCTCCCACACCCACACCCAATCTCTGGCCCAACTGCTCCAGCATCCCCCTACTCTGGGACATCAAACCTCTCAGGGACCAAGGGCCTCCCCTCCTGTTGCTGTCAGGCAAGACCACCCAATTCTACATATGCATCTGGATCTATGGATCCCTCTAGGTACACTCATTGGTTGGTGGTCTAGACTTTGGGAGAATTGGGTAGTCAGACCAGCCTATGTTGTTCTTCCAATGTGGTTGCAATTCCTCTTCACTCCTCCAATCCTACTGCCAGCTCCCTCATCAGGTTCCCTGAGTTCAGTCTGATGGTTGGAACTAAGCATCTGCATTTGCATTGGTCAGTTGCTGGCCAGACCTCCTAGTGAACCACCACACTAGGTTCTGTGAGCAAGCACCTATTCACCACTACAACAACAGTGTTGAGTTTGGTGTCTGCAGACATTATATATCCCCAGGTGGGGTCGTCCTGGGTGGCCCTTCCTTCAGTCTATGTTCCATTTTTTGTCCCAGTTCTTCATTTGGACAAGAACACTTCTGGGTTTAAAATACTTTGAGATGGGTGGGTGAGGGATGGCGGCTTCTTTTTGTATTCTTCCTTTGGATTAGTACTATGTCCCACCAATTTCCACCACATTCCTATGCCCCTTACTGGTTAAACATTTCTATATACGGCACTCCATTTCTTTACTTTAAATTTACCTATAATCTACTCTGTCTTCACTCTTAATATTCCCTTTCATAATGACCCCTTTATAATTTCAAGGGTTCTGTTACACAAAGTTAACAACACAAACAAAACATTTGAAGCTAATACACTCGTATTGGAAAAGAGCATGAAAATTTTCTTTCAGGGTCTGAATTACTTCACACACGCACACACACACACACACATTCATTTCTATTCATTTCCTTGTATATTTCATGGTTTAATTTTTATTTCCAAATGTTTAAAATTCCACTAGTCATTCCGACCTTCATTCTCCTATTTGTCTGATGATGGACATCAAGGCTAAATCCATTTCTAGCCATTTTGAACAGAGATTACCTGAACATGGAATGTCTCTGTAGCTGAATAAAGTTGGGGATGTAAATGTCCTGGAGGGATATAGCTGGGTTATATTTTCTATTTTTAGTCCTTTGAGAAAACTTCAGAGTGATTTCCAAAGTGGATTCATTCGTTTACACAACCACCATAGTGTTTAAGAGTTAACCATTTACTACATCAGTGGTAGCATTTGTATTCTGACTTGGGTGAGATAGAAACTTTTTTTATTTTACAATTTTTTTAACATTAGTTATAGTCTTTATTTACATTTCAAATGTTGTCCCCTTTCCTGGTTTCACCCCCCCAAAACTCCCTAACCCATTCTCCTTCCCCCCTGCTCACCAATCCACCTACTCCCACTTCCCTGTCCTGGCATTTCCCTACACTGGGGCATCTAGCCTTCTCAAGACCAGTGGCCTCTCCCTACTTTGATATTCAACAAGGCCATCCTCTGCTGCATATGTATCTGGAGCCATGGGTCCCTCCATATGTACTCTTTGGTTGGTGGTTTACTATAGAATTTTAAAGTACTTTTGATCTGCATTTCCTTGATGGCTAAGGTTGTCGAGCACATTTAATGGTGTTTTGTGTCCTGCCACCTTGCTGAATGTGGTTATTTTGTTAGATCATTACTACCAAAAGGACAGATAATTTTTTTAGACCAGCAGGCCTCCATATAACTGCAATACCATGTTAATCCCCATTTAATTATTAAAAGCAGTTGTAGTTTTCATTTTAAATTTTCTTAATTGGGAATATGTGTGAATATTCATTAAATGCCTTCAATGCCCAACAAAATCATAGTTACCTTCTATTTAAGGGCTTACCTGTGAACATATTACTGTACATTAATAAGAGAGACTATTGGATTTGTGATGCATTACATTGATCCTTTATGATCAATTTCTGTGTAGTCTCTGCCTATGAGAGACACTGAGTGCCAATAATGAATGCATCAAGAGCATAGTGAATTTACCATATAAGTCTCTCAGAAAAGAAAATCACATTTATCACAGTCAACCTATTTCATTGTACCTTGAAGCACAAGAAAAAGCATAACATGAATTTTAATATCAGTTTTTAATTACTAGCTTTATTCCAGCTTTAATATTTGAATCTATCACAAGCTTAAATATATCTGATCATAAATATTATTTAATTACAAATAAATTTGAATCCAAGATATTTTCTCATGTATAATTTTCTCATTCTATAATTCATCATAAGTGAAAAATATTTTTCAAATTTAATTCTTGTAAACTTTGTCAGAACCAACAGTTACAGATAAATTTAGTTGGAGAAGCACCTGTTACACAAGAAGGTGCTTCCTTAAGGAACCATCTTTTTGACAGCCATATTCACTTTGCTCCTGCATGGGTGTGTTTTCTAATTTGGTTCCCATAGTGAATTGAACATGTTTGGCTATAAGATGAGGTACTATTATGTGTGGCCCTGTTTGAATAGATGTGGCCTTCTGATGCAAGATATTTCCTATCCATTTACATTGAGGCAGTGAGAGGCCAGTGATT
Source organism: Tokudaia tokunoshimensis (assembly GCA_036184795.1). NCBI lineage: Eukaryota > Metazoa > Chordata > Mammalia > Rodentia > Muridae > Tokudaia > Tokudaia tokunoshimensis. The sequence goes on from BTHU01000014.1 coordinate 24,051,362, forward strand.
GGAGGGGAGAGAGGAGGAGGAGCTAAGAGAAGGAGGGACAGAGAGAGGGAGCCTGGGATCTGGACGAGGGAATGGAAGAGGAGACACACAGATTCAGATGGCGTCAGATGTGTTTCTGGTGTGCTGAAAGGCCAGGAATATTGGGATAAAACTTTATCATTGTAACTTGGCATTATGTAATTGGGAGTTTCATATACAAAAATATATTTGGTTAACTACTCAAGTTTAAGAGTCATGCTTTGCTGGATACTTGGAAGGAGTGGGTGCTGGGCAGGCGGGAGAGACCTGGTGGGGCGATACTATATTTTAATCTTTTCCTACTATAGCCTTGTTGGAGGAAGTGTGTCATTGTGTAGGTGGGCTTTGAGGGCTCATAGCACTCAAACTCAGCGCTGTGTGGAAATACTCTCCTGCCAGCTGCCTGTGGAACGAAGCTAGTCTCCATCTGGTTTTGGATCAAGATATAGAACTCAGCTCCTCCAGCAGCATGTGTACCTGCATGCTGCTATGCTTCCTACCATGATGATAATGGGCTACACCTCTGAACCTGTAAGCCAGCATCAATTGAATGTTGTCCTTTATAATAGTTCCCTTAGTCATGGGTCTCTTCACAGAAATGGAAATCCTAACTGCCACAGTTCTTGTTTCTAATTTCTACTGCTTTTTAAAAAATGTCACTATATACTTTGTAGTCTTATGATTTGGACTTTGATCCACTGTGCAAATACCCTTGTGATCCAGGTCGTTGTACTTGCCAATGGTTCTCTGTTTTATAATGCTGAAGTGGTACTCATCTTATTGAACTACTTTGACTTAATTTGCAGTTCACAAAATGAAAGATATTTGGGATATCACACCTTGGGATGGTTTTGAATAAGGTGAGCTCAGAGATTTGTGAACGTCTTATAGACGAATGAAGGGTAGAGAGAGCATTAAAACGAGTATTGTAAAACCTAATTTACATTACTGCCGAGTTGCTTTGGGACAAAAGAGCAGTTCACCATGAATATGCTTAAACCTGAAAAATCAGATACACCAGGATAAAGGAAATAAAGAATAAGGGTGCCAAGTAAAATGTTAAAATTCTGCTAATGGCTTTATCCACTCACCTCAAGATGGCTCCTTCTTTATATGTGTGCTTTTGTATATTGACATAAAAAGCAATATGGCATTTGTGTGAAGAATTGTAGAAGGTCTGATTGTAGATATCACAGGCTATAGTGTCATTTTCCATCAACACTCATGGTCAGTTACTATTCAAAAATATTAAATTAAAAAAATCCATACACAATTCATAAGTTTGAAACATGGTTTTTAGAGTTGTTTTATCATAAGTTCTTCTTCATGTCTATAGGATCAACATTCGACACATATATGTACATGTCATTAAACTACAGTATGTGCAGAAACTGGTCTCATCACTCTCAATAACCAGTTGTAGCTCCTGAGCACATCCCCATACAGATAAAAAGTAACACATATGCTTCTCAAGACACTAAGCTTTTTCTATGATATTAAATAAATTTTTCTCCAGAAGTACAAGGAGACCAGCATGAACCTATTGTTTTCTATGGATATATAGAAATGTAGATGTTATCTAGTTAAAAATCATGAAATGTGTGAAAAGACAGGACAGTTCTAATTAAAACCAGTTCAAGTAATATTTATTAAGGAACATTTTCAATCAGTTTTCTAACTTTCTTTCACAAAACATTCATGTAAGTTACTACAAAATAAGAATTTTATATAAAGCTTGTAGAAACAAAATTTTCCAATTAAAAATTTGAAAGCTAAGTGTATGACATTTTTCCTTAAGTTTTACTTACCAGGAGGTTGGACAAACTATTTTGAAATTGAAGACTGTAATAAAAAGAGTCAATATAGAAAGGTTTAACAACTAGTATGGGTAAGATGATTTCTCTGGGGCCATAATGAAATTCATGAAACAAATGTTAATTTTGGCATCTTTTAAATTAGCAGAGAATCTGCAAGTGTCAGTATTAAACAAATATCTTTCCAAAAACAAGGAAAATTGATTTAATTGCTATTATTAACCATAGAATTTTCTACTTTGTAACAGTATATAGTGAAGATTAATCTTGTTAATCTACCAGGAAAGAAATCATCATGGAAGCTCAGTGTACATAAAACATAAAATTGTTGAAAGGATTATTACTATTAGTGCATTTTGCAAATATTTTAAACAGTACAAACATTTAATTTCATATAAAAAGAAATTTCTCCATTAGACACTGAAATATGACAAAATTTTATCAGGTCATTATACCAAAATATGAACCAGATATTAAACATAATTCTAGAACTAGTTGAGTGTTATGGAATTTATTTTTTGTAAATATTCATATAGTTTTTACATAAATATTAAAAAGATAATGTAACTTTCTCTTATACTGATATTATTCTAAAGTGTGATCATCACTTATTACTAGGATCATGACTTTGAAACTTTTTCATTTGAAATAACCTATTAAACTATTATTTAGCTTAAAATTGTCATTGATTTCAAATTTATTCATTATGTACTTTTGTTGCATAATATTTTCCTTATATTCAACACCTACTTCCAGAATTAGTAGCATAAATCTTAAATTATGAACTTCTGCTACAGCATGAAGAATAAACTTCATCCTAAGAGAAGTTCACTGCATAATTTTCTGGTTAATTTCATTTTTTAAATTGCTTGAATCTTTTCTTAACCTTGTGTATTCATTTATTTAGGGTAAAGATTTGTGTGATGATGCTGACTTTAATGTGAAATGGCAATTACAAGGAAAAATGAGATGTTCAATAGTCATTCAAAAACTGAGCCAATGTGTAAATAAATTCCCATGAATCCTATATGCGTCCATCTTTCTTGTTAGTACTGCAAATGTGCATGTGAAGCTGGTATTACAAGATCAAATATTACATCATATTTTGCACAATTATGGAACAGAAATCAGAGACTTATTTCAGACCAGAGATTTAAAGCAAGTGTTTCCATTTTTGATTTCAGTAATTTGGCACTGCTGTTTAGGGGTCATGTTTTTCTCAGCTTCTCTACGAGAACCAAATCAATTCTTTGTTAACGCCCATTTTAAGTTAAACAATCTGCAAGTGTCTGCACTAATTTCTGCTTCAAAGCATAATTTTCCCTAGAAATATTGAGATGCATTCTAACTAAAATTAATCAAATATTGGGTTTATAATTGAAGTCATCAGATTTTTGTCAGCTTGACAAATATAAGGAGAAAACAACTGGAAATGAGAAAGATTCATTTTTACCTCACTGCTTCAGGAGTTTCAATTCAAGATTAACTATATCCATTATTTTGAACTTGAGACATGCGAAGCATCATGGCAAAGTGTGCAAGTGGAAAGGCTCCTGCCCCATAGGCAGCTGAGATGTTTTGAATGAGAATGTTGTCAGGAAAGAATTCAAAGTGAAAAAATTACTTTGACCTGTGAGAAATGATAGCACAGTATCAGGGATGGAGGTAACCCAATAAAAAGGAGGGGGGGAATAGAAAGTCCTGTAGAGACTATATAAATGCACAATTTAGAATACATTTTCAAAACTCTTCAAGTGCCTTACATTTTCCTGCCATAATGAATACTATCATCTGAGTATTTAAATGTAAGAATTAGGGACTTTTAATGATTTTAAAGCCTATTTTTGGACACAGTGGGATAGTTGGATTTTGTCAGTGCTAAAGAAATTTAGACATATCTGGGAAGAGAAATTTCTTTTTTTTTTCTTTTATTGGATAGTTTCTTTATTTACTTTTCAAATGTTATCCCCTTTCCAGCTCTCCCCTCCAGAAATCCCCTATCCCATCCTCTCCTCCCACTGCCTCTATGAGGGTGCTCCCACCCCACTCCCACCTGCCTTCTGCCCTGGCATTCCCCTACACTGGGGCATTGAACCCCCACAGGACCAAGGGCAGTTCCTCCCACTGATGTCCAACAAGGCCATCCTCTGCCACATACTCGGCCGGAGCTGTGGGTCCCTCCATGTGTACTCTTTGGTTAGTGATTCAGTCCCTGAGAGCTCTGGGGGGTGGGGGATATGATTGGTTGTTATTATTCATCCTATGAAGTTGCAAACACCTTCGGATCCTTCAGTCTTTTCTCTAACTTCTCCATTGAGGACCCAGTGCTCAGTCCAATTGTTGGTTGTGAGCATCCACCTCTGGATTTGTCAGGCTCTGGCAGAACCACTCAGGAGACAGCCATATCAGGCTCCTGTCAGCATCTGCAATAGTGTCTGGGTTTGGTGACTTTACTTGGGATGGATCCCCAGGTGGGGCAGTCTCTGGATGGCCTTTCCTTCAGTCTCTGCTCCACACTTTATCTCCATATTTCCTCCTGTGAGTGTTTTGTTCGCCTTCTAAGAAGTCACAAAAGATCACACAGGGTATGCACTCACTGATAAGTGGCTATTAGCTGAAAAGCTCAGAATACCCAAGATACAATTCACAGACCATGTGAAGCTCAAGAAGAAGGAAGACCAAAGTGTTTTCTCAATTAAAACAATTAACTGAGAAAAAATTCCCATCCAGATTGATTGTAGATATTTTATGATTAATGAATGATATAAATGAAAAGAACACTATGGAGATATCAGCCCAGGCTGGTGGTCCTGCATAAGAAGGCAGGTGAACAAGCCATGGAGATCACATAGGCTGGGCAGTCTTCCTCAGTGACTTCTGCTTTATTTCCTGCCTCAAGATTATGACCCTACTTGAGTTCTGTGTTAGTCAGAGTTTGTATTCCTGTACAAAATATCATAACTCTACTTGCTTGATTTGTGTGTCAACTTGAAACAGGCTGGGGTTATCACAGGGAAAGGAGCTTCAGTTGGGGAAGTGCCTCCATGAGATCCAGCTGAGGGGAATTTCTTTGAGAAGCAAGTTGGGGAGGAAAGGGTTAATTCAGCTTACATTTCCACATTGCTGTTCATCATCAAAGGAAACCAGGACTAGAACTCACTCAGAGGAGGAACCTGGAGGCAGGAGCTGATGCAGAGGCCATAGAGGGATGGTACTTACTGGATTGCTTTTTCTACCTTGCTCAGCTTGTCTTCTTATAGCACCCAGGACCACCAGCCCATGGATGGCACCAATCACAATGAGCCCTCCCCCCTTGTTCACTAATTGAGAAAATTCACAGGTGGATCTTATGGAGACCCTACCCCACCAACACTACAGGATATTTCCAATGTTATGGGTTACCCATCACATCTGACTATAAGTGACCTACTGAGTAGCATACTTGGTACTGAATAGTACTACTCATACTACAGAAGGAGAAAAGACATCATCAATATCACCCACCCAGCTTACAAACCTGTAATCTACAATAGTAACCCAATTACAAGGTATATTGGTGAAATGTTGGCACAAATGTTCTTGCAATAGCCTATCACCTCTTTTTTTTATTGGATTCTATTACATTCTATGAAATAGAACCCCACCTTACACTGCTACATTGTCCAAGAACTTGAGAGTAGATAGGTCATGGAACCTAGGGGGAAACCTACTACTTACTACTACTGCTACTACTACTACTACTATTGTTGTTATTATTAATATTACTATTATTATTTTAAATAAATGTAGTAACAAAGCAACTAATGGCATTTTGCTTTACCCATAGATCAGTGCAAGGTCAGAACCTCATTCAGCCCTCATTAGCAAAGCTTCTTCTAGAAATAGATGATGATTAACACAGATACCAACCATGCATTTTGGAGAATAGAAAGCTTTTTAAGCATTCAGACTTAAATCACATGTCTTCATCAAACCCCTCCACTCCAGTCTCAGGGATCAATGTGGAAGGTGTGGTGGAAAGATTGCACTTATCCATAATAATGTTCCAACAAGCACCTTTACTTTGATTTTGCAAAACTTTGAAATAACCATTAACTCTTCAACATAGACTGTCTGTACCCATGGAAACGGAGCACAGAATTGCTTGGTGTTAATTTGAGTTTGACCTATTAAAACAAAAATATAATAAAAAAAGAAGAAAATTGCATCCGTATGTTCAATGGTTTATGAATCAATGCTAAAATTATTGAAATTATGTTGTACTGTTTCTAAGAACCTAGCATAAATGCATATTAATTTGTCTTATATCACCATATCAGTGGATAGCTGCCCAGTATTTTGTATACATTGGCATTCTTTCCTAAATTTTATTTAATTGTATATGAAATAATAACCATAGTTGACACTTGCAGATTTATATTTTATAATTATGTATATAATATATTTATAGTTTATAAAATGCATTTTATATTTATTTTATCCATTATGATAATAAACAACAAGAGTATACTTTGAAAGAGATCATTAATCAAAAACTGAACTATACTGATGTCTATTAAAGATTTATAGTATAAAATGGAACTTAAGGACTGTACTGTTAGAAAAATAATTTGTATCTTTTTTTTTCTCTCCTAGTTATATGGTGCAACTCTGATGATATATAGTAAATAGGAAATTTACTTCAAGAAAGGCAAAGGATGTTTCAGGAGAATGAATTAACTGGAATTCAAAAGAAGTCGGCTACTCCCATGCTCCAAATTGAAGTTTTCTGGCCTACAGAATTCCCAGTTCAGGAGATGTCATCATTTTAGTGAAGCTCAAGATGTGTCTATTGAACTCGATTATATATAGTTATTTCTGAGCAGAGACTACTCTTTTGACTCAATTTGAAAGAAAATTATTTCCAAATGTTTAAAAGACTCATGGATCACCTAGTATTTGGTATTGGTTATCAAGTTTACTGAATATGAAGTCCTTAGGACTGAGAAAATAAATACTTGAGAGCATTTATATATCTGTTCTAAAAAGAATTCAGTCATGAGACTCTAAGTTTCTTTAACATATTCTCTTAGGCTGGGACCTGATGAAAGACAATTAATGGAAATTTAATTTGAACATAGATTCAAATTTTGGAATATTATGATTGCTCTTTCCATTCACAGATATTAGACCCCATCTCTGTCAGACTTTCAACACAATCTGACCCATACTAACCTTGTCAGAAGCTACAATCCTTCATTGTAAAGCAATGGTACCTCAGGAATCCAGCTTCTTAGACTGAGATAGAGTATCTCCTGCTTCTTCAGTGTGAGTCTTGCTTCATCGGGGTGAGTGCAACCATTTTTGGACTGTCCAGATACCTATCATCTATCACATTAAATCCAAACACTTCACACACACACACACAGAGAGAGAGAGAGAGAGAGAGAGAATTATCTGGAATCTTAGAAATCTTCTTCTAGTAGTCTTCAAGTCAAGAAAAGAAAAAATAAAGACTGCTGGTCACAGCATCTTTAAAAAGTTGACTGCTTTCCCTGCATGCAATAAGGACACATGCTCCACTATGTTCATAGCAGCCTTATTTATAATAGCCAGAAGCTGGAAAGAACCCAGATGTCCCTCAATGGAGGAATGGATTCAGAAGATGTGGTATATTTACACAATGGAATACTACTCTGCAATTAAAAACAATGAATTCACGAAATTCCTAGGCAAATGGTCAGAACTTGAAAATATCATCCTTAGTGAGATAACCCAATCACAAAAGAACACACATGGTATGCAGTCACTGATAAGGGGATATTAACCCAGAAGCTCGGAATACCCTAGACACAATTCACATATCAATAGATTTCCAAGAAGATGGAAGGAGAGACCCCTGGTCCTGGAAAGACTGGATGTAGGGGAATGCCAGGACAGAGAAGCGAGAGGGGGTTGAATGGGGAAAAGAGGGAGGGAAGGGGGCTTATGGGACTTTCGGAGAGGGAGGAAACAGAAAAGGGGATATGATTTTGAATGTAAAAAAAAAACTTAGAAAACAAAATTTACAAAAAAAGTTGACTGCTCATTTCTTCACTTGTATAATTATTAAACATAATGATTAAAGGTGACATGAACTGTCAAGTTTTAAATCTTAGAATCTTTGACTGCCCAATTTAAAATGATGAGAAATACAGGAAGTCATGTGACAGAATATCATAAAAATATTTGAATTACATTTGAGTATATAAATATTATGCGAAGCAGGAAGCATTACATATGTAGAAATAATTTGTAAAAATACAAGAAGACATTGATGGGATATCTCATGGAGTCCAAATTGATCTTGAATTCTATCCTTGCCTCTTAGGGACTAAAAGAATCACAGAGGGGCTTGGACAGTTTACTTAATAGTTAAGAGCACTGGCTTCTCTGACTTCTAGAAGTCCTTGGTTTGATTCCAAGCACCCACAAGATGGCTCACAACTGTCTATAACACCATCCTGTAAGATCTGACAACCACTTGTGTCCCCTGTAAGCATTGCACACATGTAATAGAGAGATAAGCAGGTAAAATACAATCACACATACAAATAAAAGAATACCGTAAGTGCTTGTGGGTTTTGTTTTATTATAATTTAGTTTTGTATAGAATAGAGTTTATTCAGGGCATGGGATGGAAGTTAAGGGGGTAGTAGAGACAGAGAAAGGCAGAGAGAGAGAGAGAGAGAGAGAGAGAGAGAGAGAGAGAGAGAGAGAGAGAGAGAGAGAGAGAGAGAGAGAGAGAAAGTAGAGAAGCAGAGGCTGGCCATGACTGCATGGAGAGGGAGAAGGGGAGGAGAGCCCAAGATGAGGCAAGAGAGACACTAGGACAGTGTGAGCACTTTATTGTAATTTGAGGGGATCTTTGTTTAGTAAGTTTAGCTCAATGTAGGATGAAACAGATTAACAATCAGGTAGATGCCTTGTATAGACTAAAGCTAGCAAGAGGTACAGAGTTTAAGTCTTTGAATACTTTTTATTCAAAGCATTTCATACTCATACAGAAATGTCTATACCTTTATCTATATCTGTATCTATATTATCTATACAGTTTATCCTACTCTTGTACACTATTTCTCATCTGCAGTTTATCCTCCCTCCACTACTTCTAGCTCCGGTGTCTCTGACTCTTTTGTCTGCACCTGGGACTATGTTTCTCCTACTGAGTAGCCTTGTCCAGCTTTAATATGGGGGTTTATATCTAGTCTTGTTGTAACTCACGTAAGTTACTTAGGTTGCAATTTATAAAAATTATCCCTGGGAGGCCTGCCTTGCCATACTACCATTTATCAAACATATGAGCATTTGCCATTTCTACAAAAGTACATTTAAAGTGGCTAGAGCCAAGTATGTTCTAAAGAATATCTGTAGTGCCCTTAGAATTCTGGAATATTTTAATAATCAAAATCAAATAGGAAAATATGAAAGAACTCTGACCATATACTTCTAGTTTACGATAACCTTTGTTCAGATTTTTAAAATGTCATAAAAATATTTTCTTCTTTATGTCAGTTCTCTATTCTCATTTAGAAGGTATTTAATATTTTCAATTCTCTATCAGTCTGCCCAGCATAAATTGTGTTTATCTGGTTTCTGTACTCAACTGTGGAAAGCAATTATGTACCAACATATTTGGTCATTATTCTAGGTTATTCTTATTTCTTTGATAAAATATCCTAATTAAAAGTAACATAGGCATGAAAGGGTTTAATTTAGCTCACAACCCCATTGTACAGTCCATCATTGTGGAAAAATCAAGACATGAACTACAAGGAGCTACTCATATCCACAGTAGAGAAGACAGAGAAAAATAAATGTATTAGGGCTCCGAGGGCTTTCTCACCTCTTATACAGTCCAGGAAATAATGCAGCTTACCTTCAGGCTGAGTTTTCTCATATCAGCTAAAGCCACCAGTAATCTCCCACAGACATGTCCACAGGCCAACACAGCCTGAATAATTTCTCTCTGAGACTCTCTTTTTAGGGGATTCTATGCTACAATTAATTTAGGAGTAAAATAACCACACTCATCCAATCTCAGAAGGAAAATCAATTTCTCTGTCTCTTCTTCCTTTTTCTCCTTTCTTCTACTCTGTATCCCCTTCCTTTATCTGTTTTACCGTTTGCTTTTGAAACAGAATCTCATGATATTGAATAACTAGTTCAGAAATTTTCATGCCTCAACTTAAAGAAAAATAAGTTATAGATTCATGTCAGGACACCTGGCTTTATTTATTACTTTTGTGATATTAAATTTCTCTTAAATTTTTTACTTCCCCCATAAGCCACTGCCAAGGCTTCAATTAAAATAAGAACTATATAATAAATGAATAATGTAATTTTCCTTAAATAAAATATTTTATTTTTAAAATTTTTTATAATTTTGTGGTGGAATAATAAATAAATTACTTCTATATATAAGTATTTTTAGAACATGTTTGTATACAAAATTAGTGATACTTAATTTGTATATTAGTTAATTTCTTTATTGCTTTAACTGGGTATCTAACAGAAACTACATATAGGAAAAAGGACTTCCACTGCTCATAATTTTCAGGTTTCAATCCATGGTTTCTTGGTCTTATATTCTTGGGTAGAATCTGATGGTGAGAGAGTTTAAGAAGATCGCTGATTCTGCTCTATACTGGAAACAGAAACTGAGGCAGCAACTAGGTATAAATTTCGTAATTATTCTCCCAGGCATTCCCTAGCTCATTTCTACACCCAAAGGTTTAAAGAATTTTAAAACACTTGAATCACCTAATAACCAAGCACTCAACTCATGAGATTGCTGGGGACACTTGTGTTTAAGTCCTAACATTATCTTGAGTCTGAAAAGTTTGTTAATTCATAATGTATTCAATCCATTTCCATGGGTCTTCACGACTCTGAAATCTCTGGTGTTGATCAAAAGTTCAAGTCCTCTTTTCCCTTTTCTGTTCCCTCTTCCACACAGGTTTCTCTCTCCCTTCCCCATCCTGTGATTGTTTTTCTTCTCCCTCCCAAGTGTGATTGAGGCATCTTTACTTGGGCTCTTCAGCTTCTTAACCTGCTTGAGTTCTGTAGTTCTGTGGATTGTATCTTGGATATTCTGTCCTTTTTTCTTTAGCTAATATCCACTTATTAGTGAGTACATACCATGCATGTTCTTTTGGGTTTGAGTTACTTCACTCAGGATGTTATTTTCTAGTTCTATCCATTTGCCTGCAAAGTTCATGATATCCTTGTTCTTAATAGGAGAATAGTATTTAATCATGTAAATGAACCCCATTTTCTGTATCCATTCTTCCATTGTGGGACATCTGGGTTGTTTCCAGCTTCTGGCCATCACAAATAAGGCAGCTACGAACATCATGGAATATGTGTCCCTGTGGCCTGGTGGGGCATCTTTTGGGTACATCCCCAAGAGTGGTATAGTTGGGTCTTCAGGTATATCTAATTCCAAATTTCTGAGGAACCTTCAGATTGATTTCCAGAATGGTTGTACCAGTTTTCAATCCCACCAGCAATGGAGAAGTGTTCCTCTTTCTCCACATCCTTGCCAATACATGCTGTCTCCTGAGGTTTTGATCTTAGCCATTCTAATTGTTGTAAGGTGGAAATTCAGGGTCTTTTTGATTTGCATTTCCCTTATAAGTAAAGACTGAATATTTCTTTAAGTGACAGGGAGGGGAAAGCGGGAACATGAGCAGGTATTGAGGCAGGGGGCAAGTGGCAGGGGGGAACAGGAGTGAATCCCTGAGTGCCAGCAGAAAGAATAGAAACAGGTAACCTCAGGAGGTAGGAGGTGGGGTGACCCTTTACAGTGTACCAGATACCTGGGAGGTAAGAGACACTCAGGACTCATGGGAGGAACCTTAGATGAAATGCCCAACAGTGGGGAGAGGGAATTTGTGGAGTCCATCTCCAGTGGGAAGACAGGGCATCAAGTGGAGGGATGAGATTGCCATCCTAAGTTAAGGGCTCTGACCCAGAACTGTTCCTGTCTAAAAGAACTGTAGGGATGGAGAGAGAGGGGGGGGGAGAGAGAGAGAGAGAGAGAGAGAGAGAGAGAGAGAGAGAGAGAGAGAGAGAGAGAGAGAAGAGAGAGAGGAGAATGAAGGAAAAGAGGTCCAGTGACTAGTCCAAATTGGGATTCAGCTCAGGGAGCAGCTCCAAGTCCTGACTCTGTTACTGATTCTGTAGTGTGCTTCCAGACTAGAGCCTAGCATGGCTGCCTCTGAGAAGCCCAACAGGCAGCTGAAAGAGTCAGATGTAGATACTTAACACCCAACCAATAGACAGAAGCTGGTGACCCCTGTAGTTGAATTGGGAAGGGACTGGAAGAAGCAGGGGAAGGTATCAACCCCATGGGAGGACCAGCATTCTCAACTAAACTGGCCCCTGTGATCTCTTGGACAGAGATACACCAACCATGCAGCGTACACTAGCTGGTAAGAGGCCCCAGACACACTGGGTCTGAACTCCTTCAGAGAAGATGCACCTAACCCAAGGGAGACTAGAGGCCTCAGGGAGTAGGGAGGTCTGGTGGGATGGGGTGAGGGTGGGGACATCCTTTTGGAAACAAGGGTAGTAGGGTGGGGAGGGTCTTGGAGGGTGGACTGGGAGGAGGATGGCAATTGAACTATGAAAAAAGATTAAATACTACTACCACTACTACTACTACTAATAATAATAATAACAATAATTAATAATAATAATAATAATTAAAAATTAAAAGAATAGCCGGGCGGTGGTGGCGCACGCCTTTAATCCCAGCACTTGGGAGGCAGAGGCAGGAGGATTTCTGAGTTCGAGGCCAGCCTGGTCTACAAAGTGAGTTCCAGGACAGCCAGGGCTACACAGAGAAACCCTGTCTCGAAAAAACAAAAAAAAAAAAAAAAATTAAAAGAATAAAGTGGAAGTAGGGAAATTTTAAGAAGTAAAATGTGTTTATTTGTAATTAAAAATAAAGTTCAAGTTCATAGTTCTGAATCTCAAGGCAATCTCTTACTTGAGCTTGTTATAAAAACAAAAAATAGAGCAACAAAAATCTAAGGGCCCCTTCTCCAGCAATTTGGGAAGTAGGAGATGTTTCCTAAAAATTAAAATGGCTGCACCCACATTTAAACCATGGCACGAATGTGAGAGTTTTCTCTCTCCTAGTCTCTCTAAGTCTTTCTATGTGCTTCTCTCTCATTTACAGACTCTCATACTAAACAAAGAATTGCATGCTCTCATTCATTTATTTATTTAAAAAAAAATGACAATTTTTATACTAAGTAAGCATTCCCACTACATAATAGAGGAATGGAGATATATCAAGGAAGGATAGGGCAAAATACACACACACACCAATACTAATACTAATAATAATCATAACCATAATCATAATCATAATTAAATCTTTAAAATCTCTGTCCAGGATCAAAGGCAAACACTAAAAATCCATTATATGTAATATGCACATGAAGTTTTCAAATAATAAGGTTACCATTATTTTAAATACAGTATAGGCAACATGAACAAAACTTAAGTTAATTTCAGAATTGCTATCATTTTTTTTTAATTTAATTTAATTTTATTTTTTTTAATTTACATTCCAAATCACTTCCCCTTTCCCGTTTCCTCCCTCCCCGAAAGTCCCATTTTTAAAGGAATGGAAAGTACCTGTAATCTTACCTTTGGTTTTGCCCATTCCCAGTTTATAATTTTGAGTTGGAAAACTTTTAAAACATTAACTTCTTACACAAACATGAATGATAAATTCTTAGTATACTGTATAGAAAATGATAAGTTAACAGTTGTGTTCAGCAAATGTCATTTATCAGTCAAAAATGACTGAACAGTGTCAGAAAAAGAAGGCATTAAAAAGAAAATAAGGAAAACAAGCTTCACCCTCTAAGATTCAAATTACATTCGTGTGTCAACTCTTTAGAAAACAAACATGAAACCAGATTCAGCTGGCCTGGAAAAACAGAGTCAAGGGAAACTTTTGTTAGACACTGATTTTTAAGTTGAGGAAAGAGAATAATATCACCTAGAAGTTCCCGTGTTTGAAGACATTGTGGTAATTCAGCCTGAAGTTTTGGTATACATTAATGAATACACAGAAAAGTAAGAGACAAAATGTACCTATACATACACTGTGGCATATCTTTTGTTAATTTTAGATATGAACAAATCAGTACATATTAACTCACAGAATTTAAGCCTTATTCTAACATCAGTGGAAGTCTAAGAAATATCCTGAAGATTTCCTTTGACACTTAGATTAAGGTGTAGCAAGAACAGATAGGAGGCAAGAATTCTCACCAAGATATATCTACAATCACCTGCCAGTGAGTTAGAGAAAATAATAATTCCCTTCATGACAGAATTATCATTGAAGATCAAGAAAAAATGAATGGATACATTTTGTGAACATTTAGAAAGCATTGGTTTTTTGTTTAACTGCAATGAATTATGATAACGAGATGAAGTGGGCTATAGAGATGCATTTGCAGGTAAGAGTTTACTGCTCTTCCACATGACCTGGGATTGGTTGCTAGCATCCACATTCAACTCTAACCTATCTGTAATTTCTGTTCCAGCAAATCTATAGTCTTTTCTGACTTCTGTAGTCTTAGGCACTCACATGACTCTCACACATACATTTATACACAAGAAAATAAATGGATTATTTTTAAAAGAAAATGGACTATATATAAAACTATATCTTAAGAATACAAATACACTACTCTGTACATTTTCTAGAAAACCACACATTGGCAGTCAGACAAAAAATAAAATAAAATAAAAATAAAATAAAATAAAAAACCTATTGATATATATTTATATTATGAAGCAAATAAATACAATACAATAATTATCCTCTGATAGTGTTATTCAGATAGGTAAATTTCTGTAGGAAGCAGTCTGAAATGGGAACATATGAAAGGAAACTGAGCTGTAAAAATCTTTCTAAAGAACAGTGATAGCTAATATTCACTGGAAATGGACCAGAAACATGGGCTGAAAGGTATCATTTCATCTATGAGAATATGCCATCGATAGTGGGAAGTTCGAAATTTAATAGATATGCATACCAAAGATTATTCATTTCAATATAGTGGCTTAAACCAGGAGGCATTTATCAGTAACCTCTCCTTTTATATATATATTTTATTTTATTTTATTTTTTTAAGTTACATTCCAAATCATTTCCCCTTTCCCGTTTCCTCCCTCCCCGAAAGTCCCATAAGCCCCCTTCCCTCCCTCTTTTCTCCATTCAACCCCCTCTCGTTTCTCTGTCCTGGCATTCCCCTACGTCCAGTCTTTCCAGGACCAGGGGTCTCTCCTTCCATCTTCTTAGAAATCTATTGATATGCGAATTGTGTCTAGGGTATTCTGAGATTCTGGATTAATATCCCCTTATCAGTGACTGCATACCATGTGTGTTCTTTTGTGATTGGGTTACCTCACTAAGGATGATATTTTCAAGTTCTGACCATTTGCCCAAGAATTTCGTGAATTCATTGTTTTTAATTGCAGAGTAGTATTCCATTGTGTAGATATACCACATCTTCTGAATCCATTCCTCCATTGAGGGACATCTGGGTTCTTTCCAGCTTCGGGCTATTATAAATAAGGCTGCTATGGGCATAGTGGAGCATGTGTCCTTATTGCCTGCAGGGAAAGCCTCTGGGTATATGTCCAGGAGTGGTATAGCAGGATCCTCCGGGAGTGTCATGCCCAGTTCTCTGAGGAACCTCCAGACTGCTTTCCAGAGTGGTTGTACCAGCTTGCAATTCCACCAGCAGTGGAGGAGTGTTCCTCTTTCTCCACATCCTCACCAACAACTGCTGTCTCCTGTGTTTTTGATCTTAGCCATCCTGACTGGTGTGAGATGGAATCTCAGGGTTGTTTTGATTTGCATTTCCCTAATGACTAAGGATGATGAACATCTCTTTAGGTGCTTCTCAGCCATTAGATATTCTTCAGTTGATAACTCTTTGTTTAGCTCTGTACCCCATTTTTTAATAGGGTTACTTGCCTCTCTGGAGTTTAACTTCTTGAGTTCTTTGTATATATTGGATATTAGCCCTCTGTCGGATGTAAGGTTGGTAAAGATCATTTCCCAGTTAGTTGGTTGCTGCTTTGTCTTTTTGACAGTGTCTTTTGCCTTGCAAAATCTTTGTAATTTAATGAGGTCCCATTTGTCTATTCTTGATCTTAGAGCATAAGCTATTGGAGTTCTGTTCAGGAAATTCTCCCCTGTGCCCATATGTTCAAGGTTCTTCCCTAGTTTCCCTTCTATTAGTTTCAGTGTGTCTGGTTTTATGTGGAGATCCTTGATCCACTTGGAATTGAGCTTAGTGCAAGGAGATAAGAATGGGTCAATTTGCATTCTTCTGCATGTTGACCTCCAGTTGAGCCAGCACCATTTGTTGAAAAGGCTATCTTTTTTCCAAAGGCTATCTTTTTTCTAAAGGTCTTGGAAAGATCAAGAATTCAAGGCCCATATCTAAACATAGTAAAAGCAATTTACAGCAAACTGGTAGCCAGCATCAATCTAAATGGAGAGAAACTTGAAGCAATCCCACTAAAATCAGGGACTAGACAAGGCTGCCCTCTCTCTCCATATTTTTTCAATGTAGTACTTGAAGTTCTAGCTAGAGCAATTAGACAACAAAAAGAGGTCAAAGGGATACAAATTGAAAAGGAAGAAGTCAAACTATCACTATTTGCAGACGATATGATAGTATACTTAAGCGACCCAAAGAACTCCACCAGAGAACTCCTACAGCTGATAAACGACTTCAGCAAAGTGGCCGGATATAAAATCAACTCAAGCAAGTCAGTAGCCTTCCTATACTCAAAGGATAAGCAGGCTGAGAAAGAAGTAATAGAAATGATACCCTTCACGATAGCCACAAACCATATAAAGTATCTTGGCGTGACTCTAACCAAACAAGTGAAAGATCTGTTTGACAAGAACTTCCAGTCTCTGAAGAAAGAAATTGAAGAAGACCTCAGAAGATGGAAAAATCTGCCATGCTCATGGATTGGCAGGATTAATATAGTAAAAATGAACATCTTACCAAAAGTAATATACAGATTCAATGCAATCCCCATCAAAATCCCAACTCAATTCTTCATAGAGTTAGAAAGAGCAATTCAAAAATTCATCTGGAATAACAGAAAACCCAGAATAGCTAAAACTATTCTCAAGAGTAAAAGAACCTCTGGGGGAATCATTATCCTGGACCTCAAGCTGTACTACAGAGCAATAGTGTTAAAAACTGCATGGTATTGGTACAGTGACAGGCATGTAGATCAATGGAACAGAATTGAAGACCCAGAAATGAATCCACACTCCTATGGTCACTTGATCTTTGACAAAGGAGCTAAAACCATCCAGTGGAAAAAAGATAGCCTTATCAGTAACCTCTCCTAGCCAACCCTCCAGAGAACTTATGAGACTACTGTACATTCTGTTTTTCATACATAACATAAATCTCAGAATCAGAAAATCAGAAAAAGAGCTGAAGTAAGAGACCATTTTTATGGGGATGATGAGATTGGATAGTTGATACAGTACCAACCACATAATCTAGAGGACTGGGGTTTAGATCCCCAGCATCCACATAAAATGTTAAGTTTGTAAGGCCATCACATGGAACCAGAAAAAGGATTCCCATTATGATCTTATGTTGATAACTTTCAGTTTTTTGACCAAACCTAAAAAACTCCATGTTCATGGAGTAACTCCATGTTCATGACTAAATTGTGTTAAACAAATGCATAGATAAATAAGTAGATAGATAAATAGATAGATAGATAATAAATAAAATAAAGTAACTAATAAAAGATTTCCAATTGTGACCTCTGACCTCCAATCACCTGCAAGCAGAAGTCCATGCATACCTGTGCTCACATACACAGAGAAACAGCAAAGCACACAAGAGTCTCTGTTCTGTAGTTAATTTAATTACATCAAAAAGGTCAAATTTCAACTTTGAAAAGGTAGCCTCAGTTCCCTAGCTCTTCTTCCTAACGTATTCTGTTCATATCAGAGTGCTGCAAATTTTTCTTCCAGTATTTTCTGATTCTACATTCTTATTCTATCTTCAGTGACTGTTAAGGGCTTAAATTAGTTCTTAGAATTTAACCTAGAAGAGAGTATTCAAAATGTGATCTAGTCAAGTTCATTTTCTGCTCCAGTTTTTATGGTACTCATAATGGCAGATAACAAATAAGCAAACAGATAATGGCTTTAATTTTGTGCTTGTACCACACGTCACAGTGTTTTCCAATGGTCTATATAAAGTCCATTAAACTGAACAATTTACAAGTTATAATTACAGAATTATACAGCGTATTTTTATTTCCCATTACCAAGGTGCTGTTAGCAAAAGATAACTTACCTGTACGTTAAGAACTAAAAATTCCAGGCTAAGTAATTTTTGGAATAAACTAATTTATTTACATCCTGTAATCTCTTCATTATTTATAAGTCCACAGTTATTTTCTCTTTAATTTGTTGAATTTTTATTGACAATTTACCAGCTGTGTTTAGTGACAATATTTTTTATTAATTGTCCCTCAGGGAAGTCATTTTCTTCTGAAAGAACAGATGTTGTTCTATTAAGGAAACCACTCTCTTCCTTCAGAGAATGAATGTTTCCAATGATGGTTTAGGTAAATGCCTCTAGTTACTAAATTGCTACTTAAAACATGCAATACTTTAATATTTTGAGTGTTAATTCTAACAAATACAAACTTCAATGTATGTAGTTTTCAAAGATCATGTTTAGAATGGCACCGAACAATTCAAATAAACAGAATATTTACATTGACTTTTCTGTTTCTTATCATTATTAAATTATTTTGGAACCTTACATATATACATGGTTAGCATCTAGATATTTTATTATGTTAAAGAAATGAATATATATGTAATTTATTTCATTCATATATACAATAATCAGGTTTGTTTTGACTTTCTCTTTCAATAAATATGTATTTTTACTTTATTGACAGACCAGTAGTAATTGTACTTAATCTCCCTAAATCCCTGAGCAATCCTGAATTTTATTCCCCTATATGTTGTCATTGTTTCTGTTATGATGAAGAAAATTTCTAAAGATTTGTTTATTCATTTATGAATTTAGCAATTATTTATAGAATATATAATAAATCAAGTATTTTCATACGATAAACCTAATATAAACCTAAGAAAATTCTAGGACCCTGGTAAAGTATATATTTTTGACTTGGATACAATATAGTGAAAAACACAATATTTTATTAGAAAGAAAAGCTACCAATATTAATTAATGTTCAAAATCATCCTTCAAATGACAGTGGCTTAAGGCAACACAAATTTAATCACTAGCCATAGTTGCACATTCAGAGTGGCTGAGCAGCGCTGTTCATCACTTTAATATGGAATTACTTTAATATCTGCTCCAGTGATCACCAAATGAAGGGGAAGATATATTGGTAATTGTATTTGGCTATTTAAACTTTTACCCGGGAGTGATATACATCAATTCAGCTAATATCTATTTGACCTATGTAAGCTTATTCATTTTTAAATAGAACGAGAAAATAAAAGTTCACTCTTTAGATGAAAATAGTTTAATTTTTAATTAAAACAACTAACCTAACCTACATCAAGTAGTCAATGATTTAGTTGACCCTCCTTTCTTTACTCAGTCAAAGTACAGTTGCTTCTGGGACAAAAAACTAGAATACTATCGATTTACTCCAAGGAAACTTAAATCTGTGGGAGAAAGATCTATAGAAAACCTACAGGTAACTTACTTTTGTAATAATGCTTAATGTGATGCTGAGAGTTTTTTAAAATTCTAAGAGCAGAAGCATAGATTTATATCTAATATTTTAAAATGAGTCATTAGTAGTGAAATATCTAGTGTTAATAAATGAGCCTAGTACAAGATACCTGCAAGGGAAATACAGTTTCAGTAAGATAAAATGTGGGAGATACAATGCACATCTGTAGCAACTGCAGAACTCAGTGTCATACATGCTTGGAAGGAAGCATCCCTTCTTCTTAGGTGGAAGAATTCTTAGCTGGTCTGATGGGTACTTACTGTTAATTAATTTACCTCCACATCTTCTGCACACCTTCACTCTGGCTTCTTCCCTGTATGGCTTCATTTTTGCATATGCCCATACTTGAAGAGGGCATCTAAGTATAAATTTACAAAGGAAGGAATGTGAGGGTTGGCTATTATAATGCTGAAAGCAAACTTTAAATATATGAGCACTCTCTAAGGGGCAAAGGAAACAAGTGATCTGACATAGATCGGTTCCTACTGTAGCAGTAGAAAGTACTTGGAATTTTAATAGAATCTAGTTATTATGTTTGGATCAATTTTTACCTTTTATCAGCCTGTTTCCTTCTTTCTTTTTTACCATCAGTATTTGTTTTTCTATACTAACCTAATTGTTTTGGTATGTGTGTGTGTGTGTATGTATGTGTATCTGTGTCTGTGTATGTGTATGTCTGTGTCTGTGTGTCTATGTGCAGCAGCAATTAATGATAATATCGGCTGTGACTCTGAAAGAGAGAAAGGAGGGATATATAAGGGGTATTGGTGGGATGAAAAAGAAGGGGAAATGGTGGAGTTATAATCCGAAAAACTAGTGTATATATGTGTGTGTGTGTGTGTTTGTGTGTGTGTACTTGACTTGACTATCATTTAGAATAAAATGAAGGAATAAATGTGAGTTTTGACAGAGATGATATGATATGACTGTTCATTGTCTAATTTTTCCAGGTTTATAGAGTTTAATTTGACAAGTAAAGTTTAAATTGACGAGTAGTATTGCATACATTTAGGATTTATAACACATTTGTATACATTTATGTGCATATTGAAGGTGCTTTGGGCAAGGATGATGGCCTCATCCTCCTGATCCTTTTGCATCAGCTACCTGGGAGAAGGGCATCCTTGTGTCAGGATAGGGAGGTGGGAATTCTGATATTTTTAAAAAAACAGTTTGTTTAAAATATTTTTGCTATCTAAAATAACAAGTAAAAAGAAAATTTAGGCAAAAAACAATTGCAAGTTTAAAGGATTTACCATCAACTGTTCAAGAATGTGTGAAAAGAGGGAGGGAAGGGGGCTTATGGGACTTTCGGGGAGGGAGGAAACGGGAAAGGGGAAGTGATTTGGAATGTAAATTAAAAAAATAAAATAAAATTAAATTAAAAAAAAAAGAAAAAAAAAAGAATGTGCAAAAAGACAATATAGCTAAATTCTCTGAAAAATTAGGATCTAGAAAGAGGCCAAATGCACAAGTGAAAGAATTATCAGGATACAGTTGATGATTAAAATAATTTCACTTCGCTTGTCTGTGGGCATAAGGTTAGCTATGTAAAGTATATTTAGTGGTTATGCTGGTTTTAGGAAAGCGGTGACTAAAATTAGCAATGACCTATGTAGACATGCTAACATGAATTTGGGGGTGGGTCTAGGAAGCCTTAATCAGACACCAAGGTCTACAGGTAGCTAATCACTACTGAGAGAGAAAAAAAATTGTTTCTGAAAGGAAGGGTGCACAAAAACGGTAATCCAATTTCAAACTCTTAGCTCTAAAAATATATATGCAAGTAACATTATACAGGCTGAGCATTTTGTATTTATATAATTAGGAATATATATGTGTATACCCATAAGTGAGTGTGTGTGTATGTGTATAAAACAATTAATCAAAAAAGAGGCCATGAATTTGAAAGAGAAAGGAGGAATTCACAAGAGCTATTGGTGGGAAGAGAAAGTGGGCGTGCTGTAATTATAATCTTAACAATTAAAAGAGTAGCTCTTGTTATCTTGGTCTCTTGCCTTCTTGCTCCCAATTTGTCTCCTCGTCCCTTCCCTCCCCATTCCCATCCCCCCTCACTCCATGTGCTCATGGCCTGCCTCTACCCCTCTACTTCTCTACTGTCTCTTTCTCTGCCTCTACAACCCTCTCAACTCCCCTCCCCATGCCCTGAATAAACTCTATTCTATACAAAAAAATAATAATAAAACATTAAGAGTTAAATATTATTTGGCTTTAGTTTTGAATAAAATGAAGAAATAAATGTGCATTTATCTAATGTGACACTTCATTATCTTATTTTTCAGGTTCATTGAGGTTAATTTGAAAGGTAATGTAAATTGTTGAGTCCTACTGCATATATTTAGGATTCACAGCATATTTGTATTCATTTATGTGGATACTGAAGGCACTTTGAAGAAAAGATATACTCAATATTTGATAAACCATATAAGTATCACTTCTACTATCTTATAGTAAACTCTAGAGAGCACAGCACATGTTTGAACAAGGAGTAAAACATAATTTTGTATCTTAATATAATATTTTACCCAAAAGAATATATGTTATTAATGTGTTTACTTTAATTCACAATTAATATAAATATATTTATAGAAAATTAGTGGGGTTTACAAACAAATATTTATTAAATCTGAAGGGGAAAGTACAAAGAAGTAAATATGTGATAAAATATTTGCTCTCATTTGCTTCCTGATAAATTAAGTGTGCTTTCCATTTTTTCTGCAAACTGATAACTTAAATTCTCATATAAACAACCACAGGCACTTTCAAATTCAATTGCTTAAACACACACTGTGCCTCAGGTTTAGTAAATTAAATCTGCTCTCTATACCCTTGGATTGTAAGGCATAATGCACTGAGGAAAACATACACTATGACAAATGAACTAATATACAACATAATAGAATTTCAAATCTACTCAAAATTAAATGTCGCATTCAATTAAATAGCACCACATAAACAAAGATAAAACAAATTTTGAAGATGCCAAGTGATTTTGCATCTCTATAGATGTGTCCCCTATGAGTATTCAGCCGGAAGGAAAATTAGCCAAACTTTGATAACTCACTAACGTCATTAGTTAGAAGTGAGCTGTTTTGAAGCCTTCTCTTTTTATATTTATAACACTTACAATTTTTTAACAATTAGCTAAAGCCATATGTGTGTGTGTGTGTGTGTGTGTGTGTGTGTGTGTGTGTGTGTATGTGTATGTATATATGATATATACCTCTTTGTGAACTTTTTATTGGCAGTAAATTTCTCAATGTTTGTCAGTACTTCTTTGTGGTTTTGGATTATTCATCAAAGAGGACCTGGAGTGACTATGTATGTGATACTTCTGGTAATTATGTAGGGCTTTCCAGAGTGAAGAACTCAAAGTAGTAAGAAGTGAAAGTGTAAGATAAGTGCCTAGTTCATTGGAGTTCCAAGAATAATCAATGCAGGTTATGCTATCAACAAAAATAATTACTCTGGGGCCTGTCTGATGGCTCAGCTGGTAAAGAATCTATCCACAAAGCCTTGGAGCTTGAGTTTTATCTTAGTTTCCCACACAGTGGACAAAGAAAACCAGCTGTCACAAATTAGTTCTTGACATTCGACATCCAGACATACACCATATCACAGAAGTCATGCACACACACACACACACACACACACACACACAAACACTGTGTAAATTATTAATGATATGCCTTAGGTTATAAAGTTCAAATCTCACCATTTTAGGAAATTAAGATGATTGTTTAAATACATTTAAGGTTAAAACTCAATTCCTATATATAAAAATAGAGAATATGATTGCAACAGTTATTTTGGGTGTGAAATGCGAATCTATATACAAATGCACAAAAATGCATTTGCTTATGGATGCATATACAAAATCACATACACTCAAACATACAATTTCAAAGTAATATATATTATGCTAAGTACAGCATGGAAAAATATAGCAGTTGAACTGAAGCTGGCCTTGAACTTCTAATTCTCCTATCAGTGTTTCCTGATAAGATGTAGAGGGATTTTAATCCAGCTATATGGCTGCTCTGGCAACGGATCACATCCAAAGATAGAATGCAGACATGTCCTGGATTATAGTATTATCTGGCTGGAATACAGACATACCCTTAATACACACCTTTAATCCTAAACAATGAAGGTAAGGTTAGTTTGTAGAAGGAATAAAACTAGTTTGAAAGTGACTTGTAATTGAGATGCAGACAAAGTGATGAATCAGAGAAAGATAAGATAGAACAAGACCGAGACAGGATATGGCAAACTCACATGGGAACAGCATCTGAAAAGAAATTTTAGAGAGAAAAAAGGGTGGTGTGGCAGATGGTGGTTGGTGTGTACGTGTATTGAAATTTTACCAGGAGAGTTTTACACAGAATAATTGCAGAAAGAACAAGCTAGACACCGATGAAGACAGAACTAGCCAGAGAATGTAAGGAACCAGAAGATTAGAACATATTGGGAAACTTAATATAAGGCTAAGAAGAGCAACTCAGTCAGAAACCAAGAAAAGCCAAATTGAAACTGTCAGCTTGGAAGATTAGATGTATGGCGGGGTAGAAGTTTCCAGACCTGGGCCTAGGATAGTTAGAACAGAGCAAGAAACACTCTGGGCTCAGCCTAAGCTATTTTCACACCTTGGGTATGGCTCTCAGCATGTCATCTAGGGGGAAAAAGTGACATTTACATAAATTAAGTGCATCTCATTTTTCTGCAAACTGATAACTTCTTCTAAGTGCCAGAATTGCAATGATACTGAAACAGCTAAAATGTAGAGCATAATGGGAATTATTTAGGTTACCGAAGAGAAGATAGTGTGAAGGACTTTATATGTGCCTGTGTGGAAGTAGGTTAGGTCTTGTAGAACTGGGATGCTTACCACAAAAGTTAAGTCATAGATGGGTTCGATCTCTTCCAAATGCACTCTCTTGCCACAGGGATATGTTCTGAAACCTTCTAAAGCTCGCCATGGTGGCATGTGCTCCTGCCAAGTGATGCCATATGTACTTTGTAATTTAGTTCTTCTAGAGCGTTGACTTTTCAGGTTCCAAAATTATAACCTAAATAACCATTTCTTTTGTGCTTCTTTTACCACAAAATATTTTGTTACAGGATTTCAAAATGCTTTAAGAAAATATTACAGGCACTTTATTATTTACTCAAGAGAAGTAAAATATTTGATATAATAATAGAGCCATATATGGTGATGCACACATTTAATCTCAGCTCTCAAGAGGCAGAGCTAGAAGCCAACCTGGTCTACAAAAACAGCATATGACATAACATGCATCAATATAGCAAAAAAAAAAAAAAAAAGCACAGGATACTGTATTGAAGTAGGCGTACAAGCTATATAGTGCCAAGTAGTTTCTACAGAAATCAAAAATAAATCGTGGAGAAAAGAGCAATAAAAAAATTGTTCTAACATTCAAATCAACATTTTAAACAGGATATACTACGATCAAAAGTTTTTAAGAAAGAGAACCCTATAGTTAGTCAACAAGTAATAGCCAAATGTATGCAGAAGAACAATATATCTTTCTGTTATGCATCTGTTTGGAACACAAAGATCCTTGTACCCACAGATCACCACGGAAAGCAAGAATGTCAAGCACACAGAATTGTCTTCTTGAGGAACCTGTTATTCCACCCACAAGGCTGGAAAGTATAGATTATCAATAGCCTGGTGATCTGTGTTATATGAAAGGCCAGGCACATTAGACTACCAAAATCAGAACAAGAAATATCAAATAGTCTAAATGACCCATTACGCTATCAGTATAGGCAGTCTCTCCCAAGCTCTTACAACCTGGATTGGAGAGAGCTAAGAGGCCAAATGACCTTTGAAACCATGTCACAGTCTTCCTTCGAACTTAAGCTAATTCAGGTAGCCTATCTCTAGAACCTAGCTTCTTTGAGTAAATGGCATGTAGTTTGAGTTGAGTTGTTTTTGTTTGTTTGTTTGTTTTTAAATAGTTGTTTTCTTTATTTACATTTCAAATGTTATCCCCTTTCCTCATTTGCCCTTCCGAAACTCCCTACCCCATCCCCCCTCCCCCTGCTCACTAACCTACCCACTCCTGCTTCCTTGTCCTAGCATTCCACTATACTGGGGCATTGAGCCTTCACAGGACCAAGGGCCTCTCCTCTCATAGATATCCAGTAAGGCCATCCTCTGCTACATATGTGCCTAGAGCCATGAGTCCCTACATATGTACCCTTTGGTTGGTGGTTTAGTCCCTGGGAGCTCTGGGGGTATCAGTTGGTTCATATTGTTATTCCTCCTAAGGGACTGTAAACCCCTTCAGCTCCTTGGATCCTTTCTCTAGCTCTATTGGGGACCCTGTGCTCAGTCCAATGGTTGGCTGAAAGCATCCCCTTCTATATTTGTCAGGCACTGGCAGAGCCTCTCAGGAGACACCTATATCAGGCTCCTGTCAGCAACCACTTGTTGGCATCCACAATAGTGTCTGCGTTTGGTAACTGCAAGTGGGATGGATCCCCAAGTAGGGCAGTCTCTGAGATGAGTTTTTAATCATGTGCACTAGGGATTGTATTATACCAGGGAAGTTTTGTTTGTTTGTTTTTCCAAACTATGCTGTATTTAAATATGCATGCAATAAACCCCCTAGTATCAGACTCCAGAAGTTTGATCCAGCCTGACTTACAAAATTGGGCTGAATTGAGTTTTCCTTCTTGCCTGTTTGTAGATTATTTTACCACTGGCCATGATGCTAGCAGAGACCCCGCCCCCATGTACACTTGTGCAATAGTGAGTACTATCAGAGGATTCTCATAGAAAGGTGAACTCATTTAGAAAATTGCCATTTTTCAGTAGAGATATGGATATTTGGAACCAATTCATTGTCTTATTTATGTCAATAAACCTGTTTAAAGTATTATTATTTACAATTGTGAAAACTAGAAAACAGAAGCAATTATTTCTCTATATATCACACAAATTATAACATGCAACAATGAATTATAGCTGCATGAAATAATAATGAATGGTATATAGACATATGTATGTACACACATATGTATGTAGAAAATGGACACAGCAGAAGATAATTTATACTTTTTTATTACTTTTAGCCTCAGTTTCTTAAAATATATGTAATATATCCAAGTGTAGATGAACAGAAAGGGGTGATAACCATGCAGACTGGCACAATAATTAAAAGGGGGAGGGTTAAGTTGATATTAAACAATAGTATACGCAGATTTTATCTTGAGTGCTAGGAACTTTCTTTTTCTGATTTGGATAATGACTACAAACTGAAATCGATTACATTTGCATTAATGCTTTGTCCACTTTTATCAATATGAATTTCATATTCAAATATAAATATATAACATAAAATTCAAAATAGTTATTTACATACAACTACAAAATATTCATAAAAGTTGTCGTCCAATATGCTTTACTGAATAGTTTAAAAATGTGTATACCTTTCAAATTGTCTATAATTGTACAATAAAATTTTTAGGTGAATAAGCTACTATCTTCTGTTTCTGACACAGATGTTGCAGTTAATATATCTTTCATCTGTCTACTCACAATAATTACTGTTAGAACTGTGGTAAGTATTCTAACATTTGTAATGAATTTGTGTTGTTCTATTTCCCAAGAGTAAGCCTCTGAGAACATGTCAAAGAAGAAATATCCAAAGGGCTATGGCGCACTTCAGAGTGGACATCACCCTACAGTGATTGTCCAGATATAAAGAAGCCTGAGGGAAAAGCATGCTGCTTTTGCTTGTCCACATTGGCTCTCTGAAGGTGAATCCATCCATCATGTTGCTGATGCTGCTGCCATTATACTTTGCTGCCAACAAAACATGGTTTCTTTGTTCTTTTCTTTACACTGGAGACTGTAGTTGATAGATGGTCACTGTAGCAATTAGGAGTAAACCACAGTGATGGTAAGCCTGATGGGAGCAGGTACCTGGCGCAGATCTGTTCAACTTGGGAATCTGAATTACACTGTTCTTAAGTTATTTTGCTGCTTAAACTTTGTGCAAAAAGTTTCCCCCTTTCCCTCCATTCAACAGCTCTTAAATGAAACTTGTGGCATCTCCCCTGTGTTGTCATCTCCCTTTTCTGAACAGCCTTTTGGTCAATAAAGATTTGGAGAGACAAGTACCATCTCAAAATGTATTGAGATACCATATTAGAATAATAATAATTATTATTGTATCATATCGTTTGTATTTTAAGAGTAGACAGATGAAAGATATTTTAACTATAATATCTGTGTCAGAAACAGAAGATGGTAGTTTATTCACATAATGATTTTATTGTACAGCTATAATCAATTTGAAAGGGATACTAATTATTGCCACATACCATAGTTTTATCTATTTTATTTGATTATTTTATTTATTCATTTATTTATTGCCTGCTTTGAAACCTGTTATATAGCCCATGATGACAGTGAACTCTTTGTCTTCCTGCTATGGACACCTGAGTCCTTGGATTATGAGTGTCTCCCTCTTGTCTCACTTTATTTTTTTAAATATATATTATTCTCATGAGAAATAGTGCAAGGAAGTGGTTTGCTTTTATTTTTCTGCATAGATGCACATACAATAGTCTTAGATATTGAGAACTCGGGCTGGTGATATGGCTCAGTGGGTAAGATATTGAGAACTAGCCTCCCTATGCTAATCATACACACATTTAAAGCTTAGTTTCTCCAAACATATGCAGCAATCATTTTAGGAAAATAATAGTTTCCATTTTCTCATATTCCATGTAATTTTAATATTTAATGTAACAAAACAGAGACTATTACCTTCATCTGACAAAAGATGGCTATTTCTCAAAAATAAATAAAATAAAATAAAATAAAATAAAATAAAATAAAATAAAATAAAACCTACTAGGGCTTTGGGGATATCCCTTCTTTCACCAATGCAAAAACAAAATTCTTCCAGGAGCTGATTAGATGAGAATTGAATTTGAAGTGTGGGTGTTGCTGGAAGATAAGAAAAGATTTTTTTTATTTTTTTTATTTTTTTTCCTATTTGTGCAACTTACTTGTGACTTGGATTAAGATGCATGTACTTATGGAGAGAGTATGTGTCCTTGAATCTGAAAGAGTTGGGACTGTTTCAGGAAACCATGGAAGAAATAAGCACAAGTGTTGCCCCTGGCTTTGCTGTCAGGAGGTGATGAGAGAGTGTCTTTGTGAATGGTTTTTGTGGCACTGCATCAACGCCTTAATTCACAGAATTATCACAATGAATGTCTATGGCACAGAGGAAGCACAGCTGTGAGCTTAGATGCCAGTAATTATAATGATTGTTAAACAGGTGATCAGTGCTAGCTAGGAAACCTTAGTAAGATTACAATGCGGGCTGTAATGATCTTGGAACTCTTACCATTTAATATTTATAAAAGGTTAATGAACAGGTCATGCCTTTCTTAGACATCTGTGTTCATTATTCAGGTCCTTACTTGACAGCTATTTATTTATTAAGGGACAAGGCCTTACTATATAGTCCTGGATGTCTGGGAACTCTCTATGTGGATTAGGCTAGCCTTACACTAATAGAGATCCACACGCATCTTTCTCCCTTCCCAGGAGTGGAACTTAAGGTATGTGTCACAACTACACAAGACTTATTTGATATCTCTGTAGAGATTTCTCTAGAAAGCCTCAAAAACTCTGACATGTGATTCCAGACTCTCAATTTCTCTCTTGACAAATTATTTTCAGGGGTGTGTGTGTGTGTTTGTGTGTGAGTGTGTGTGTGTGTGTGTGTGTGTGTGTGTGTGTGCTGTGTGCTTATGCTTTTGTGTGTTGGTGAACTACACCTCTTTCTATTCAGTTCTATAAATCCTGACACTGTCTTGCTATTTCCCTCTCCCACTGCAGCCATACCCAGGCCATTGTTGTTGTACACATTGCTTCTTTGTCCATATGCCCATACATATAATGCTTGATCAAGTTCTCTTCTACCATTGACAATTGCTATAAATGAGTTTGATGTGATCTTCTATCAGATTCTCTTGACAAATAGGAGAGGCTGGAAATACAACAAAATATATAATTTTACAGCATCTTTCTCTCAAAGATACATAACATAGACTTTAGAGTGTCACTTCTGAGAAGTTTTAATGAAAAATCTTTTGTTATACCAGGAGAAAAGAGACACTCATGTGTGTGATAAAGATAGCTTTAATGGTCACATCAAAACTTTTACCAAATTTGTTATCTTGTTTTTCAATTTTGTAACCAGTAATCGCTTCTGTCACCAACCCAGCATATTAACATATTTTTCTATGAGTGTATTTTAAAATATGATTAATAAACTTAGAAGATTTATGTTTTATTTCTAATGTTAAAACATTTCTTTATTCCATTTGTGTTGGACAACTGATTACTATTATTTATGTGCTCAACTGAGAAAGCATTAGCTTCCAAGTGCCATGTCAAGATTCATTAAGCACCCTTCTCTTGGGCCCATATCAAAATAAGCTCTTCCATTTCATGGTTACCAGATTAAAATAGCATATTTTGTCCGCCATACAGTTCATTGCATATTGTCATATTGAGTACAGTTCAATCCATTTCCTCATGTGTTTTTCAGATAAGATGAATTGCTCTAAATAGCAAGAATAATCCTAAATTCACTAGCATCTTTATATATATAAAGTATAATGAACTTCTAAAATATAGTCCTCTGCAGCAAGGTAATAGTTTAAGAATCTGAAAGATAGTGTTGTATGGAAGAGTTGACATTTGTGTCTAGATATGCAATTAACTTGAAGTAATAGCACTGGTATCTGACATAGGCATAATCATCTGATAAAGTTGTTGTGATCGGAAACGACTAGCTAGATGGCAGATACACCAATTGATGTTTCTATATTGAGTCTAAGATAATGGAAATCATATAATTGTTCTTAGTCATCTCATTCTTTTATACATTCATGATTAATTTACCTAAACAGTGAAATGTGATAATGATAACCTGGGAAGTGGTTTATATCTATCTGCCTTTCTGTTCAAGTAAGATTTGATTGTCAACATGACACAAGCTAGAGCCATCAAGAAACCCTTGATTGAGGAATGATTACATCTGATTAGCCAGTGGACCTATCTACTAGGATGTATCTTAATTATTGCTTAACCTTGATTAGTTTGGTCTACTGTGGAAGGCACTTTCACTAAGCAGTTGCCTGGGAGAATACGTTTCCAAAGGAGGCAGCAAGTAGCACTCCACACTGTTTCTGCTTCAAGTTCCTGCTAAGAGTTTCTGACCAGAATTACCAAATGATGAACTTTGGCTTCAAACTTTAAGTCAACTCTTTCTTCTTCCTTTTAGTTTTTGGTCAGAATGTCCCATCACAACATAAGAAAAATAAATAGAATTTTACCTAATACCAGCAAACCTTTCTAATCATACTGAAATATTTTAATTTACTTGATTTTACTTTGGCTTTGTCAGACATCTTTGAATACTAAAAGTATTTACTGGTTGAAAAATCTCCTTTGTTTCAACATTTTTAAAATGCCTCTTTTCTTTGTTATAATAGAAAGAAATTCTTCTGCAGCATAGGTGTTCAAAGTTTTTATGCTAATTTATTTCATAAACAAAGTTTCTTCCACTGCAATTTTCATTCTGAAGTTGCTTATTCTAAGTGTGGTTATTTGAACAGGTTATTGCTCATCAAACCAGGTAATAAGCTTCCCAGCCAATATAAAATTTGTTTTGTCTCACTGTTCCAGAAGTGGAGGGTAGAAAGTCAATAAAGAGTGATGAATACTCACTGTTGATGAAAGATTTAGAGAAGAGAGAAAACGATTTATGAATTGTGACTTTTGATGAAGAGAGTGGAAACTAGGTGGAGCTCTTACCTTGGCATTTTATACTTTCGTAAGAATAAGCATGCTGTTATGAAACAAAGCAACAAGGATGTTTGCATTTAAATGTGTAAAGCATTGATTATGTGTCAGAAATTAAAGAGTATATATATTCTCCACAAAACAGAAGGCCAAAGCCATTGTTGGCATGGCTGGAGTATTAACTGGCAGGTAAATATAATTTAGGGGATGTTCTGTCATTCTGAAAATATTTTCCCCTGTCTAGAAAAGATTCTTATTTACTTGAGAGGCCTACTTCATAACAGAGATAGTACTCTTATAAAACCAACCAATAAATTCAGATTGATAAATAGTTGCTAAGTTGTAATAAACAATTTTCACAATTAATGTTTGATGGTTTTGCATGGACCAGAACAATAATTGGGAAAAATTGGAGGATAATTGAGAGTAATGGCATAGATAGATGTTATAGTTTAGAAAGGGAAGGGTAATGGATAGAACTTCTTTATATGAAATAAGTTAAAGATCTCATGTCTATATGACAGACTTGGGTAAGTGTGAATATACAAAAATTCAGAGAATAAAAGTTTGAATGTGAATATCAATAGCAAAAGAAAATAGAGTACATGATACTCCACTGTTGTGGTATTTCATTTTCAGGCTTAGATCTTCCAACATAAATTCTGTCACTTGCCGTATAGAAGGTAACAATTGGTATCCAGGACAAATATGCCCTCTCCTGGTTAACTGAGAATTGATGTTGGTTGCCATCACATATACATCCAAAGCGAAAAAAAAAAAAAAAACAACAAACAAACAGAAATTACTTTTCCCTAAACTTTCAAGAATATGAAATTGAATGATAGATGTTCACTATTTATAAAAATTCTTTATAAAATGTTTTGAACCTATGCAATCCAAGAAAAACAACTACATCACTGCCGAAATAATTCCTCAACAAGTAAAAATAAACTGAGATAAGTATAATATTCTGCAGAAACCTGAATCAGTATGAAGGACCCTCAAAAAGCTAAAAATAAATCCACCATATGATCCTGTTACTCCATGGAATATGCAAGAGGACTTAACATAATATACACATCATTTCTCAGCCATGTTCATTGATGCTGTATTAACAACAGTTAGGAAATGCAAACAAACAAATTGTGCTTTAACTGAGGAATACATGACAAAATTTTTTACATGTACAGTTTGAAACACTACTCAACTTTAAAAAAAATGAAATCATGAAAACATGAGGTAAAGGAATGAGACTATAATAGATCATATTGAGTGAGGTAACCTATGCCCAGAAAGACACAGAAAGAACGCTTCAAAAGTCATAATGATTATAAGCTCTCTATCGAAAATAACCTGAATAGGAGGAAGTCTATGTGTACATAGACATACCTAGTTCACATGAAATTATCCTATGTGACATGACAATATTCCCTCCAAGAGCCAAGTCTGTTAAATACCATGATATTCAGAGTGAATCCCATGCACTTTGGAACTGTGACTCATCAGTTGTCCACTTGGATCTGACTTACGCAGGTATGATGCCAATGAACAATAGCAATTTCCATCATGACATAATAACCCTAGAAGTGGAAGAGCTGCATACGAACCTTGGCAATAACCCATAGATCTCTAATTTGACTTAAGATCCACTCAAAAGGAAGAAAATCCTGTCTGCTAGTGTAAACCTTGCCTACAACCCAGGGATAGTGAAGTCCTGGATTCTGGAGGAGAACCTACAATCGCCAATTTACTAAATCAACATAATTTCTAAAATCCATTGCCAATCTTTATTCTTGTACACACAGGTAAGTACAGTTCTTGCCACTCATCAATAATAAAACTTTGCAACAAATGGGACGATTACAAAAATTCACAACTGATCAAAATGTAGAGTTGTGGAACCGATTCTCAACCGATATAGCGATAACTTCTGCACCTCCTGTTGAGGGCTCATTGCAAAGGTGGAAGGTGTTGTAATATTCAGAGTAACAGGGAGTTTTCTATAAGATTATATCTCCTAGAAAATTCATTAAAGATCACCAATACGGTTGCTGAAACATAATCTGAACGAGAAGGATACCAATAGATATGCTAACATGAAAGAGAGAAACTCAGGAGGTCTCAAGCCTAGACAAACCCAACGCAACAATAAATCTTTAGTGTGTATTGGTCATATAATATACTATAATGAACAATATAAATAATTAAAAAAAATAAATTTATATATGAACAACCTTGAAGAGCCTAGGTAAATACTCTTTACTGAGTACTCACCAGCAAATAAATTGAATAATGCATTAAATTAATAATTATCCACGATCAAGTAGAATTTCTCACAATGAAACAAAGATGATTCATTAGCAATATAAAAAAAATCAACAAAATGAAAGACAAAATTCCACAAGTATTTCAAAAGATGCAGAAAAAAGCATTTGACTAAATTCAATATCTGTTCATCTTTAACATGTTGGGGAAATGCTATACAAGGAGTGTGATTCAAAAAAAGTAAAGTCCATTTATAATAAAACAACTAATGTGTTAATAAAGCTAAAAGTCTTACTCTGAAATCTGATCAAGTCAAGGATACTGCTCTTCACCTCCTTTATGTTAACTACAGTACATAATTTTTCAGGGTTTCACCCAAACTAGATAAATAAGTAAGGTGCAACCAAAATGGAAAGCTTAATTTATCCTTTAATTCTTTTTGATGGCAAGATCTTATTTATAGAAAATATCAAATATGTCAACAAATAAACAGAGCTTCTGGAATAATTAACAAGTTCAGAAAAAAATTACAGGGTCTGAAATATAAAAATGGAGCATTTCATATGCCAACATGGAATTCTGTGAATCAAGAAAGAAATCCAGGTTTAAACACACACATACAGGACACATTTAACCAAAAAATAAAATAATTCTTTATAATAAAATAATAAGACATTGAAAAAAATCAAAAAAGCATATTAGAGAGGATGGAGATGAAGGAGAAAATAGAAAGTCATCTCACGTTTTTGGGACTGGAATACTCAACATTATTACAATGCCTTTGCCTTAACAGGTCCAACTGAATTCATTCCAAAGGACTAGTTAGATTCTTTACATAGATACAAAACTCAATCTTCAAATTTGTATACAATACTAAAGGATCGAAGTAATCAAAGCTATCTTAAGAAAAGAGAATTAATCAGGACTTATACTAAGTTCAGAAACACTACAAATTCTTAGCAAATATCAGCAGACTGTTAAATTAAACATAGACACATGGTACACCAGAATTGAACAGAAAATCTAGAAGTAAATGCACAGCCAATTTATTTTCAATAAAAGTTTCAAAACTCTGGGCTAGAAAACCTTTCTTTTCAATAGTTATGGGGAAAAGTAGGTAGTCCCATGCAGACAAAATGAAGCTAGGTACATAATTTTAACTAATTACAGGTATTAAGGCAAGGCCACCAAAGCTTAATTTAGAGAAAATTTAATCCAGCAACATGACTGCTCTGGCAAGGTACCACACATTTTTAGTCCCTCTGGCTGGAACACCGCCCCAACCACACACACACACACACACACACACACACACACACACACACACACACACACACAGTATACACCTTTAAGATAAAATTAGTCTATAGCAGTAAGCAGATATGTTGAAACTGATTTCCAATTTAGGGAAAAACAAAGTAAATATCAAAAAAAAAAAGGTTTGACAAAATGATTCAGAGATAGATTATGCCCATTTCTCAGGAGAACAGACAGAAAAGGGAGGATATTTGGGAGCAGTGCAGAAGAAAGAGTAGGGAGTTCTGTGCAGTCAGTCAGCACAGAAGACAGCTCAGTGCAGTATAGTGGAGTTCCATTAACTCAGTAGAGGTAGTTGAAGCCAGAAAATAAGGAGCCAAATGATTAGAAAAAAATTGTGTTAGTTTGAAGCCAAACAGAGCACTTCAGTAAGAAGCTGAGAGAAAGCCAGATTGAATCAATCAGCTTGGGAAGGAGTTTGAGCCAGAAGAGCTTAGGTGAACTACGCAGCCAGAGTTCAGAAAGAGCTAGAAAGGGTGAACTGATTCAGCAATAAGCCTAGGAAATGACAATTATGTGAGCCAAATAAAAATTACTTTTACAACTTAAGCACCACCAACAAAAGTCATTATTCTCTTAAATACTAAGAAATTATTGTGAATGCTAGGATGATTAGTGACATTTTTTAAATGATATTGCAAAAGCACAAGAAACAGAAGCTAATAATGACTTTAAATTTATATATATATATATATATATATATATTGTATGAGTATATATATGCAAAAATATATAATAAACTCCATGGTAAAATGAAAATAATTTAAAGTCTGATAACATATCTAGATAGATTTTTAAAGGTGATACTGAGATCAACTTTTCTAGTAAAATTCTCAGCATAGATAGCCCTCTAAGAATAAAAGCTGATTCATTACTCTGGTGAGATAGGTTACATTAGGTAAAGTCTATCACTAGTGGAGAAAAACAGTGAAATTGGCACACCTTGTTAAGTAATGTTAATATCAACCAGTTTAAAAATTAGCATATGGGTTACTAAAGAATAAATATGAATAAATACATACATACAAACATAAATACATAAATAACTAAACCTACCTTATGGTAGAGATGACTCACTCCTGAGTCCATTACCTAGGGAGAGGAAATAAGTGAGCTGAGAAGACATTTGCCCTCCATGTTAATTATCATTTCACCCACAATAGCCAACAATTGATAACAACCTAAGTGTCCATCAATCTCTGTATGCAGACAAAAAAAAATAGTACACATAAATAATAGAATGCTACTCGGCTATGAGAGACCATTCTGTCAGGTGACCAGCTGTCAGAACTGAAATTCATTTTGTATAGAAAAGTAAGCCAAACGCAGACTACAGTAACTACAGGATGCCATTCACATCTACAAAGACCTGCTGCCCTCCTGGAAACTGAGGGAGGTAGTTCTCAGAGGGAGGGAAGATGAGGTGGAGTGCTTAGAAACTTGGGTCAGTGGGTAATAAGTTATATTTACATGAAAGCAAGTTCAGATGTGCTCATATAGACAAGATGAGCAGCAGCAAAAATAATCAACTCTACAATTCAAAAACCTAGGAGAAAGAAAGGAGTTTTCTTATCATAAAATTGTATAGCTGTTTAAGTGGAAACTAGTACGTTTAACTTGATTTAAATATTATATGGTATATACAAAATTATGCACATTGTATCTAAATGTGTTATGTTACTCCCTTCTTATGTACAATATTTATAGTACATATATTTAATATAATTTAAATATAATTTAATATAGTACCTATATCTTTTTTACTGAAAGTAAAGTAAAATAAATTAAGCATAAACTTAATTTTAAAATTTGCAACACAGTATAAATTCCTGTGATACTTGTTGCCTTTTTATTCCAAAGATTATTCATGTATAAAATACTTTAATTCATTTAATACTGTTTTATAGGCCTTTATCCATGATAGAAATTACATTTACCAGGGGCATTATTTGTTCATCATGTTTTAATTTACCTTTAATATTTTAATACTTGAACCTAAAATTTGGTTCTCAAAATGTACTTATGCAAGTGAATGGAAAAATGCATGAAAATATACCAAATGCAAAAATATTTTCTAACACAATACAGTGGCATGTCGTTCATAGTTTCAAAACAATATATGGAACTTAATTAGTCAATGTTTTTATTTTTGGTTTAAAAAGCTGTGTGTTTTTCCTTATGAAGTCCAAATGAGAGTCAATGGATAGTGACCATTTTAATACACTATTTTCAATACATTGAAAATTTTGACCTTCTGTATCAAAACTTTTCTTAAAATGACAGTTGTCAAAAATTATCCTGATAACAGTCTGATATTTGTAGGCAAACAATGGGTTAAACTTTAGCAGTTTTTAAGTAATCCAGAAATAATTGATTTGTGTGTGTTAAAACATGGTGAAATCATTCAAAGTAAAGCCAGAGCCAATTTTATTCTGACGAATGGACTTTTTCAATTAATATTTTGAATAAATGTCTCAGGAAAAAAAATACCTTGAATGAACACCCAGGCATATGGCCTAGATCCCATTGGCAGTTTTCATGGAAGCCAAACCTTAGTTTCATAATCAGGCCTCCCACAGAAGACTCTTCTCTCATTGGATGTGTGCCTGGTTTATCTAGTTGGCTGCCAACTAATTGCTGAGACAACAGATGGGTCTATTCAATTGATGTTCCTACCTGCCAAATAAGGCTACAAAAGCATCCTACTAAACAAAGTATCCACCAAAATCAGCATTTCATCAAATTGGTCATATAAATATGGAGAATTTTCATCCTTTCTCATCGTTTTAATGGTAGAAAATTAGAAGAAAAGAAAATTGTCTGGGTTGGTAAAATTTGTTCAAGGTTCTTTTGTGGGCAGAACAATGAAATACCTAATGAAAATAAATATATCCTAAATGATTAGTGCCACTAGTAATTAAATAGCTGGCAGGCAAGCCAAAAGTTTTTTCTTTGTTGTTAGTTTTAATTTTAAATCTAGTCAAGCAGATAGTCAATGAACACAGTGAGCTAGTAGGGTTTGACTCTAAATAATACTGTTGCTAAACTTGCTTTATTTTAGAGTTCTTTAAATATCTTTTGATGACTGTAATTCATTCCTTCATGAAGGGGCAAACCTATTTGTTCATGAAATCCTCACTGATTCCAGAGGCCTATGATGCTCAGAAAGTTGTCTTCAAATTATTGTCAGTCACCATTCAGCACCCATTATACAGTAAATTTTGAATTATCTCCATGTGGATCAATATCAATTTCCAAGCTAACAACCCATGGAACATAATATACAGTATTCTTACTTGAACAAGATGCAGTATGTCAAGAGCCAGGATCAGAAATCATACAAGTGAATAAGAATGAGAAAACTCATGCACATATGCTGTTAACATTATCAGGAGCCAAGAAATGTAATAATTTATGTAGAATTTACATCAATATTCATCAACCTTCTGCTGTGAATGCCATTGGAAATATTTTTTAATTTACTTTTTTTTTTAAATTTCTTGTGTCCACAATTTCAAGACTATTCCTTTATATGTTAACATAGAAATGCAGGCTCACATGAAAGATGAATCCTTACCATTGAATGACTACTTCTGAACATACATTTGCCCTATATGGATTGATAAAAAATAAGCATAAGTGCTTACTTAAAATATTCCATATAAAGGGGTAGTCAATGAAGAGTAGTGCTGGATAAACAGAGTTTTTAAAATTATTATTATAATAAACTGACACCAAATTTCAGAAGAAAAACCATAATACATGATGACTATTGAGCTATAGGAAACAGATTTATAATATTCCTGTATTTCTCTGTGTTCATAAATTTTACTACAGGAAAATATTATCTCAATAAAATTAAAGTAAATAGTATAGTAAGAATCATTATTTTTATACATTTAAATTAAGTGTAAGACTTTCCCTAATGTATACCTGAGTAACAATCAGATTTTAGGCTAGAGAAATATACACATGTATCGGCTGTTTTGTGTGTCAACTTGACCCAATTAAGGTCATCAGAGAGGGAGGAGCCTCAGGTGAGGAAATGCCTCCATGAGATACAGCTGCGAATCATTTTCTCAGTGCAGAATGTAATAGACTACAGGGACTTTTGAAATTGGACTAAATGTATTGTTGATTATGTTATGGCTAAAAGGGACAGCTTTGGCACTGAAGAAAAGAAAGGTCAAATTTAGTAATAAGAACCACTAATATTTACTGACACTTTTGTGTCCATAAACATCAAAGCTCTTAAAACAATTAGAACTGCAATCCTAAATAGAAGAAAATGGTAACTTTTAATTCATTAATTGGAATTTTAACGAAAAATGAAGGGAAAAGTATTATGTCAGGACCATGAAGACCAAGTTCTTAGAACAAAGGAAATTTATTTGTCCCAGAGGGACAGAGGGCAGGGAAAAATAGTCAGAATGAAGTAGGATCTGAAGGGACAAAGGGAAAGCTGACTGGGGGAGAAAGGACTGATTATGGATCAAGAGGAGAAAGATACAGTGCATTCAGAAATGGTAGTTTATAAAAGTACAAAGGGAAACCACATTTTTTATTATTTTCTATATTTTTTTATTTACATTCCGAATGATTTCCCCTTTCCCGGTTCCTCCCTCCCCGAAAGTCCCATAAGCCCTCTTCCCTCCCCCTGTTCTCCATTCAACCCCCTCTGGCATCTCTGTCCTGGCATTCCCCTACATCCAGTCTTTCCAGGACCAGGGGTCTCTCCTTCCATCTTCTTGGAAATCTATTAGTATGTAAACTGTGTCTTGGGTATTCCGAGATTCTGGGTCAATATCCCCTTATCAGTGACTGCATACCATGTGTGTTCTTTTGTGATTGGGTTACCTCACTAAGGATGATATTTTCAAGTTCTGACCATTTGCCTAGGAATTTCGTGAGTTCATTGTTTTTAATTGCAGAGTAGTATTCCATTGTGTAGATATACCACATCTTCTGAATCCATTCCTCTGTTGAGAGACATGTTAAGAGGAGGCGTTTAATTTCAGTTGGGCATATTAATTATTGTGATGAAGGGGGCTTTTGATTGGTAGAATTCAGTACTTTGATAGCTGGACCTAGTTAGTTAGCCTCAGCGGGGAGGAGGTGGCCAAACAAGGGAAAAGACTTTGGTGGCAAGCTTTGAGACTGTAACTGTCTTTAGCGAGGCAGAGAGAATGGCAGATAAGCCTGCCAGAGCTACTTGCTCAAGACGGCTACTGTACCTTCAGAAAACCTCTTTGAGAACATCAAGTTAATGATCAGCGGGCAGAGTTGTACCAAAACATGGATCTTAATTGTGAAATTCCAAAACTCCAAGATGCTTTTTTAGACCTTACATATTCTCTCAAACTGCCATTAGAAAAGGAACTGTCCTAAAACCATCTGGACCTGTGCTTTGTAGGGGAACGCCAGGACAGAGTAATGAGAGGGGGTTGAACGGAGAAAAGAGGGAGGGAAGGGGGCTTATGGGACTTTCGGGGAGGGAGGAAACGGGAAAGGGGAAGTGATTTGGAATGTAAATTAAAAAAATAAAATTAAATTAAATTAAAAAAAAAAAAAGAAAAAAAAAAGAAATAAAGACAAAATTAGGCTTTTAAAAAAAAAAAAAAAAAAAAAGAAAAGGAACTGTCTCACATTTGCTCAAGTCATGAATGAAGCAACTATCAGTCAAGGGTGGAATGGGTACCTATACTGAATTCTCCTAATGATTATTTTATTTTTACTTTTCATCCAGTTATAGAAAAACTTGGTGATCTATATAATACGTTCAATGAGAGATGATGCAGAATAAGTCATAGAATTAAGAATGCCAGCTAATGTTTCTAGGTCAGGGCCTAGAAAGAACATGAGAACTAGGAAAAAGATTAGATTAAAATGTTTCAGAGAGAAACGTGAGGCAGAGGAGGGGCACACAATATCCTTAAACCTTGAGTACTCGCTGCAGGCATGAGATACCAAACTTGCCCTCAACAGAATTTATGTCTATGCTAGGAGATGTCTGTGCTTATATTCATAGGTCAGCTATTACCGGAAAGTGTTGGACCCAATACTGATTTCCCTGAGATCAAAGACTTCTCTTCTTGCCACAAAGAGATATATTGTTGAGGCCTTGTAGTCATGAACAGAGAGCAGAGAGTTGAGCCAGACAATTACTGACAAAGTAATTATTAAAGGGAAGTAGTTAACTTTAAAAGAGAGCTACTTCCAGCTCAGATTTGACACACAGGTGGGGATGGTATTTGATTTTCCTGACTCATGGTGTAGTCAAGTATTACTGTTGCTTTGGTCACCCATGCCAAGTTCCCAAAATAAGGACTCTGAACCTTCTTATATATTAATAAATGTGTAGGTCAAAAACCTTGGATCATTCCCTGGGTAGCTCCTAACCTAATCACCCCATTATTCTATTCTAAGTCCTGCTATGTGACTGGTTACCTGGGTCTGAGATTTTTGCTACTGTTTCCACCCAATTTCTGGGGAGAAATCCTTCCCTTCACTTGTCTCTGTCCCAGAAATCCACTCTTTCTCTACTAGATGCTCTATTTTTACTGCTGCCTCACCTCATTGTCCAAAAGATATTTTATTGATAGGCAAAACTTCCATTCAGTACAAGAGATTATCTCTACTGCCAAGAATGTTTAAGAGATCAGAAAATGTGGGCTTTATTATAGGCATTTAGTTAAGAAAAGCTAAGAAGATACCTTACTCAGGGATCATTCATGGCTATGATTTTTTTAAACTGTCTGTGCAAATGATTTTGTGGAATTCAGAGATTATTTGTTCTTCTTTGAAAATATTACCTGCTGCTTCAGGTGGAAGTATTCAGTAACACTGTTAAATAAAAACTAATTATGAGGTTTTTGTGCTTCTAAAGTTGAAAATAATTATCACACATGTCTCTATACACACACACACACACACACACACACACACACATATTTATTATTGTTTGTGTGTGTATGCCAACTACGTGAGCATGTACATAGGGGTAAAAGACATATTACAACCATCTTATTATAAACACAGACTAGATTCATTCCTGTTCCCAGATGAATTTGAAAATTGTTCTATGTCTTTGAAGAATTATGTTGGGATATTGATGGGGATAGCATTGAATCTGTAGATTGCTTTTGATAGGATGGCCATTTTTACTATGTTAATTCTACTAATCCATGAGCACAAGAGATCTCTTCATTTTCTGAGCTCTTCTTCGATTTCTTTCTTGAGAGACTTGAAGTTATTGTCATACAGGTCTTTCACTTGTTTGTTTAGAGTTACCCCAAGATATTTTATATTATTGTGAGTTATTATTATTTATATTATTATGAATTATATTATTACGAATTATTATTATATTATATATATTATATTATTTTGAAAGATGCCATTTCCCTAATTTCTTTCTCAGCCTATTTATTATTTGTATAAAGAAAAGCTGTTGATTTATTTGAGTTAATTTTTTATCTTTGTATATTCAACCACTTTGCTGAAGTTGTTTATCAGCTGTAGAAGTACTCTGGTTGAATTTTGGAGTTGCTTATGTATACTATCATCATCTGCAAATAGTGATACCTAGACAATTTCATTTAAAATCCCCTTTTGATTGTATTGAAGATTTATTTCTGCACTGAAGCACTTGCTCACCAAGGACCTGTCTCTGGGTTCAGTCACAGAAAACAAAAGGATAAAAATCATAAATTTTCTTTGGTGAAAATCCATTCTGCTTTCAATTTTGAAAGTATAGGCTTTGGGGTATTTTCCTGAGATGAAATTTCACAGGTGTGTGTGAGTGTGTGTGTGTGTGTGTGTGTGTGTGTGTGTGTGTGTTGTTGTTGTTGGATTTGGAGTGGAAGTGAGAAAATTCACTTCAGATACAAAAGCTTAAAAATAAAACGTTTACATTCTGAGTCTTCAGGGAGGTGGCCGGTTTGGAATCTGAACCATGTCCCTGAAGTGAGATTGTACATTTTTGAAGGATGGAACATAAAGGAAGGCTGTGCAATGTTATTTTTAAGGTCTTTAATTCATTCTCGTGTGCGTTAAGTCCAGAGCTCAGAGTAATGTGGAGACAAAGGAGAGGGTCACCTGCTAGTAACTTGTTTAACCCTGCCAGCAAGCTCCTGTCCTGGTACATTGAATTTAGTTTCTCCCTATGATTAAGTGGAGTCTGCAAATGAACATGTTTCTTTTGGTTGTTTTCAACAGGGTGTGTGTATGTGTGTGTGTGTGTGAGAGAGATTCTAGAGAAAGCATTTACTTCCCATATTGAATACGCTACCCATTGATTTTGTAGTTGTTGATACCAGTAAAAATTTTCCTTACAATTTTGAAAATAATCATTACATTTTTTGTATACATTCTTAGTATAGGTGAAGAAAGCTTTAGTTTATATTATTTTCATTAAGAATTTTTTATTTTGTAGATACAAGATTATACTAGAAATATTTATTTTGTCATAATCCTACAAAAAAGTTCTCTGCTTATGTTAGCAATTATTAACTAATTAATTAATTAATTAATTAACCATTGAAATATACTTTCCATGTCTTTATTTATCTTTTGTATGTTTGCTTTGTTGCTCCAATGTTTCATCTCTCCTCATTCTAGAATTATGTCAAATCTCTGGCTTAACATGAACAATTTTAATTTAATATATTATCATTATTGAGTAATTAGATTCTTAATGTGGGGATGATTTAAATATGCTGGGTTA
This sequence comes from Tokudaia tokunoshimensis, assembly GCA_036184795.1. Lineage (NCBI taxonomy): Eukaryota > Metazoa > Chordata > Mammalia > Rodentia > Muridae > Tokudaia > Tokudaia tokunoshimensis. Next base: position 24,095,229 of record BTHU01000014.1, read on the forward strand.
TTTTAATGTTGTCACTACTCTTCAGTAAGTTATCTATAATATGTTAATTGTAGTCATGTAATTATGATGATGTTTTTGTAATCTGAATTCATTTCAAGTTGAAAATTACTACATACATTGTCTACTTATTGGTAAGAAGTTTATATAATTTTTATGTTCATTGATTTTTAAATACTTTTTCAATCAAAATCATGATTTTAAGGACTAGAGGTAGGACAAAGCTTATGAACTTCAAAAGTCCAATCCAACTGATATACCTCCTTCCGGAGGTTTCCATAAACTACAAATTCCACAGACCCTCCAAACAATGTCACCAATGAGTAATAAGTACTTAAATATCTGAGCTTATTATACCAGATACTTCTTATTCAATTACCATACCAACTTATATTTCAGTTCATCTTCCTACTTACATTGACAATCTGAAGTTCAAACTTTTTTAAAAAACGGAGTTGGGAATTTTGTGAATTCATTGTTTTTAATTGCAGAGTAGTATTCCATTGTGAAAATATACCACATCTTCTGAATCCATTCCTCCCTTGAGGGACATCTGGGTTCTTTCCAGCTTCTGGCTATTATAAATAAGGCTGCTATGAACATAGTGGAGCATGTGTCCTTATTGCATGCAGGTAAAGCCTCTGGGTATATGCCCAAGAGTGGTATAGCTGGATCCTCTGGGAGTGTCATGCCCAGCTTTCTGAGGAACCACCAGACTGCTTTCCTGAGTGGTTGTACCAGCTTGCAATCCCACCAGCAGTGGAGGAGTGTTCCTCTTTCTCCACATCCTCGCCAACACCTGCTGTCTCCTGTGTTTTTGATCTTAGCCATTTTGACTGGTGTGAGATGGAATCTCAGGGTTGTTTAGATTTGCATTTCCCTCTTGACTAAGGATGATGAACATCTCTTTAGGTGCTTCTCAGCCATTTGGCAAATGGTCAGAACTTGAAAATATCATCCTTAGTGAGGTAACCCAATCACAAAAGAATACACATGGTATGCAGTCACTGATAAGGGGATATTAACCCAGAATCTCAGAATACCCTAGACACAATTCTCATATCATAGATTTCCAAGAAGAAGGAAGGAGAGACCCCTAGTCCTGGAAAGACTGGATGTAGGGGAATGCAAGGACAGAGAAGCGAGAGGGGGTTGAATGGGGAAAAGAGGGAGGGAAGGGGGCTTATGGGGAGGGAGGAAATGGGAAAGGGGAAATGATTTGAAATGTAAATAAAAAACTTAGAAAATAAAAAAAAGAAGTTTCAAAGTTAAAAAAAAAATAAAAATGGAGTTGGGGAGATACCTCAGTGGGTAAGAGTACTACGTCAGTGAACATGAAGATCATTTGCATGGCTTTGCATGCCTGTATCCCCTTTGTTATTGTATGGAGACAAATAAATCTTAGGAACTAGTAGGGAATTATAGTTAGCCTATATGGTCAGCTTGTAGTTTCAGAAAAGTCTCTGTCGCAAAACAATAATTCAAGACAATTGTATACACACACACACACACACACACACACACACACACACACAGCAAAAGTAAATAAAACGTATACAGTAATCAATTGAATACACAAAATTATTAACAAGGGAATGTAAATGTTGAATAATGTACTTTGAATGCATGTCTCTTAACTGAATGATCAGGTTATTGATACTGCATAATAGTCTTTAAAGTAAGCTAAACTTTATTTTAAGGAAAAGTAACTTTTACTGTTTCTAAGAATTCCATTAAATATAAACTAACTTTGCTAGTAAATCTGTGTCTAAAATATTTAACTTCATTTTATGACCATTTGTTTTTGACAGTGAGTAATAAGTATAATTTCCCATGTGTCATTGGCCACATTTTATCATGTTTAGACTTTATTTGTCTTATCATTTCTTGATTCCTTGTTACAGGACAAAGACTTGGACCTTCATTTATTTCTAAAAGACAAATCACAATCAATGCTGTTTGGGACTTTGTTCTCATTATTTTGTTTTGGTTCAAATGACTTCTTCTCAATTATTCTAGCCCTGGTATCGATCACTGTGTAAAGGCAGTAACAACAGAATCACTTATTATTGCTTCACTAATCTTAATCAAACTTTCTCAAATGGTAGGATTTTTCATGTTCTTTTTAGTCTCATCACTGAACTTAACATTAGTTGAACAGCATTTGGTTCGTAATAAGCATGTTTAATAAATTACAGGAATACCCTTGTCTTCTAAATCTCTGTTACAGGTTCCCAGGACTCTGGATCATTTCCAAACATCTTTCTTTGAAACATCATTGAAACTATAACCTGAATAATTTCCTGGGTAGGATAGGACATTGATAGATACTTTTTAACTATACAGAATGCAACTATCCAGTGACTATGGAAGTATAGATAATAAATCTTTATGTGGAACTCATTTTTAATATCAAACTCTGGAATACTACCTCCAGTTAAAACCTGAAAAGAATAAAAGTAGTCTGATAAGGAATATCTACTTGCTTGTGTGTCAGCCTTTTTTGGTTTGGTGATCCTGTAAAAGATGGAGTAGGGCACTATCTGAGAAGAAAGCTAAGTCAAAGATGTCATTTAATGATTCCTTAAGAATATCTTTTATTAGTATAAAGACTCAAAGTAAGCTACAGTCTTACTCCTCCAGCACATAAGCTCCAAGAGTGGCAGTCATTAGAATTCACAACGGTTGCTCTAATACTTCCTTGGAGAAATCTTCTCTGATATAATTTAGCCTTCCTAGCTCATTACCTGTTAATTTTATAAAATTAAGAATTATGAGATTTTGTACATTCCATGCATGTGGAAAATGGAAAACAAGGAACTTGTATTTTAAAACATTTTTATGAACTGTAACAAGTCAGAATATCAGTTGATTTCAAGATTCCAACTTTTGAGTCCAATATAAAAAATGTTAAATTGAGTCTTATTGTCTAGATTCCTAATTTTTATATCAAAGTATTAACTTTTGTTGTAAAACAAACCATGATAATTTTATACATTTTTCACTTATAAAGGCATTTCATTATTAAATAAATGTATGTCTTGACAATTCCATACATATTGCAATGCATTGTAATTACTCCACCCTATATATACACTCTCATTTCTTCTTGCCTCCTATGTCAACACCTCAATCCCAAACCCTTTCTCACACTGATGTCCTTAGGTTTTGTTTTGTGACTCACTGGGTTTAACCAAGGTCATAGGTTTGAACATGGGTGTGGAAATATTCTCTGCATTTTGGTGGTTTCACCCATGTGTAGATAAACTGAAGGGACTATCTCCCCACTCCAAGAACCTTCTAGAAGCCAATGGTTGTGAGGAAATGTTAAGGCTGGAGGAACTCTTCCATGTCTTTGACTGCTTGCTGACAGACCTGGCCTTGCAAAGTTCACGTGTGGGTAATGCCATCTCCTATGAGTTCAAAATTGCAATGTTGAGAAGATGACAGCTTATAGTTTTTAACTCTATCTTCTGGCTCTTGTTCCTTTCTTAGACTTAACGGGGTCCTTTGCTTTGCTTGGGGCAAAACACTTGACATTAACTTATTCCCAGTACCTTGAAAACTGCTACTTTTGTATTTTTCACTATTCACAACAAAAACAGGCTTCTCTAAGGATGAAAGTAACATTTGTGTAAAGGTATCAGCACAGATATATGCAAGGGAGGTTGATGCTGTCATTTTAATTAAATGACAGTAGTAAGTTCCTCTGTAGGGCCTGTGATTTCCCCAATGTGGTTGATGTGGTTAATAGTGTTAGATACAGGAACCTTCCTACTGAGCAAGTCTAGGATCTAATCAGAGAGGCGTTATACACTCTTATGATGAACTACCATACTTACACACTTAAGTGTACACAGCATGGCTTGTGAGAACTGACATTCATATACAGTTTTTAAAATCAGAGCTTAGAAGTAAAAGTCAAATTTCTTTTACTTATCCCGGTATATATGAGCACTAATCCACCAGGTATTCTGTTTGCTCTGGCTTTAGATTTAGTTGTATAAAATTACAAGCTCTGATTCAGCAGTCTAATATAATGAATGGAGAAGATTTATATTTCATGTGGATTTTATGATTTCATATTTCCTGTGGAGTTTTTGATGATGGAACACTGTCTGTTTTTGAAATAACTTTTCAAGTTACTTGGGATTAGTGTTTTATTACAGTTATATGCTGTGTATGCTGAGCAGAATTTTCCCCTCCTCTTTCACCAAGGCCTCTCTATCTCCCATCTCTCCTGGATTTACTCCTCCTCTCTTTCCTTTCAGAAAAATAGCAGACCTCTAAGGAATTTGAACCAAACACTGAATAACAAGATAATAAACTGCTCTAAATGCTTTTCTTAACTTTTTAATTAAATTAATTAATTTAGTGTTATTAGCATACAGTGTTTACTTGCCCTATAGTTTATTTTGTTATCAGGAATTTCTTTCAAATTCAACATTGCCCTTATTGCTTAGTTATGATTACTATACATCTCATTTTTTGGGATATTTTTGTGTCTATATTTATCTCAAGTTTCATTCCATAGTTTCTCTGTTCTTGTTATTGCTGTGCAGTGATGTGGTTAGAATAATAGGGTAATTAATTTAGCTTCAGAACATGAGTTATATAGTATTTCCTCTCTTTCAATTTCATGAAACTGTTAGTGTCTATTTATTTTACTCTTTTATTTTAAGATTTAGTAAAATTTGGATTGAATTGTATTTTGCTTGTTGGGATATCTTATGATCTCTATCTTGTCATATGATACAGATTTAATTTGTTTATATAGAGTTGATGTAACTTCCTAGACCTTATGTGTCTAGGAACTTGATTATTTGAATAAATTATAAGGAGTTTTTTATTATTAATAATTTTGAAATTCTTTTATTTTGTTTGCATCTCTTCATTGAATTTTGATGAAACTTTTCCCCCCACACCACCATTTTTTTTTAAATTTTCTGTCTTATGGTATCCATTGCTGAGAGGAGACACCATGACCAAGGCAACTCTTATAAGGGACAGCATTTAGTTGAGGCTGACTTACAGCTTCAGAGGCTCAGTCTAATATCATCATGGCAGGAAGCACTGCAGCATCTAGGCAGGCATGCTGTTGGAGGAATTGAGAGTTCTGCAAAGTATTCTGAAAGAAAACAGAAGAAGACTGTATCCCAAGCAACTAGTGTCTCAAACTCAACCCCACAGTGACATATTTCCACCAACAAGGTCACACCTCCTAATAGTGCCACTCTCCAAGGAAAGTATATTTGAATCACCAGTTTCTTAGAGTTCTTTCTTTCTTTCTTTCTTTCTTTCTTTCTTTCTTTCTTTCTTTCTTTCTTTCTTTCTTTCTTTCTTTCTTTCTTTCTTTTTCTTTCTCTCTCTCTCTCTCTTTCTTTCTTTCTTTCTTTCTTACTTTTTTATGCTGGTCAAGAGATTGTTAATCTTGTCTATGTTTATCAAGTCATCTACATTTTGTTTGATTTATCTTATGTTTAGATCTTTTAATTTCTATGCTATTTAGGTATACCTGGGAGACCAAATATTTTAAATTCAGACTTCATTTTAGAGAACATGACCTAAGTTTAACTCAGGTAAACTAACAGGCCAGTATCTAGCATCAGTTTTCAAGTTATTTCCAATAAATCCATTCCTCCTGGTTACAAACCCACTCCTGCGTAACAACCACCAATCAGGAGGAAAGCAGAAGTTTATGGTTTGGCTCCCAGCACAAGCCAATTGTGTTAAAGTCTATAATGGCACCCCAATTAGATATGTACCAGGCTGGATACTCCTTTCTTGCCTCTGTAAATGCTTGTCAGAAACTGGGCTGGGGACTTCATCTTCCTGCTGTGTCAAGCTAAAGCTTGAATAAAGAGATTCTAATGTGATTGCATCATATTCAGCTCCCTGGTGATCTTTTTCATGTTCATGAATGCTTCCTGGCACAACATACCCAGAGAAGTAATATTTTTTCCTTACTTGTGCTTTTGGTTCTATGAAGTTATGTTATGAAGTTATAAAATATATATCAGGCAATTTTTTAACATTTTATTTTATTTTATTATTGTTTTGTTTGGTATAGGGTAGAAATGTTGTTGGGTCCTGGGTGGTAGGCAGTAGGCAACTAGTGAGAATTGGTTTTCAGTTTCTACCTACTTTTTTTTTTTTTTAGATATTTTATTTATTTACATTTCAAATGTTATCCCCTTTCCAGATTCCCAATCCCAGAAACCCCTTAATCAATCCTCCTTTCTCCTGCTTTTATGATGGTGTGCCCCCACCCAACCACCCACTCTGGTCTCTGCTACCTTGCATTCCCCTATACTGGGGCATCTGGGGCATCAAACCTTCATAAAACCAAGGGCTTCTTCTCCCATTGATACCCGACAAGACTATCCACTGCTACATATATGGCTAGAGTCATAGGTTCCGCCACATGTACTCCTTGGTTGGTGGTTTAGACCACGGGGTATTGCTGCTCTTACTATGGGGTTGAAAACCCCTTCAGCTCCTTCAGTCCTTTCTCTAACTCCTCCATTGGGGACCCCATGCTCAATCCAATGGTTGGTTTTGAGCATTTGTTTCTGTATATGTCAGACTCTGGTAGAGCCTCTCAGGAGACAGCTCTATCTGGCTCCTATCAGCATGCATTTCTTGGTATCCACAATAGTGTCTGAGTTTGGTAACTGCATATGCAGTGGATCCCCAGGTGGGACAGTCTCTGGATGGCCTTTCATTCAGTCTCTGCTACACACTTTGCCTCCATATTTGATCCTGTGAGTATTTTGTTCCCACTTCTAAGAAGGGCCACACTTTGGTCTTCCTTCTACTTGAGCATCATGTGGTCTGCGAATTTTATCTTGGGTATTCTGAGCTTTGGGGCTAATATCCACTTATCAGTGAGTGCATACCATGTGTGATTTTTTTGTGACTGGGTTAGCTCACTCAGGATCATATTTTCTATTCCATCCATTTGCCAAAGAATTTCATGAATTCATTGTTTTTAATAGCTGAGTAGTTCTCCATTATGTAAATATACCACATTTTCTGTATCCATTTCTCTGTTGAAGGACATCTGGGTTCTTTCTAGCTTTTGCCTATTAGATGCTGAGAAAGCATGTGATAAAATTGAATATCCCTTCATAGTAAAAGACTTGGAAAGATCAGGAATTCAAGGTCTGTATCTAAACATAGTAAAAGCAATATTCAGCAAACCAGTAGGCAACATCAAACTAAATGGAGAGTAACTTGAAGCCATCCCACTAAAATCAGGAACTAGAAAAGGCCACCTACTATCTCCCTACCTATTCAATATAGTACTCAAAGTCCTAGTCAGAGCAATTAAACAACAAAAGGAGGTCAAAGGAATACAAATTGGAAAGGAAGAAGTAAAAATATCATTATTTGCAGATGATATGATCATATACTTAAGTGACCCCAAAAATTCCACCAGAGCACTCCTAAACCTGATAAACAACTTCAGTAATGTGGCTAGATATAAAATTAATTCAAACAAATCAGTAGTCTTCCTCTACTCAGAGAATAAACAGGCTGAGAAGAAATTAGTCACAAATAATATTAAATACCTTGGTGTTATTCTAACCAAGCAATTGAATGAACTTTATGACAAGAACTTAAAGTCTCTGAAGAAAGATATCAAAGAACATCTCAGAAGATGGAAAGATCTTCCATGCTCATGGATTGGCAGGATTAATATAGTAAAAATGGCCATCTTGCCTAAAGCAATATACAGATTCAATGCCATCCCCATAAAAATTCCAACTCAATTCTTCAGAGTTAGAAAGAGCAATTTGCAAATTTATTTGGAATAACAAAAAATCCAGGATGGGGGAAAAATATTTTCAACAATAAATGGACTTCTGGGGAATCACCATCTCTAACCTCAAGCTGTACTACAGAGCAATAAAAAACTTCATGGTTTTGGTATAGAGACAGAGAGGAAGATCAATGGAATAGAAGACCCAGAAATGAACCCACACACCTTATGGTCACTTGATCTTTGACAAAGGAGCTAAAACCATACAGTGGAAAAAAGACAGCATTTTCAACAAATGGTGCTGGTTCAACTGGAGTTCAGCATGTTGAAGAATGCAAATTGATCCATTCTTCTTTTTTTGGCTTTTGTTATTAGATTATCTCTATTTCAAGTCACATATTCTATCCCATAATTTTTAAATTACTAGTCATTAAACATTAATCAAATGACTGATAATATTGCTCTTTATTGACAAATAATTGACAAGAAGCCATTATGGATAACAGTCTAAGGAGATAATCAGATTAAATTATGATGACTAGGCTACTACTTTAGTGGTATAAATAGAAAAATAACCCAAATGTTTAAACATATAGTTATCAATAATCTGTAAAACTCAATTAAGTTTTGAGAGCAGTTATAAAGTTACCTGAGACTTAGGGGATAGAATGTGTGGCCCTGAGGAATAGCACTGAGTTGGAAGATAGAAGAAATTCAGGAGTACTGCCAAGTGGGACAAAAGAGAAGGGCTATTCATGATATGAAAATAAATTTATTATAGCAAAGTGTGAAATTTGGAAAGGGAAGGTCCTATGTTGAGAATCATGCTGGATCTGAGTCAGAACACACTAATACAAAGTTTGTTTCACACTTTTTGTGATGTGTGTATTTCAGTTCTGCTCTCTCATTTATTCCTTCCACAAAATGACGTGTAGAGTATAGAGTGATCACTGTCTATAACTGGATTCATAAGAGGTGCTGATATCTTTAGAGATCTCGATTAGAAAAGAAAATAAGTAAAGTTGATTCAAAAGAGCAAAACTGTATTTTACTTTTCTTTGTTTTTGTTTCATAGTCCAAAATGGTCCATCACAATAAATAGTATGTTTCCTATATCCAGAGACACAATGATAGGCTGACAGAGTAGGTAAGTCATAGCTGGGTAAAACCAGTTGTTTTATGGTTCATAACAAGCAGTAACTAAATGGAATAAAATCAACATTTCACTCTTACAGCAAAAGCATTACAGAAACCGAATCATAATATTTGTCATATTTTTAGTAGCAAATTATAATCTGTAAACTACAGAGAAAAGTTGCTTAATGTACACAAGGTTTTTCAAACTTTCATTATTAAAAACAAAATTTAAAATTGGAAATATGTAAAAGGCATATTCATGCATAAGGAACATAGATGTCAATCAATATAACATGATGGAGACCACCAGAAAACTTATTAAAATATTAAGTTAAATAAGATTTATTGTATAAAATGAAGACAAAAATGTCCATTTTAAATCATTTTAATATTATTTTTGAAACTCCCACCATTATAACAAGTCAAATAAAATTATGAATGATCTATTTCATCATCAGATTAAAATATTCATTGACATATGTATGTTCTCATAAATTTCTTTTTCACAATTAAACAAGTTACTACTTGATAAATTATGAAGTACAATAAAATGTTAACTATTAAGTTCTTTTTAATATTATTTTAACGTTATATTCTTATAGATTCTCTTGTTGGCTGTAGCTTATCTAAAAGAAATATTTAAAAGATACTTAAAAGAAGCCAAGATAAGGAGTTGGCATCCTCTGTACTTTGCCAGACTCAAGAATGCAAACAGGAAGGAAAAGGTGAATCCAGGCTGGTTTCATATGACCATTTGTTGATTCCACATTAGCCAAAAGGGAACTCCCTGGACACCTGTTAAAATACCCGATAAGTCTCATCCGAAGGCAAAATCCCCACCAAGCCTTAAAAGACAGAATAAGGGGGGAAATTCCAATTGTGAATTTACTCATTTGGTACATTCTTTTTTAGATTCTCAGTCTTTCCCTCTCCCCTCTCTTCCCACGCAATCCTCTCTATTTCTCTACAGAGAAGGGAAAGCATCTTTGGCATATCAAGTTGCAGTATAGTATAGTATAGTATTGTGCAGTATTAAGGTATGGAGTGATGTTGTGTGGTGTGGTGTGGCGTGTGGTATGGTATGGTGTGGTATGGTATAATATAATACAGTATAGTATATATCATCCATTAGGACCTTGTTTGTTTTCAGAAAGGGGATGGACCCAATTGAGAAGGAAGATGGGGAGAAATTAGGAGAAGTAGATGGAGTAGATGTCATATAATCAGGATATATTATATGACAACAAATCAATTGTTCAATAAAAGAAAAACAAAAAAAATATAAAAATCCTTTAATTAAACATGTATGAAGTCTTTGAGAGTTTATTATAGGTATACAATGAAATACGAGTATACCCTTTCTCCATTTTCTAACCTCCAACCGTGACACTGTGCTCAATTTCTTTTTTTTTAATTTTATTTTATTTTCTAAGTTATTTTTTATGTACATTCAAAATCATTTCCCCTTTCCCGTTTCCTCCTCCCCGAAAGTCTCATAAGCCCCCTTCCCTCCCTCTTTTCCCCATTCAACCTCCTCTTGCTTCTCTGTCTTGGCATTCCCCTACATACAGTCTTTCCAGGACCAGGGATCTCTCCTTCCATATTCTTGGAAATCTATTGATATGCAAATTGTGTCTAGGGTATTCCGAGATTCTGGGTTAATATCCCCTTATCAGTGACGGCATACCACACGTGTGTTCTTTTGTGATTGGGTTACCTCACTAAGGATGATATTTTCAGGTTCTGACCATTTGCCTAGGAATTTCGTGAATTCATTGTTTTTAATTGCAGAGTAGTATTCCATTGTGCAAATATACCAAATCTTCTGAATCCATTCCTCCGTTGAGGGACATCTGGGTTCTTTCCAGCTACTGGCTATTTTAAATAAGGCTGCTATGAACATAGTGGAGCATGTGTCCTTATTGCATGCAGGGGAAGCCTCTGGGTATATGCCCAGGAGTGGTATAGCCCTATCCTCTGGGAGTGTCATGCCCAGCTTTCTGAGGAACCGCCAGACTGCTTTCCAGAGTGGTTGTACCAGCTTGCAATCCCACCAGCAGTGGAGGAGTGTTCCTCTTTCTCCACATCCTCACCAACAACTGCTGTCTCCTGTGTTTTTGATCTTAGCCATTCTGACTGGTGTGAGATGGAATCTCAGAGTTGTTTTGATTTGCATTTCCCTAATGACTAAGGATGATGAACATCTCTTTAGGTGCTTCTCAGCCATTAGATATTCTTCAGGTGAGAACTCTTTGTTTAGCTCTGTACCCCATTTTTTAATAGGGTTACTTGCCTCTCTGGAGTTTAACTTCTTGAGTTCTTTGTATATATTGGATATTAGCCCTCTGTCGGATGTAGAGTTGGTAAAGATCATTTCCCAGTTAGATGGTTGCTGCTTTGTCTTTTTGACAGTGTCTTTTGCCTTGCAAAAACTTTGTAATTTAATGAGGTCCCATTTGTCAATTCTTGATCTTAGAGCATAAGCTATTGGAGTTCTATTCAGGAAATTCTCCCCTGTGCCCATATGTTCAAGGTTCTTCCCTAATTTCCTTTCAAGAGTAAAAGAACCTCTGGGGGAATCAGTATCCTGGACCTCAAGCTGTACTACAGAGCAATAGTGGTAAAAACCGCATGGTATTGGTACAGTGACAGGCATGTAGATCAATGGAACAGAATTGAAGACCCAGAAATGAATCCACACTCCTATGGTCACTTGATCTTTGACAAAGGAGCTAAAACCATCCAGTGGAAAAAAAGATAGCCTTTTCAACAAATGGTGCTGGCTCAACTGGAGGTCAGCATGCAGAAGAATGCAAATTGACCCATTCTTATCTCCTTGCACTAAGCTCAATTCCAAGTGGATCAAGGACCTCCACATAAAACTGTGCTCAATTTCATGCCTCCTTAAAATAAAGCACTAAGTACATTCCATGCTGTCTATATATTGATTGCTACATATTATTCAGTAAATACTGGTTAGTGTGGAGCCATTCAGGGCAGCCATTCAGTATACCCTTCCATTGGTACACTCTCAACAAAACTGAGTCTTCTTCTACTAGCAACTGTTAAATGCCCATAGTTCTAAGATTTGCCTGGAGACTTTTGAGTTTTTGCACCAACAACACTGGAAATTATCTGGTGCAGGTCTTTTGAAGCAACCAGAGTTGCTAGAAGTTCATCCCAGGGATGCAGGGATGGTTCAATATAAGGAAATCCATCAATGTAATCCACTATATAAACAATCTCAAAGAAAAAAACCACATGGTCATCTCATTAGATGCTGAGAAAGCATTTGACAAAATTCAGCATCCTTTCATGCTAAAGGTCTTGGAAAGATCAGGAATTCGAGGCCCATATCTAAACATAGTAAAAGCAATTTACAGCAAACCGGTAGCCAACATCAATCTAAATGGAGAGAAACTTGAAGCAATCCCACTAAAATCAGGGACTAGACAAGGCTGCCCTCTCTCTCCATATCTTTTCAATATAATACTTGAAGTTCTAGCTAGAGCAATTAGACAACAAAAGGAGGTCAAAGGGATACAAATTGGAAAGGAAGAAGTCAAACTATCATTATTTGCAGACGATATGATAGTATACTTAAGCGACCCAAAGAACTCCACCAGAGAACTCCTATAGCTGATAAACAACTTCAGCAAAGTGGCCGGATAGAAAATCAAATCAAGCAAGTCAGTAGCCTTCCTATACTCAAAGGATAAGCAGGCTGAGAAAGAAGTAAGAGAAATGATACACTTCACGATAGCCACAAACCACTTGGTGTGACTCTAACCAAACAAGTGAAAGATCTGTATGACAAGAACTTCAAGTCTCTGAAGAAAGAAATTGAAGAAGACATCAGAAGATAGAAAAATCTGCCATGCTCATGGATTGGCAGGATTAGTATAGTAAAAATGACCATCTTGCCAAAAGCAATATACAGAATCAATGCAATCCCCATCAAAATCCCAATGCAATTCTTCATAGAGTTAGAAAGAGCAATTCAAAAATTCATCTGGAATAACAGAAAACCCAGGATAGCTAAAACTATTCTCAAGAGTAAAAGAACCTCTAGGGGAATCAGTATCTCAGACCTCAAGCTGTACTACATAGCAATAGTGTTAAAAACTGCATGGTATTGGTACAGAGACAGGCATGTAGATCAATGGAACAGAATTGAAGACCCAGAAATGAATCCACACTCCTATGGTCACTTGATCTTTGACTAAGGAGCTAAAACTATGCAGTGGAAAAAAGATAGCCTTTTCAACAAATGGTGCTGGCTCAACTGGAGGTCAACATGCAGAAGATTGCAAATTGACCCATTCTTATCTCCTTGCACTAAGCTCAATTCCAAGTGGATCAAGGATCTCCACATAAAACCAGACACACTGAAACTAATAGAAAGGAAACTAGGGAAGAACCTTGAACATATGGGCACAGGGGAGAATTTCCTGAATAGAACTCCAATAGCTTATGCTCTAAGATCAAGAATTGACAAATGGGACCTCATTAAATTACAAAGTTTTTGCAAGGCAAAAGACACTGTCAAAAAGACAAAGTGGCAACCAACTAACTGGGAAATGATCTTTACCAACCCTACATCTGACAGAGGGCTAATATCCAATATATACAAAGAACTCAAGAAGTTAAGCTCCAGAGAGGCAAGTAACCCTATTAAAAAATGGGGTACAGAGCTAAACAAAGAGTTCTCACCTGAAGAATATCTAATGGCTGAGAAACACCTAAAGAGATGTTCATCATCCTTAGTCATTAGGGAAATGCAAATCAAAACAACCCTGAGATTTCATCTCACACCAGTCAGAATGGCTAAGATCAAAAACACAGGAGACAGCAGTTGTTGGTGAGGATGTGGAGAAAGAGGAACACTCCTCCACTGCTGGTGGGATTGCCAGCTAGTACAACCACTCTGGAAAACAGTCTGGCAGTTCTTCAGAAAGCTGGGCATGACACTCCCGGAGGATCCAGCTATACCACTCCTGGGCATATACCTAGAGACTTCCCCTGCGTGCAATAAGGACACATGCTCCACTATGTTCATAGCAGCCTTATTTATAATAGCCAGAAGCTGGAAAGAACCCAGATGTCCCTCAACGGAGGATTAGATTCAGAAGATGTGGTATATTTATACAATGGAATACTACTCTGCAATTAAAAACAATGAATTCACGAAATTCCTAGGCAAATAAATGTTCAGAACCTGAAAATATCATCCTTAGTGAGGTAACCAAATCACAAAAGAACACACATGGTATGCAGTCACTGATAAGAGGATATTAACCCAGAATCTTGGAATACCCTAGACACAATTCGCATATCAATAGATTTCCAAGAAGATGGAAGGAGAGACCCCTGGTCCTGGAAAGACTGTATGTAGAGGAATGCCAAGACCAAGAAGCGAGAGGGGGTTGAATGGGGAAAAGAGGGAGTGAAGGGGGCTTATGGGACTTTCGGGGAGGGAGGAAACGGGAAAGGGGAAATGATTTTGAATATAAATAAAAAAAAACCTAGAAAATAAAAATAAAAAAAAAGAAACATTTTTTTTTAATGTTGATTTTTTTCTAAATTCCTTAAAGGTCATCCTTAGTCAGTCTGTCTATAGTGCAGACTATAGTCAGTACAGAAGAGTTACTGAATTCTAAATGTGGGTAAAGCATTCCTTATTTGATAAAGTTTTGAATTTGCAGTTTTTGATATATTCATAGTCTTTCCCTCAATGCAATAAGAGGAACAGAAGATGGCAAACTGCCTAAATGGCTTAATGTAAGAGTAGCAACTTTTAGAACAATTATCACAGCAGTGCTAAGCTAAACGGCCTGTAAACACGGCTGACCTCCCTTTGATGTATCAATCACTGTAGATGGCATTTTAATTTATTCCTGAAGCTTTGATAGCTGCCCTGCTATATGGACACAGTTTAGCACAGTAGCTACTTGCTCTCTCTGAAGTCATTCCCCAAACATCCAGGAGCCAGAAGCAGCCACAAAATCAGACTACCATTTTTTAACATGGCCTTACAAATCAAGGTTATTGCTTAATTTCTCTCCTTTAGTTGTAGTTTTCCAGAGGAGCTATACAGAGTCAAAAGTAGGCAGCTCAGACTTGGAAACCATGGCATCTAGCAACAAGAGCAAGTCTTATTCCCTGGTATAGGGAATCCATGTCCAATGTTAAATATGTGCCAATACAGATGTGTGTCTGCTCATTTGAATTAATAAAATACATAGTATACATTCATAAATACAACATTCCTACATTGAGTGTAGTTTTTCTTCTTAAACAGATCACAGGACCTAGAGTTAGGCTCAGTGGCCATCTTCTCCAATGACAGTTTTAGTCAGAGAGAACCTCATGGTGTCATTTGGAGATGTTGCCCCAGGCCTTTCCTTATGGCTGAGGAAGGGGGAGGAAAGGAGTTAATTCTTGTGGGACACAATCTCTGCCTGGCAAAATTTTTATCAGCACTGTATACCCAGGCCTCCTTCTCCTTGTGACTCTTCTTTAACTTTGGCATTTTAGTAGACACTTTGCAGACTGGGCCTTTTGAGCTTCTGTTTTTCAAATGAATTTGGGATTCATTTCATAATATTTGTGACAAGGAAATTTTGAATTATGTTTTCTTGTAGCGTCAATTTACAGAGACCTGATCACAAATGAAGTAACATGTCTATGGAAATGTCTGGTGCTATTCAGTGTATGAGACACTATTTCTGTTTAAGAGATCCCTAGGGAATTGTGACTGTGACAGGTAGATGGTTTTGTGCTTGTGAAGCTACATAGCATGAGTGACAGGAAATGCTCTCTGATTTGAAGTAGATGTTTTCTTACTAGGCATTGGCCTGAATATCAGTGGCCACTTTTTGTCCTTTGTACCTCATATTTTTCCTGGAAAATTCATGTTCAGGTGTGTATATTGAAGTTTTTTGTTTGTTTCTTTTTCATTTAGTTTGACTTATTAGAAGGATTTTTGAATTTCTCTCGAAAAAAATGCTAACTTGGCATTTAATGGTTCACTTATGCTTTGGGGAGTAGAATTTATGAATATATTAAAATGCAAATTCAACACTCTGTTATTCAAAGCTACTTAGAGGATTGTTATGAAGTTGGTCCTATTTGTCATAAAGATACCAAAGATATTAGCTATATAACTGTTTAGAAATAGAAAAATGAACGGAGTATAATAACCTTGTTGGGGGGGGCGCTTGGGTGATGCTTTGGGATATAAAGTGCCAACTGTGTGCCAGAATGAGGAGCAGAGTTCAGATACCAAGGACTCATGTAAGAGCCATGTAGAGTGATGCATACCTGGTTCTGTGCCATGGTGGACAAACACAGGGAGGTTCCTTGAATGCTGAGTCAACCTTTCTTGCTATATCACTGAGCCATATATTCACTGAGATTGTCTAATTGTCTACAAGAACTAGGTGAAAAGCAGTAGAGAAATGACCTGATTTTGACCTCTCACCTTCACACACATGTGAACATGGGTGCACATACACACATGTGATATACACATATCACATGTATATATACATATATATTTATATCACATGTATGTATACATATACATATATATGTATATCACATGCATACATTGTTTTGTAAAAATATTTTCTGTAATAGAAAAATCAAAGCCTCTAATGCTTACAAATTCTATAGTTTATTCATATAGCCAAGTGGCCTAAACTGTATATAGGCTGTTTTAAATACAATTTAGATTCAACTGTTTATAGATGAGGTAAATTTATAATAGCATGTTCCTCTTTTGAGGTCATAGTGTAAGGAGATTTCTCATGAATTTATTGACTTAGATTTATTTGTAAAATAAATTTGTAAAAGTGGTTTTAACCAAAGATGGAATCTTTGGTACCATCTATACTTGGATCAGAAGAAAATTTTGCGTGGCTTTGCCATTTCCATGAGTCTGAGGGAGCAGGTTCCACAGGGCTTTGATCATGTAAACGAAACAGTTTTTCAGGATTTTGTCTGCTCCTTCCATGGCATTGTGTTCCTTATCATTTTTCTCTCTTCCATGTGCTATGAATAAATAAATAAATAAATAGCCTTAGAAATCTAAGTTAGCAAACTCTTCACATACACTGTAAAAATCATGTTAGCAAACATGGACAGTGTCTTATGAGTTTATAAAGAGCATTCTTTAAATTTTTAAAATTAGAATCGAAAAATTTAATAAAACATGTTAAATTCAAGTCATCTTCTAAAGTTTTTGGGATTCTATTGTTTTTAAAATCATAAATATTAAGTTGTATAGAATATCAAATACATAATATGCAAATATATCATCACCATTGCTAAGTAAGAACTAGTAATGATTCCACATTCTAGGCTCAAAAATTTTATCTTTCTGTGTCCATGCACAAGGAATTATAATAGGAAATTATGACAAGTTTATATTAATTATTTCAATGCAGATTGGCTATTTGTTTAAGAACTAAAATTTTATTGTAAAGAACTTGGAAATAAAACACATCACTCAGATGTAGCCAGTTGTAAAGTCCATATATTGAAATGAACTTCTATAGTTAGGATGCTGTGTTTGTCTCTTCTTAATCACTGCTAATTTCTCAGATTGCCAGCATCAAGTATTCCAGCAAACCGAAAGTTCCACCTCAGTACTTCTGATATCTTGTTAATTACTGCTGATTCTTCTGCCCCAACTAATTAGAAATACAGAATCTTAATTCAAAATTACAAATGTGTCCAAAGAGTCTTTTTTTTTGCTTTTTCGAGACAGGGTTTCTCTGTGTAGCCCTGGCTGTCCTGGAACTCACTGTATAGACCAGACTGGCCTCGAACTCAGAAATCCTTCTGCCTCTGCCTCCCAAGTGCTGGGATTAAAGGTGTGTGCCACCACCGCCCGGCATGTCCAGAGTCTTAAATTTCCCTCTGAAACTTCAAAGGCCTCCATTTTCTGAACTGCCTTAAACAATTTCATCTTTCAAGTTCCTACAGAACAGTTTATCAAGCATTGGACATTCAATTGCCTTTCTTGCACAAATTCTAAAGTACTTCCCCAGAACAATATGCTCAGGCCTGTAATAGCAATATCCTACAATATTTGTACAAACTTCTCTTAGTGTTTATATTTCAGTGATGGAACACCATGAACACAAAGCAAGTTGAGGAGGAAAGAGTTTATTTGGCTGAAACCTTCATATCACTGTTCATTATGGAAGAATTCTAGAACAGGAACTCAAATAGGGCTGGACACTGGAGGCAGGAGCTGATGCAGAGGCCATGCTCAGGATTTACTTAATGGTTTGCTGATCATAGCAAACTCATTGCACAGATTGCTTTCACAGAGGACCTAGAACCACTAACCTAGGTGATATCCTCAGCCACAGGCCTTCCCCCACTAATCAGCAGTTCAGAAGACACCCTATGGCAAAATTTTATGGAGACATTTTCTCAATTGAGTTTCCTCCCTCTCAAATAACTTTAGTTTGTGTCAACTTGACACAGAACTATTTAGTGTCATATCAGAAAAGAAAGGTCATCATAAATTTTATCAGCTACAAATTCTGATACCGAAAACAAGAGACCAGACTGCAAAAGGAAAAAAAAAAAACTGGTAGAATAGTGGCACTAATGTGAATAACCAATCATTTTTTAAATGGTCTCCAGACTGGCTTAGAACTCAGAGATATGCCAGCCTCTGCCCCACCCCTCTTCGCAGTGCTGGGATTAAAGGCTTGTATCTGGCTAAGGCAATGCCTTTCTGTTAGTACACAGTCATCAACTAACCCGCCACTCCTTATCAGAACCTAATCTTTCCCTCTAGTGAAAATGGCAAGACATTGTACAGATAGGTGAAGTTAAACCCATTAATGCTTCAGTTAAATATGGTTCTCAATGTTAGAACATTACATTACACACCCTATGTATTTGATAATCCTAAATTTAATAATGAGTCATTTGATATAACCAAGAAACGCCATAAAAGTAGTACTCAGTAGGCACCTAGAAAATCAAGGTAAATAATATTTTTCAAGAGTATTGTAAAATCATTTCTGACCATATTTTGGCAGTTAGTCACTGACAAAAGAGCATAAAATAATTATCGCCAGCTAATGGGTAAACAATATCTGAGGGAGGGAGGCTAATAGGTCGCTAAATCTGGGTAAATGAATGTTGAAAAGAAAAACTGCACTGGAATGTTGTAGTAGATGACATCAGAGAATTGTGAGCAAACAGACATTCATTAACCTGACACTCATTATTAAGACCTAATCTTTTCCTCTAGTGAAAATGACCAGACACCACACAGACTGAATGGAAGTATAACATGAACTGACATTTTAAAGGGGTTCCCTTTGGTGGATGCACCAAAAATAAACCAGCAAAATTAGACCCATGGGTCAGATTAGGGGAAGAAACGATCAGAAAAATAGAATCATTTACAAACTAGAGGTGAAAGGCTTTACTGATGTTAGTTATAGCAAACTTGGAAAAGAAATTGTGACTATCTGACATATAAAAGGAACAAGTTGTCATTTATTGAAACAGATTATTTTATGTAGGATTTAATTACAGGTGATAAATATGGATTTAGGCTTGTTGATTTTACTTACAAACAGTTTCCTGAGGTATAATCAACTTTCTGAAATATAGAAAAAAATTTATATGTACACAGCACCATACACATATGTAGAAAAAATATGAAGGTGAAAGTATAATGTAATGTTCTGCATATGGATTAATGTACCATAGTCAAGAGATTGGCTTAGGCGAGATTATTGACTTCAGGCACTCCAGATATCCCTGTTCCTCACAACCCGAGTTTTCTGGACTGGCAAGCACAGCAGATGGTCCAACAGTGTGTATGGCTTCCCAGTGTGATGATCACAAGGCAGGTTGGCATGATATGTGAGGACAGAATGCAAGACAAAGGGAAACGGTGGCCTGCTTACAGAATCCAGATCTCAGAGGGGAAATGTGGACAGAATGGACCAACTTCCATCTCTGCTGATGGCACATTTTCCTGTCCAGTCGCTCAATCTGGATAAAAGCAGCCAAATTTGTAAGCATAAATGAATCACTTAATTTCTCTGCTTACGTGACAGAAAGCTCTTTACCAGTACACTCTTGATATCACCACCTCAAAAATGGAAAAGCTGTCTTAGGACACCGCTGTAATCATTCGAAGTCAATTTGGACCCAATACATTTCTTCTTAGTTTCATGAAGTGAATATTCAATAGAAAAATGATTTAAAACTTGGTGGTTCTGCTTAGGATTCCCATTTTCCAGAATATTTATTGAATCAGACATGTACTTACATTATTCTTATTGAGAAATTTGATGTCTATAAGTACAGTCTCAAGTGTACTTAAAATAATAGGCTGTGTTTATATCTTTCATGTACGTTTCCCTGGAGTCGCTGGTGCTGCTCCTGCAAACCAGAACTCATTATTAAATTTAAAGACTCTACTCAAAATAATACTCAACATTGAGATAAACAAAGCTTGACTTTGTTTAGTTGAGCTTCCTGGACTGAATAATTGAGAGGTCTGAAGTTACAAAATGTCAGTTAACATTTGGCCTTTGAAATTATTTCTACATTTTCTTTGACATCATTTAATTACGAATATTATTTAGACTATGATATAAATTATATAATATTTTTAATTCATTTACAGATTTACATTAACTCTTCTGTGCTTTGTTTTTCTAAATGGTTTTGTGTATTTCAAAATAAATGGATGGGGATATTCTACATAGGAAAGTTATAAAATGACATTTTGATATTTGTGCGAAAACGATTGTTATAATCAAGCATATTGATAAAGGGTACTGTCACATAAATCAGTTTCTTCTTTTTATTAATTTATTTATTTATCTTACATCCTGATTTTACCTTCTTCTCCCTCCTCTACTCCAAGTTTCTCAATCTCACCTCCTATTTCCCACCATCCACCCCTCTTCCATTTATCTTCTGAAAAGGGGAGACCTCTCATTGATCCCAACCAGCCTTAGCATAGCAAGTTGCCATAACCTAGGTGCATCTTCTTTATTGAGACCAGAACAAAGAAGCCCAGTTATGGGAAAGAGATACACAGGCAGGCAATGTAGCCAGAGACAGCCTGTGCTATGTGCCAGAGACAGCCTGTGCTATGTGCCAGAGACAGCCTGTGCTATGTGCCAGAGACAGCCTGTGCTATGTGCCAGGCTGTGTGTCCCACAGGAAGACTCAGCTGCCCAACTGTTACATATGTGCGAAGGGCCTAGGCTCATCCTTGCATGCTGTGTTTGGCACCTCTATATAGCTATATAACCCTATGTATCCAGGTTAGTTGGTTCTGCAGGTTTCCTTGTGGTGTCTTTGACCCCTCTGGCCCCATAAATCTCTCTTTCCCCATTTCCACATTACTGGAACCTTTGGTCATGGGCATCTGCATCTGATTCCATCAGTTGCTGGACAAAACCTCTCTGATCACAGATATGCCAGGTTCCTGTCTGGTCATAGGAGATGGCCAGCAAAAAATATTTTGAAATTAGCACCTAAACTTATACTTTCATTTCCATTTACAGTGCAATGATGTTAACTATAGTACAAAAAAAAAGCAAAAACTAAACCAAACAAACAAACAATGAAAAAAAACCCAATGTAGTATATTCCTGATATTGAGAAATATATCCAGTAGCATATAATGTGTTAGGATATCATCTCTACCATTATATTATCTCCATTATCCTCAATTAAGTCTCTTCTATACGTGTGTGCATTTTAGGAGAATTCTACAGTAATATGTTTCCTTTTTCAAAAGACAATCAGTATTATTTTCCTTTCCCAATAACCATTCCTCTAACCTACCCTCCAATCTTCCTTCCAATTCAATGTTCATGTTCTTATTTTACTTTTGTACCTTTATAATATGTTTTTCTATTTCCCCTTTCTGGTCCTTTATTACCTAGTTAACCTCTGTAGAATTCTAAAGGAAACTCACATGTCTAACTGTTAAAAGCTGACATCTTCCATCAAATAAAAATCATGCTATTCTTGTCTTATTTTTTTAATATTTTTATTAGGTATATTCTTTATTTACATTTCAAATGATTTCCCTTTTACTGGTTCCCCCTTCCCCAAAAGTCCCATATGCCCTTTTCCCTCCCCCTGCTCCCCAACCAACCCACTCCCGCCTCCCCTTCCTGGTATTCCCTTACACTGCCACATTAAGCCCTTCCAGGACCAGGCGCCTCTCCTTCCTTCTTCTTGGTATCCTTTGCTATGTGTATTGTTCCTTGGGCATTCCAAGCTTCTGGGCTAATATCTACCTATCAGTGAGTGCATATCATGTGTGATTTTTTTGTGAATGGGTCATCTCACTCAGGATGACATTCTCCAGTTCCACCCACTTGCCTAAGAATTTCATGAATTCATGATTTTTAATATCTGAGTAGTATTCCATAGTGTAAATATACCACATTTTCTGTATCCATTCCTCCGTTGAGGGACATCTGGGTTCTTTCCAGCTTCTGGCTATTATAAATAAGGCTGCTATGAACATAGTGGAGAATGTGTCCTTATTGCATGTTGGAGAGTCCTCTGGGTATATACCCAGTAATGGTATAGCTGGGTCCTCTGGTAGTATTATGCTGAGTTTTCTGAGGAACTGCCAAACTGATTTCCAGAGTGGTTTTACCAGCTTGCAATTCCACCAGCAGTGGAGGAGTGTTCCTCTTTCTCCACATCCTTGCCAGCACGAGCTGTCTCCTGAGTTTTTGATCTTAGCCATTCTGACTGGTGTGAGGTGAAATCTCAGGGTTGTTTTGATTTGTATTTCCCTGATGACTAAGAATGTTGAACATTTTTTTAGGTGTTTCTCAGCCATTCGATATTCCTATCTTGGCGTGACTCTAACCAAACAAGTGAAAGACAAGTATGACAAGAACTTCAAGTCTCTGAAGAAAGAAATCAAAGAAGACCTCAGAAGATGGAAAGATCTTCCATGCTCATGGATTGGCAGGATTAATATAGTAAAAATGGCTATCCTGCCAAAAGCAATATACCGATTCAATGCCCACCAAAATCCCAACTCCATTCTTCATAGAGTTAGAAAGAGCAATTATCAAATTCATCTGGAATAACAAAAAACTCAGGATAGCTAAAACTATTCTCAACAGTAAAAGAACTTCTGGGTTAATCAGTATCCCCGACCTCAAGCAGTACTACAGAGCAATAGTGTTAAAACCTGCATGGTATTTGTACAGTGGCAGGCAGGTAGATCAATGGAACAGAATTGAAGACCCAGAAATGAATCCACATGCCTATGGTCACTTGATCTTTGACAAGGGAGCTACAACCACCTAGTGGAAAAAAGATAGCCTTTTCAGTAGATGATGCTGGTTCAACTGGAGGTCAGCATGCAGAAGAAGGCAAATCAATCCATTCTTATCTTCTTGTACTAAGTTAAAGTCCAAGTGGATCAAGGACCTCCACATAAAACCAGAAACACTGAAACTAACAGAAAAGAAACTGGGGAAGTGCCTTGAGAACATGGGCACAGGGGAAAATTTCCTGAACAGAACACCAATAGCTTATGCTCTAAGATCAAGAATTGACAAATGGGACCTCATAAAATTCCAAAGGCAAAGGAAACTGTCAAAAGGAAAAAACAGCAACCAATTAATTGGGAAAAGATCTTTACCAACCCTATATCTGACAGAGGGCTAATATCCAAGATATACAAAGAACTCAAGAAGGTAGATTCCAGAGAGCCAAATAACCCTATTAAAAACTGGGGTACAGAGCTAAGCAATCTTGTCTTAAGGGCTTGAGTTCCTTCACTCAGGACGATTATTTTCTAGTTCTACCACTTATGTGAGAATAGTAGAACAATAACTAAATGATATTTCTGTGTAAAAATGTTCCATACTTAAATTTTACAATCATCAGCTTGTGGGCTTATAGGATATCTCTAATTTCCAGTTATTATGAACATAGCTATGAAAACATCGATAAGTAAGTTATTTCTGTAGTAAGATATAAGGTGCTTTGGGTATATTCTCAAGAGAAGTATATCTTTAGCTTTGGTAGATCTATTTCTAACATTCTGTGGAATCCAACATTGATTCCATAGTGACTACATTAATGAAGGATCACCACATCAATGAATCTTTGTTAGGACACTTGGACTATTAAATTTGTGGGATTGATATTGTTTCTGCTATAAAAAATTAAACTGTGTACCATTTTTAGCTTAGAGAAAAAGAGGGAAGTGTTGCAGGATATTTGATCATAATGCAAACCCCCAAGACTGTGTTATTTATTTTAAAATCCTTGTTTCTAGTTGTGCAGTGGCTCAGCCCTTAGCACACACATTTAATCCCTGTGGTTGAAATACAGACACACATTGAATCCCAAACGATGAAGGTAAAGGTAGTTTATAGAAGGAAGCACACATGCTTGAAAGTGAAATGAAGAATCAGAGGAAGATTTGACAGTATAGGACATGCTCAATTCTCATGATTAGAACAAGGAAAGGGAAGCTACTTAAGAGAGCAGTGTCTATCAGCATATCAATAGATTTCTAAAAAGATGGAAGGAGAGACCCCTGGTCCTGGAAAGACTGGATGTAGGGGAACGCCAGGACAGAGTAATGAGAGGGGGTTGAACGGAGAAAAGAGGGAGGGAAGGGGGCTTATGGGACTTTCGGGGAGGGAGGAAACGGGAAAGGGGAAGTGATTTGGAATGTAAATTAAAAAAATAAAATAAAATAAAATTAAAAAAAAAAGAGAGAGCAGTGTCTAGAGACAAAGAAAATAAGAGGAGACAATTTTACCATGAGAGTTTTACAGAGATAGGCTACAGAGCGGAGAACAAGCTAGACACTGGTGAAGACAGAACACGCCAGAGACTGAGAAGGAGCCAGAAGATTAGAACAGTTTATTAGAGTAAGTTTGAGGCCAAGATGAACAGTTAAGTCAGGAGTAAAAGGAGTCACTTATAATCAGTTAGATTGGAGAGGAATTTTGAGCCAGAACAGCTGAGTTAAACCATCCAGTCAGAGTTCAGTAAGTAAGCTTATTCAGCAGTAATTCTCAGAGGCTGGAAACATTATAGGTCTAGATTTAGATTGTATGAGGCTAGTCCGAAACTAGGTCTAGGTTGTCAGCTAGAGGCAGTAAGCATCAGAGACAATGAAGAAATGAGGAGAATAAATATTACAATTACAGGTTTCCCTCCCATAGTTGACAAATAGGAACATTCCTTTCATTGTCTTATCATCTGCATCTTCTGTCATTTCTTTTATTGATCCTGGCCATTCTGACAGGTGTGAGATGAAATCTCAAAGTAGTTTTAATTTTCATTTCCTTGAAAGGACTGTGACTGGAAAGATCATGGGCTCTAGAGGAGAAGCTACTGCTACCCTTTTCCTAAACCAATATAATCTCTAAATATATTTTTTAATAAGTATCTTATACTCATTGGTAATTGTAGCTCTTAATTCTCACCAAAGAAGTTTCTTTGTGCAGCAGACAGAGGCTACTGTATGCATTCTCATCTAATTAAAATGCAAAGTGTAAGCAATTGTGCGGGGGTTTTTTTTTAGCTACAACTAGTATCTCTAAAATGCAACTTCTACACCTAAGACTCAGGAAAAATCCTGAAAGGGGAGATGGAAAAATTACTAGAGCCAAAAGCACTAAAGATGTCTGCTTCTGTGTCTTCCACACATAGGGGTGCTTTATCCACGAAATCTAAAAAGACTATGGTTGCCTAAACAAGATCTTCAAAATGATGTCATCAGTTGATAGGCCAACTTAGATGGAGCAATTTCACAAGGGCCCAACACCAAATAAAGTTTTATGTAGAGAATTACAATTAGTTGCCTAAACCTCTAGAGAAAGTAGGCAAGTTTATAATCTTGGATACCTTTCCTTTTACAGTCAGTGTACACAGGAGAAAAAGTGCTTTCATCTAATTCAGTGTATTTCACCTCATAAAAAATGGTAGAACAAATAAATTAGAGAATATATTAATAAAAGTACCTTTAAGGACAGCAGTGTGGTTCTGGCAAGTGGCAGAGCGGCTTCCCATGTTCTAGGTGGTTACTTCTAAGAAATTCATCATCATTAAGTGTTCAACAGGGTGAACCCGAGAGATGAACTTGCTGTTTCTGTCATAATTTTAATTTCACATGAATATATACTTATTTATTCATTTGTGGATTTATTTATTTATTTACTGATTATGTGACATTTACCCATGTGGAGATCACAAAGGACCTTTTAGGAGGTGCTTCTCTTCTTCTACCCCATGGGTCCAAACTCAGATCTTTGAACTTTAGGGTGAGCTCCTTTACCTACTTTAAAACCTTGCTGAGGATTTTACACAATTTTATTGAGAGTCCAGCAAAATGCATTTATCAAATTAAAGAAATTATAGTGATGATAGTTCAAAGAATAGATGTAGATTCAGTTTTTGAAAAGCAGATTAGTATGTGTGTATGGGTGTGCCTGTGTCTGTGTGTCTGGGTGTCTGTGTATAAGAGTGTTTGTGTGGGGAGAGGCATGCATAGCATGGTGTGCCTGTAGGGGTCAGAATGCTACTTAGAGTTGGAGCTCTTCTTCCATGTAG
This sequence comes from Tokudaia tokunoshimensis, assembly GCA_036184795.1. Taxonomy (NCBI): domain Eukaryota; kingdom Metazoa; phylum Chordata; class Mammalia; order Rodentia; family Muridae; genus Tokudaia; species Tokudaia tokunoshimensis. Next base: position 24,121,747 of record BTHU01000014.1, read on the forward strand.
ATCACAGAAGCTTTTTCCACTTAAACATCTTGACATCCCAAATGATTTTTAATCTCAAAAGAGAATACATATCTCTTTCACAATTAAAATTATACCAAGTCTAATATCCAAATTTCTCATACAAATGTTATATGTGGATGAGTTTACAATTGGGCTAAAAAATCCTAAAGAAAAATTTTGTTCTTGAGTTTATGATGCTTAGCACATTTATCAACAATTTTAAACTTCAATTTAAATACATTCATCACACAATAACAATTTTAAAATTCAGTTTACTCATACCTGGTGTTTTAATAAATTCTGTTTGATACAGTGTTATAGACACAATTCTTGATTTAATGCTAGCATGGGTATGAATGTATAGGTCTCAAACTAGTCATTGATTGATCCTTATTTTTTTATGCATAAAATATAAATACATCCAAAGGTAATTGTGGACATTTTATGTCTGATTTATCTGAGGCTTTTTTTTTCAGATACTTAAATGGAAGCAGCCTTAGAAAATCATTTCAGAGAGGATTGCAGAATAGTTTACAACACCGAGAATGAAGATAGTATCAGCCTGAAGAATGAATTTTAAGAAATATCTTAGGAGTTTGGTTTGTAAAAGGCTGAAAAGTCCCATATGAGTTTCTCGACAAGGACACAAACAGGTGACATGACCTCTTGCCTGCTAGCTCTCTTTTATTCAGTTCAAGTAAAGAATTATAGGACAAGAAAGTTTCCAGTACAGAGCCTGCAAGATATATTGCAGTAAAAAAGAGTATATGCCTGTACACATACAAGCACACATGCATAGATATGTATAAGCACGAGAGTGAGACAGAGAGACAGAAACAGAGAGCGCAAAGCAACACAAAGCAGTGGCCTCCAACATAGCACAGGAGGGTGCACCCAGAGAAGGAACAATCAATATTTGTTCCCTGGGATTCTGGTTTCTCTCGATATATCTAATAGGGCACCTAATGGAGCTAGGTTACTTTTCTCCTTCTTGAACTGGACAGGGCATGATGCACTTGGCCAGTTGAGTCATTTTAAATGACAGCAGGAATCTGACCGGGTGAGATAAAAGGTAGGACCTTTGAAGTTCCTCTGAAGAGAAAAATCTGAGAGTAGGCAACGTGGTATCCTGCTGACCAAGTTGGTGAGGGGTAAATAGCTCACCAGAGGAGGTAGCCTGCTGGCTTGAATACAGAAAAAGCACCAAACACAAGAGGTTTTTCACTTGGACAAGAATGCAGTTGAAGTGAATCTCAGATCAAAAGGGTTTAGCCTGGCTCCATCTAGGAACTCTTTGCCCAGCTACCTACATATTTTAAATTTTAACTTTGTTCTGTCTTCTCTCAATACCAACTCCACAGTACAATTCCATTGAGCTGTAATGGGACTTGAAGAGAGAGAAGGGACTTCGACCCAGACCACCTGCTGTGTAATGAGTAATAAAGTCTTTATGTCTTACAGCTGCAAGCAAACTGTAGCAGGCAGTTTTTAAAGCCATGTGCAATTGCACAATCTTCAAACTTTTTGATGTAGTATCTTGTGTAGAAATAATGTTCACACCTACTTCATGGGGTGTTTTTGTGATGTGAAAATATTATGGCATTAAAACATCTGTGAAAATACAAAAATTCTCTTTAAATATATTTGTAACATATCCATTTATTAAAACAAAATAATAGAGCTTATTAAAATACTTAGGATTTGTAGTACATAAGTAGTATAATATTTAAATTTTATGGTTGTCAAGTGAAAGCAATCTTTTACGCATCACGTTTCACAGTTTACTGTGATCTTTTTACTATGTCTTTTTACTATGTGATCAGTTTACTATGTTCTCCCATGTAACTTAAGAGATATATGATTTAAAATGCTGCTAATGAGTATATTCAAATTTGTTAAATTTGAGTTATCATTATTTAAAATACTTGATCTTTTTTAATATTTATTTTTCAATCATTGGCACATTCATGTGTATATATAATGAACTTCAATCATTTTAATCCAATTTCAACCCAACCATATGTCATTCCCCTGCCTTCCCTGAATTCAATCTTCTTCCTAAGAAGGTTTCATTTTTGTTTTTTATACTCATGCCATTTATGTATGTGTGACGTATTGAGTTTAATTAAAGTTGTTTATTAAGAAGTAAGTGGTGTTTATTAACTGGAGTCTGGACAAGTTGGTGGCAACACTATCATGACAAAAGAACACCTTACTACCACATATTATTAACTGCCAATAGTTCCCCAGGTTCTGTTAACCTCATTGGACCTTCTGTCAATATGATGAAATGTTGACAGTCATATTCTTGTTAATGTTTATGCAGATAATTACTGTAAAAGAGAGTTCCTGAGTGTAACTCAGGTCAAGTCCAGCAGACGGTTTTTACAACACTTTTTCTAGTCCTTGAAATTTTCACTTTTTCTATACTCTCTTCCAGAATGTCCTTTGAGCCCTGGAGGAAGTGATATAGAAGTCCTCCTTTGGTATAAGTATCCCAGTATCACATATGGCTACAATGATCAAATAAAAATAACACATAATTTTCAGACTTAAAGCATTGGATATTTGATATCACTTAAAAATAGAAAACAATGTATGTTAACAGTTTTTGGTGCTTCCTTTTGGAATAGAAATGGCCTCAAGACCACATGAAGCTCAAGAATAAGGAAGACCAAAGTGTGGGTACTTTAGTCCTTCTTAGAAGGGGGATCAAAATACCCAAGGGAGGAGATAAAATGCGGAGCAGAGACTGAAGGAAAGGTCATTTAGAGACTGCCCCACCTGGGGATCCATCCCATATACAGTTACCAAACCCAGACACTATTGCAGATGTCAACAAGTGCTTACTGACAGGAACCTGGTATAGCTGTCTCCTGAGAGGCTCTGCCAGTGCCTGACAAATACAGAATTGGAGGCTTATGACCAACCAATGGACTGAGCATAGGGTTCCCAATGGAGGAATTCGAGAATGTACCCAAGAATCTGAAGGTGTTTGCAGCCCCATAGGAGGAATAAAAATACGAACCAACCAATACCCCCAGAGTTCCCAGAACATCAACCAAAGAATACACATGCAAGGACACAAGGCTCCAGTTGCCTATGTAGTAGAAGATGGCTTTGTTGGACATCAATGAAAGGAGATGGTTCAATGGTTCTGTGAAGGCTTAGTGTTCCAGTGTAGGGGAAAGCCAGGACATGGAAGCAGGAGTGAGTGGTTTAGTGAGCAGGGGTAGGGGGTAGGGAGAGGGACTGGAGGGGGGTGGTTGGAGGGAATATGAGGAAAGGGGATAAAATTTGAAATGTAAATAAAGAAAATATCTAATAAAAAATAAATGTAAGAAAAAGAAAAGAAAAAAAAGTTGCCTCTGTTTCAATTATGTAATTGTCTCCTCCAAAAGAACCATAACAACCATGAGTTAGAGTATTCAAGATCCAGGGAGTAGATGAATCATAGACAGCTCAGATAATAAAGAATTCGTAAGTCTTAGGAAGTTCCTAAAACGTACAGGTTTCACAAAAGACCTCCTCTATTCCTCTATTGTAAAATATGTGAAAAGGAACAACAATGGATAAGAGATACTCTGATACATGAGCTACCTGAGAGTATTGCAAAGAACTCCAGAGGTGTAGCTTTATTTGCTGTTATTCATGCTGTGATAGGCTCTTTGCTGATGTGGATGGCTCTAAGTCATTCTAGATCAAGAAGGGAACTTCTCACCCATACTCCTATAATTATCCACAGAAAATTTATAGGTTACCTATTTGGAATTTGGTGAAATAGTTTCTTTGGTCTGTTATCTGTACCTTATGTGTGATATGAATAGCTCTTTGTTCATGCCTCCACAAGAAGAGGTATAAAACATATTTTAGTAGCATAATATTTGCAATATTCATAATAATTTGAGGTCCAGTTACAGAAGTTAACTTATACATAGTTTGTAGATGTAAATCTGGCTAGATTGAATAAGCACCACATCTATTTGAAATGTATAAGCTAGCTGTAAGGAATTTGCCAAGTCAAAATTCCTTTAAGTTGCTAGCTATTAAACATGCATCAACACATGAGTAGTTAGTGATTAGAAATCAATTTATCCTGCTAGACATATAAATTAGATAATAGGAAAGCAAAATATTAAAGTAGTTTGATTTCCTTTAAAAAATTAAAACAGTCAGTGTATTCCATATATTTATTTGTTTCCCCTACCATTTTCATATTTGACCACCATGATTACTATGTCCTATTATGATATTGCATACATAGTTAAAATATAGGGTGGAGTTCCATCCTTGAAAGTCATACTTGGCAATGGAACCTGGACAGAATTTCCCAAATATGGTTAGGGATGTTATTGTTTTGTGTTACACAAAGGACAGCCAGGTAACAACTGTTAGAGTAATAAATTATGATGAGGATTGTTCAAACTATTTACACCATTATGTTAAAGATAGTTCTTCCCCTGCCGTAGATTTTGAATAGCAGTTTAATCAGTAATTCACAAGTCATTCTTCACGTAACTGATGAAGCTGTGTACTACTGTGGTAGGAGAAAGGTGAATAATCTTCTTCTATGCTAGCTTGCATTTTCTACAATTTCTCCTACAAAGCTAGTTCCTTGGGGTGTTTAGGGAGGTTTGTTTACTTATTTATTTTTATTCATTTAGTTATTTTTGTGGTTTGAATGATTATTGGCCCTTTGATATAACCGTTGATGATATTAAGTTTTCACCATTTGGATCTTAGATATTTGTATGGTACTTTGCATCAAACTGTTGCAAAAATACTGCTGTGAGATAGTCATGTCTCAAGTAATATTATAAAAAATTGATAGTAGAAATTGTGAAATTTTCCTAAAATCATTAACTGATTAATGAGGAGTTAAACACTTAGTTCAATTTGACTTTCTTCAATGTAATACTTTTGAAACATAAGATTCATGTAATTCTCAATTTTCTTGTTTCTCATTATTTGACATTGTATTTAAAATTGAATAATATCAATCAAAAAGATTTTAAAATAAAATCATTCTTACTTGAAAGTTTTGTAAATATACCAAGGAAATTTATCATGGAAATTAGAGGAAAACAGCATACATTTCACTGAATGGGAAATCTCATTCTCAGTAATATGTAGAGAAATAAAGAAATGTAAATGTATAAATATACTATTTGTTTATATGTGCATGACGGTTGTCATACCATCCAGGAAATGCTTTGCTAAAGGTAAAAAAGTTTCCTTGATTGTGTATTCTGATGATTTCACACTAAGAGTGACATGTGACAGCTTCTGAGATTTATAAATTGCTAGAGATAATTTTTATGCTTTACACACTAACAGTTAAAAGTTGAAAACAATGTGTCTCCAATATATTGAATCAAACACATACTTTATTCTATTTACTTCAGGATAGAGTAGCTTTTATTGATGGTGAATGTTTGTTGTTAGTAAAACATAATGACAACCGAGACACAGTTTGTATCTACATTGCAGAATTATTCAGATGCAAGAGAAAAGAGAATGCCAATTTCCATTTCTGCTCTCTGCAGTAGTACTTTTTAATGTGCATTTACAGCACATATTCTACATTCACCAAGTCTGTATTTTCTATGCTTGCTTCTGAAAACACCAACTAACTTTGCCAATAGCTTCAGGCATGTCACACTGTGGGATATGTTTAGGGTAGTGGGATAGCTGCTTAGTATCTCCAGTATCTGGCAGGAAGTGCTGTTGAATCCTACATTATTTTCAATATCACCTAAAAAGATCAGAGTTGTCTCTCTCTAGTTAGTTATCTGTTTAATACTCATCTGATACTCATATTTCTTTTTTAGAAAGAGATAAAGAGTGGGAGAGAATTATATTGAGTGACATATTTTTTTATAAATAGATCATCACAGTTCTATATGATACAGTCTTGTAAGGGGCTGTTTATGCAAAGAAAATTACACTAAATGCATCATAGATTGTTTCTAAATTACTAATAATAATGCATTTTAATAAAATATATATTCATATCCAATGTTATATAACAAAATAAGTATAAAGTAAGGCTTTCAATAGTAAATGAGAAAAGTTTCAGTTTAGATGTACTAAATCTTAAGGAGAGTAAATGTGTCTACCAGAGAATTTAGAAACAGTAAGAGTTAAAAAGAATAGGAGGGAATGAACTGTAAGATATGAGTCATCTTTTTGTCATCCTCATCACAAAAAATTAGGAAATTATTGGAGGATTACAGTGATGTGATCATATGTACTTTTATAATTAGGTTTTTATTTGTCAGAGAGATGACTGGAATACAGTCAGAATGGATTCTAGGAAACAGTAGATAATATTTATGAGTCTGTATATACACATTTATATATACATATGTATATGTATATGTATGTGACAACAATAACTAAAGAAAAAGCTATCAACCTGGGAGGCATGTTCATATGAAAGTTTGAAAGGATGATATGTTGGATAGGCTGGCTATAAGAAAGTGATATAGTTACATTTTAAAAAAATATATTTTTCGTTATTTTTATTAGATATATTCTTTATTTACATTTCAAATGTTGTCCCCTTTCCTGATTTCCCTGCTGGTAACCACCTAACCCATCCCCCCTCCCCCTGTTCACCAATCGACCCATTCCTGCTTCTCTGTCCTGGCATTCCCCTACACTGGGGCATCTAGCCTTCTCAAAAGGATAAAATACACACATAGAAATATGTATTGTCAACATCACTCTTTTTCAAGTCATGTGTGTGTCATGTGAATACATACATGTATTTATCCATGTGAGACTATTGTCACTGGATATTAAGGTAAAAATAAGTTAAAATGATGCATTTTAATGATGGAGATGGCCTTATTCCAGATGACCAGTATGGAATTCAACCTGATGTTCAACCAATATCAATTTGTTTCAGCTTATTAATCAAATATAAAATAAATAAAGCATTAAAGTGGAATATTAAATGTTTGTCAGCTCATTGGGTTAATCTAAACGATAGGAGTAAATGTATTTTGAAAGGGGATCTGATAGACTAAGAAATATGTATTAGGAAAAATGAATAGATTTAAAACAATATCATAGATAAATTAGTTGCAGTATCACTGGTTGTTTCTGGGTAACATAAAAGGCTATGATAATAAATATTGAGCTGCCATTTCTACCTCATTGAAACAGAGAAAAATTGTTAATGGTGAAAATACATTTCTCAGAGATTTAGTTATAACAATAAAAAAGTCTATTTTATTTCATATTGTTTATTTCAGACTAAGTTGGTAGAATACTATGATTGTAAGACTTTGAAATCAAATTTTAATATTTCTAAATAATTTTATTGACTAGATAGATTTTTTTTTCATTTAACAAATAGATCCAAAACATAGGGTGCATTCATATGCATGGACTAAATTTTAATTGAATGACTTTGAGAGTAGTAGTAAGACACAATCTCTCACAAGAAATACAAGAATGCCATGCAGCTAATTTGTCTTTTCCCCAGAGGTGACATAACCTGCACTTGCCCTTCTATCGATGCAGACGCAAATGAAGGCAAATCATATTAGTAAGCCTCATGACTTGGAGTGTCTGAAATGAACAGATGCAGTATGTAGCAAGCAATTCTCCATGTGATGATTGAAAGTTCAGTAAAGTAATGTGTCTGTCACATTTAATGAATGGCAGCAGTCTAGATAACCAGATTTGTGTGCACTTTGTAATATCTCCTACTCTTTTTTTTTTAATTTACATTCCAAATCACTTCCCCTTTCCCGTTTCCTCCCTCCCCGAAAGTCCCATAAGCCCCCTTCCCTCCCTCTTTTCTCCATTCAACCCCCTCTCGTTACTCTGTCCTGGCGTTCCCCTACATCCAGTCTTTCCAGGACCAGGGGTCTCTCCTTCCATCTTTTTAGAAATCTATTGATATGCGGGTTGTGTCTAGGGTATTCTGAGATTCTGGGTCAATATCCCCTTATCAGTGACTGCATACCATGTGTGTTCTTTTGTGATTGGGTTACCTCACTAAGGATGATATTTTCAAGATCTGACCATTTGCCTAGGAATTTCGTGAATTCATTGTTTTTAATTGCAGAGTAGTATTCCATTGTGTAGATATACCACATCTTCTGAATCCATTCCTCCGTTGAGGGACATCTGGGTTCTTTCCAGCTTCTGGCTATTATAAATAAGGCTGCTATGAACATAGTGGAGCATGTGTCCTTATTGCATGCAGGGGAAGCCTCTGGGTATATGCCCAGGAGTGGTATAGCCGGATCCTCCGGGAGTGTCATGCCCAGTTTTCTGAGGAACTGCCAGACTGCTTTCCAGAGTGGTTGTACCAGCCTGCAATTCCACCAGCAGTGGAGGAGTGTTCCTCTTTCTCCACATCCTCGCCAACAACTGCTGTCTCCTGTGTTTTTGATCTTAGCCATCCTGACTGGTGTGAGATGGAATCTCAGGGTTGTTTTGATTTGCATTTCCCTAATGACTAAGGATGATGAACATCTCTTTAGGTGCTTCTCAGCCATTAGATATTCTTCAGGTGAGAACTCTTTGTGTAGCTCTGTACCCCATTTTTTAATAGGGTTACTTGCCTCTCTGAACTTTAACTTCTTGAGTTCTTTGTATATCTTGGATATTAGCCCTCTGTCGGATGAAAGGTTGGTAAAGATCATTTCCCAGTTAGTTGGTTGCCGCTTTGTCTTTTTGAGTGTCTTTTGCCTTGCAAAATCTTTGTAATTTAATGAGGTCCCATTTGTCTATTCTTGATCTTAGAGCATAAGCTATTGGAGTTCTGTTCAGGAAATTCTCCCCTGTGCCCATATGTTCAAGGTTCTTCCCTAGTTTCCCTTCTATTAGTTTCAGTGTGTCTGGTTTTATGTGGAGATCTTTGATCCACTTAGAATTGAGCTTAGTGCAAGGAGATAAGGATGGGTCAATTTGCATTCTTCTGCATGTTGACCTCCAGCTGAGCCAGCACCATTTGTTGAAAAGGCTATCTTTTTTCCACTGGATGGTTTTAGCTCCTTTGTCAAAGATCAAGTGACCATAGGAGTGTGGATTCAATTCTGGGTCTTCAATTCTGTTCCATTGATCTACATGTCTGTTACTGTACCAATACCATGCAGTTTTTAACACTATTGCTCTGTAGTACAGCTTGAGGTCCGGGATAATGATTCCCCCAGAGGTTCTTTTACTCTTGAGAATAGTTTTAGCTATTCTGGGTTTTCTGTTATTCCAGATGAATTTTTGAATTGCTCTTTCTAACTCTATGAAGAATTGAGTTGGGATTTTGATGGGGATTGCATTGAATCTGTGTATTACTTTTGGTAAGATGCTCATTTTTACTATATTAATCCTGCCAATCCATGAGCATGGCAGATTTTTCCATCTTCTGAGGTCTTCTTCAATTTCTTTCTTCAGAGACTTGAAGTTCTTGTCATACAGATCTTTCACTTGTTTGGTTAGAGTCACGCCAAGATACTTAATATGGTTTGTGGCTATTGTGAAGGGTATTATTTCTCTTACTTCTTTCTCAGCCTGCTTATCCTTTGAGTATAGGAAGGCTTCTGACTTGCTTGAGTTGATTTTATATCCGGCCAATTTGCTGAAGTCGTTTATCAGCTGTAGGAGTTCTCTGGTGGAGTTCTTTGGGTCGCTTATGTATACTATCATATCGTCAGCAAATAGTGATAGTTTGACTTCTTCCTTTCCAATTTGTATCCCTTTGACCTCTTTTTGTTGTCTAATTGCTCTAGCTAGAACTTCAAGTACTATATTGAAAAGATATGGAGAGAGAGGGCAGCCTTGTCTAGTCCCTGATTTTAGTGGGATTGCTTCAAGTTTCTCTCCATTTAGATTGATGCTGGCTACTGGTCTGCTGTAAATTGCTTTTACTATGTTTAGATATGGGCCTTGAATTCCTGATCTTTCCAAGACCTTTAGCATGAAAGGATGCTGAATTTTGTCAAATGCTTTCTCAGCATCTAATGAGATGACCATGTGGTTTTTTTCTTTGAGATTGTTTATGTAGTGAATTACATTGATGGATTTCCTTATATTGAACCATCCCTGCATCCCTGGGATGAAGCCTACTTGATCGTGGTGAATGATCGTTTTGATGTGTTCTTGGATTCGGTTGGCAAGAATTTTATTGAGTATTTTTGCATCGATATTCATAAGAGAGATTGGCCTGAGATTCTCTTTCTTTGTCGGATCTTTGTGTGCTTTTGGTATTAGTGTAATTGTGGCTTCATAGAACGAGTTGGGTAGTGTTCCTTCTGTTTCTATTTTGTGGAACAGTTTGAAGAGTATTGGTGTTAGGTCTTCTTTGAAGGTCTGATAGAATTCTGCACTAAAACCATCTGGACCTGTGCTTTTTTTGGTTGGAAGACTTCCAATGACAACTTCTATTTCTTCAGGGGTTATAGGACGGTTTAGATGGTCTATTTGATCCTGATTTAATTTTGGTACTTGGTATCTGTCAAGGAAATTGTCCATTTCCTCAAGATTTTCTAGTTGTGTTGAATACAGGTTTTTGTAGTAGGATCCGATGATTTTTTGAATTTCCTCAGTTTCTGTTGTTATCTCTCCCTTTTTGTTTCTGATTTTATTAGTTTGGATACTATCTCTGTGCTCTCTGGTTAGTCTGGCTAAGGGCTTATCTATCTTGTTGATTTTCTCAAAGAACCAACTCCTCGTTTTGTTGATTCCTTTGTATGGTTTTATTTGTTTCTACTTGATTGATTTCAGCCCTGAGTTTGATGATTTCCTGCCTTCTACTCGTCTTTGGTGTATTTGCTTCTTTTTGTTCCAGGGCTTTCAGGTGTGCCATTAACCTGTCAGTGTATGCTGTCTCCCGTTTCTTTTTGGCGGCACTCAGGGCTATGAATTTTCCTCTTAGCACTGCTTTCATTGTGTCCCATAAATTAGGGTATGTTGTGCCTTCATTTTCATTAACTTTCAAAAAGTCTTTGATTTCTTTCTTTATTTCCACCTTGACCAAGTTATCATTGAGTAGAGCATTGTTCAGCCTCCATGTGTACGTGGGTTTTCTTTTGTTTTTGTTGCCATTGAAGACCACCCTTATTCCATAGTGATCTGATAGGAGGCATGGGATTATTTATATCTTCTTGTATCTGTTGAGGTCTGATTTGTGACCAATTATATGGTCAATTTTGGAGAAGGTACCATGAGGAGCTGAGAAGAAGGTGTATTCTTTAGCTCTAGGATGAAATGTTCTATATATATCAGTTAGTTCCATTTGGTCCAGGGCTTCAATTAGATTCACTGTGTCCCTGTTTAGTTTCTGCTTTCCTGAACGATCCATTTCAGAGAGCGGGGTGTTGAAGTCACCCACTATTATTGTGTGCGGTGCGATGTGTGCTTTGAGTTTTAGTAAAGTTTCTTTTATGAATGAGGGTGCCCTTGCATTTGGAGCATAGATATTCAGAATTGAGAGTTCTTGATGGTGGATTTTTCCCTTGATCAGTATGTAGTGTCCTTCTGTGTCTTTTTTGATGACTTTAGGTTGAAAATCAATTTTATCCGATATTAGGATGGCTACTCCACCTCGTTTCTTGGGGTCATTTGCTTGTAAAATTGTTTTCCAGCCTTTTACTCTGAGGTAGTGTTTGTCTTTGACACTGAGGTGCGTTTCCTGCATGCAGCAAAATGCTGGGTCCTGTTTACGTATCCAGTCTGCTAGTCTATGTCTTTTAATTGGGGAATTGAGACCATTGATATTAAGAGAGATTAAGGCATAGTGATTATTGCCATCTGCCATTCTTGACGCTATCTTTATGTTTGAGTGGTTATCTACTTTTGGGTTTGATTCAAGAAGGTTATTATCTCATTTTTTCCAGGGTGTTGTTTCTCTCCCTGTATTGGAAGTTTCCACCTATTATCCGTTGCAGGGCTGGATTTGTGGAAAGATATTGTGAAAATTTGGTTTTATCATGGAATATTTTGGTCTCTCCATCTATGGTGATTGAGAGTTTTGCTGGGTATAGTAGTCTAGGCTGGCATTTGTGCTGTCTTAGTGTCTGCATGAAATCTGCCCAGGATCTTCTGGCTTTCATAGTCTCTGGTGAGAAGTCTGATGTGATTCGGATAGGTCTTCCTTTGTATGTTACTTGGCCCTTTTCTCTTACTGCTTTTAGTATTCTTTCTTTGTTTAGAACATTCGGTGTTTTGATTATTATGTGACGGGAGGTATTTCTGTTCTGGTCCAGTCTGTTTGGAGTTCTGTAGGCTTCTTGTACGTTCATTGGCATCTCTCTCTTTAGGTTAGGGAAGTTTTCCTCCATAATTTTTTTGAAGATGTTTACTGGCCCTTTAAGTTGCAAATCTTCACTCTCATCTATACCTATAATCCTTAGGTTTGGTCTTCTCATTGTGTCCTGGATTTCCTGAATGTTTTGGGTTACACGTTTTTTGCATTTTGCATTTTCTTTGACTGTTGAGTCGATGCTTTCTATGGAATCTTCAGCACCTGAGATTCTTTCTTCCATCTCTTGTATTCTATTATTGATGTTTGCATCTATGACTCCTGATTTCTTCCCAAGGTTTTCTATCTCCAAAGTTGTCTCCCTTTGTGATTTCTTAGTTGTTTCTACTTCCTTTTTTAGTTCCTGGATGGATTTGCTGAGATCCTTCACTTGTTTGTTTGTATTTTCCTGTATTTCTTTAAGGTATTTTTGCATTGCCTCTTTCAGAATTTCTTCCTGATGACCCACGTTCTCCTGCATTTCTCTGAGTGATTTTTGTGTTTCCTCCTCATGGGAATCCATCTGTTGATCCATTGTCTCCTGCATTTCTTTAAGCAGTTCTCGTGTTTCCTTTGTAAGGGCATCTAACCGTTGATTCATTTCTTTAAGCAATTTTTGTGTTGCCTCCTTATGGGCATCCGTCTGTTGACCCATATTCTTCTGCATTTCTTTATGCCAATTTTGTGATTCCTTTGTGAGTGCATCTACCCGTTGATTCATCTCGTTAAGCGATTTTTGTGTTGTCTCCTTGTGCGCCTCCATCTTTTGATCCATGTTCTCCAGCATTTCTCTAAGTGATTTTTGTGTTTCCTTTGTAAGGGCTTCTAACCGTTGATTCATGGTCTCCTTTAACTCTTTATGAGATTTATTTGTGTCCTTCTTGTGATCCTCTAATAGGATCATGAGAAGTGATTTTAAATCCAGATCTTGTCTTTCAGGTGTGGTGGGGTATCCAGGATTTGCTGCTGTTGGAGAGTTGGGTTCGGATGGTCCCACATTACTTTGATTTCTGTTAGTAACATTCCTACGTTTGCCTTTTGCCATCTGGATACCTCTGATGTTAGTTGGTCCTGCTGCCACTGGCTGTTGGTTGGACCTCCTGTGAGCCTGCAAAGCTATTTCTGCCCCCCCTGGTTTGCCAGGATTCCCTTGGCACCGATTTCTGGGGCCTGCCTGCTCCTGAGTGACTTTGGAGCCCTAATGTGCCTTGCCCCAAGTGATCTTATATTGGGGAGGCCTTGCACATCCCAAGGCTCAGCCTAGTGGATTCCTGGAGCAGAGGTCACCAAAGGGAGGCTGGTAGGCTCCTGCCCTATGCAGGGGTGAGTGATCTCTCCTAGGGGGGGAGGGGGCGTCCCTCTGCCAGGCAGAAGTCCCACAGCAGAGCTGGCGCGCTGGTTACTGCAGAGCAGCCCAGCACTTGGGAGCTGCATACACACAAGCCGCCCGAGACCCAAGCGATATTATGCCTGTCTGTCTCAGAACCTGGCTGTCCCAACTTCCCAGTCACTGGAGCCTATCTCCTACTCTTAAAGAAAGTCTGGCACCACAGTGATCCACATTAAAATACAGATTCAATGGAGGTTTGCATTTATGCGCATAAATCAGAGTTCTCACATGTCAATTTGCATAGACTATTGGAAAGTCTATAATGCTAAAGGAAACAGAATATAATTAAAATGTTGAAAAATATCCAATTCAATTAGTCAAAAAATTTAGAGTTGCTAACTTCAATCTGATTTTTCAATATAATTTTATGCCGTGCAAATTTGGGGGAATCACACTTTAACAATACCATAAAGCACAATTTTGAGTTGGTGAGGTCTGAGAAAAACTCATACAGGACTTGACCTCAATAAAGTACAGATATTGGAGATGTGTATAAACATAGTGTGTGTGTGTGTGTGTGTGTGTGTGTGTGTGTGTGTGTGTAGATTTGGCTCTTGATCAATTTTAAGCAAAAAAAAAAAAAGGTAGTCATTGTAAGTGAGGATTCTAATGATGACTTCATTTAGAACTCAGCCAAAATAGATTAGAGTTTCAATTACACATGTTTATGAATGTTCTATCAAAAGGAAAGAAAATTTGAAGCCAGAAAAAAGTTATGACCATTGAGACTAATATTTTGAAAGGTGACAAGATTTCTTTAAGCACTCACTGACTTTCATAGAAATTACTTGAGTGTGCCTGTGAGTCTGGGATTGAATTTTCCTGTGTTACAACCAAGTTATACTGATAGACACAACGTTTTCCCACCAAAGGAACCTCTGTGTCTTAAAACCTTTTTGACATTAAGGAATAACTATTGTTATTTCCTAGATACATTTTCCATTAGAATCCTCTCAGATAGCTTGCACATCTATTAGACACAAAGATAATAAAATATTCAACTTTACCAGAAATTAAGGTGAATTGATAATAGTTTACTGCCAAATAATGCAGATATTTTCAAGTCTTTTATATTTATTAATGTTTGTATGCCCATGTATATGTTATAGCAAGTGCATGGAAATCAGAGGAGAGCTTGCTAAGTTGCTTCTCTCCTTTTATCCCGTAGTTCTAGACGTTAAAAATTAGTTCATACCAGATGTTTTGTACATCTCCAACCTCTATTTGGATCACATATGTAACTAACTACCTTCTTTAGGGAGTAGAGTATCTGGATTATATTTAGTTGTTGATGGCTTCTGTGGAGAAGAGTACCATTTACTGCTAATTTTATAGAACCATCTATCTTAACCTTGTTATTTTTTTAAACTATTCCCCCCCCTTTTTTATTTTTGGTTCAGTTTTTTCCCCTCTATTAGCCAAATCATGCCCCCTTCCTTAATGTTTTTCTTTTTTTTTTTTAATTTTCTAATTTTTTTTATTTACATTCCAAATCATTTCCCCTTTCCCGTTTCCTCCCTCCCCGAAAGTCCCATAAGCCCCCTTCCCTCCCTCTTTTCCCCATTCAACCCCCTCTCGCTTAATGTTTTTCTAACTAAGCTGAATCATCAATGCAGTTGCCTCCGTTTTATTCAGGTCTGTGAAGCCCCTCATGCAATTCATCTTGAACTTCTGTTGAACTCATGTTTTCAGAGTTCTTTTCCACAGGCTTAAGGATTGTCCTGAAAGGTCACAGCTTCACCATAGTGCTGAGGATCACCAGACACATTCTCACTTCCTGGAATCATGCTGTTTCCGATTATCGTGGAGTCACTAGCCTTGGCAGGAAGAACATTCTCCAAAAGAGGGACATGAACAAGG
Organism: Tokudaia tokunoshimensis; assembly: GCA_036184795.1. Lineage (NCBI taxonomy): Eukaryota > Metazoa > Chordata > Mammalia > Rodentia > Muridae > Tokudaia > Tokudaia tokunoshimensis. The sequence goes on from BTHU01000014.1 coordinate 24,137,256, forward strand.
TTCAATCATCAACACTCAGGACACTCACATCTTGCTGTCTCAGCTTCATGGTCCAGTACCACTTTACACAACCATGCCAGACCCAGAGCTGTTGAATCAAATATGTAACTACTCAACTATTAAACCTGCTATTGGTGCTTGTTTTCATGCTTGTTGTAAATTCTGAACATTACATCCTTCTATCAAGGCAATAAAAACACTGATACCTTGTTGTGATTGTCAAATGGACAGGATTAGGTTTAAGATGTCCTTCTAATCATGTCTGAGCAGATTTTCAGGAAGGATTCGCCAAAGGGAAAATCTTTCTCAAAGTTGGTGGAGACAACTCCCAACAGGTGGCCCAGATAGAAAGAGTTCAAAGGACAAAAACAATGTGCGCTTTCTTCACTTTTGCTCATTTTATAGAATGGGACAGCTATATCTATAGCCATCACCGGCTGTCATTACACCCCAGAATCTTTCGGCTTCAAATTTGCTGTCAGTCAGTACACAATATTTTCTGGGGATATTATTAGCATTCAGGCATCTAAAGCATTCAGCTCCATGGATTGAACACCTACTAAGTTCTGTGTTTTGACCATACAACAAGGCACTATTGGACTACTTTTTACTATATTATAAACCAATTGAGTAAACTCCCTTTTGCAGAGCATTTGATTCTCTGTCTCTGTTCCTTTAGAGAACTATGTCTATCTAATACAAGTGCTGACTTTTCTGTTCTCTTAATGTGGGACATTCATAATGCCAAACGAAAACCTATTTATATAACACTGCAATTACTATCTTATATTATGAAAATTTAACAGAAACTATATATATGAAAAGTAGCATCATAGACATTCTCTGAACTGAGTCAGAGTGGTGTTTTCAGAAGGGAGTGGCTTTCTGTAGCACAGAGCAGAGGACACAATCTGCATCATCATCACTTTTCAGAGATCTACTCTACGTGAGATACAAACTAAATTCTTAAATTTTCAATAGGAAATATTTGGGGACCTGAAGATATTTGATACTGAATTTTGAAAAAGATTAGAAGATAAATGGTTTTTGCAATACTGAATTAAATGCTCCAGTGATCTAAGAAATTGAAAAATCAAAGAAAAAAGTGATAGAATGTAAGAAATCAAGTCTCTGGGAGAATTATGTAAAGGAAAAACTGGTGTTAATATTGTCTCGTGCATCAGTGGTGAGAAAACCATGACACGCTGGGCTTAGAAAATGGTTGTGAGCTTAGAGCATAGAAGGCAATTATTTGGAATATGTAGTTTGGCCATCAATAGAGATGTGTTAAAACTTTAAAGTGTACTTCCTGCCTGGTAATTATGATAAGCATACTAATTCAGAAATAAATATACAGTTGTGCTGTACAACTGGTGTAGACTTCCCTTTAGTGTTTCCTGGGATGCAGTATTATTTTGAGAACACTCAACTAAAAGCTAATAAATTGATCAAAGTATTATATAAACTTCTTTGGAAAACATTTTTTTATTCAAAAACTTTATGTACTGTATATCTTCCCTTTTCAAGTTCATATGTATTTTTGTTTAAATTGTATAAATTATCTTCAGTATTTGTTGTATTAAAATATTGGTTTCTGTTTCATTCTTACAAAAGCCAGTGTATATTAATCCAATGAGTTTTCTTTTTCTTTTATTTTCTAAGTTTTTTTATTTACATTCCAAATCATTTCCCCTTTCCCGTTTCCTCCCTCCCTAAAGTCCCATAAGCCCCCTTCTGTCCCTCCTTTCCCCATTCAACCCCCTCTCGCTTCCCTGTCCTGGCATTCCCCTACATCCAGTCTTTCCAGGACCAGGGGTCTCTCCTTCCATCTTCTTGGAAATCTATTGATATGCGAATTGTGTCTAGGGTATTCCGAGATTCTGGGTTAATATCCCCTTATCAGTGACTGCATACCATGTGTGTTCTTTTGTGATTGGGTTACCTCACTAAGGATGATATTTTCAAGTTCTGACCATTGCCTAGGAATTTCGTGAGTTCATTGTTTTTAATTGCAGAGTAGTATTCCATTGTGTAAATATACCACATCTTCTGAATCCATTCCTCCGTTGAGGGACATCTGAGTTCTTTCTAGTTTCTGGCTATTATAAATAAGGCTGCTATGAACATAGTGGAGCATGTGTCTTTATTGCATGCCAATGAATTTTCATAGGTGTGAGTATATACAAAAATATTTAAAATATAGAAGGAACTCAGATGATCTTCAACAGAGGAATGGATACAGAAAATGTGGTACATTTACACAATGGAATACTACTCAGCTATTAAAAACAATGAATTCAGGAAATTCTTAGGCAAATGGATGGAACTATTAAATATCACCCTGAGTGAGGTAACCCAATCACAAAAGAACAAGCTCTGCACTCACTGATAAGTGGATATTAGCCAAAAAGCTTGGAATACTGATGCTACAATTCCAAGACCACATGAAGCTCAAGAAGAAGGAAGACCAAAGTGTGGCTTCAGTCCTTAGAAGGGGGGACAAAATACTCACAGGAGGAAATTTGGAAGCAAAGTGTGGAAAGAAAGGCCATTCAGAGACTGCTTCACCTGGGGATCCACCCCATATATAGTCACCAAACCCATACACTGTTGTGGATGTCAAGAAGTGCTTGCTGACAGGAGCCTAATATAGCTGTCTCCTGAGAAGTTTTGCCAGAGCCTGACATATACAGAGACAGATGCTCGCAGTCAACCATTGTACTGAGCACAGGGTCCCCAATGAAGGAGATAGAGAAAGGACTGAAGGAGCTGAAGGGGTTTGCAAACCATAGGAAGAACAACATTATCAACCAACCATATCCCTCCCCCACTGCCAGAAATCCCAGGGACTAAACTACCAACCAAGGAATACACATGTTGGGACCCATGACTCTGTCCACATGTACAGTAGGGGATAGCCTTGTCAGACATCAATGGGAGGAGAGGCACTTGGTGCTGTGAAGGCTTACCCAGTGTTGGGGAATTTGAGGGCAGGGAGGCAGGAGTAAGTGGGTCGGTGGGAGAACACCCTCAAGAAGCAGAGGTAAGGGGGATGGGATAAGGGGTTCGGAAGGGGGAGGGACCTAGAAAGCAGATAACATTTGAAATGTAAATAAATAAAATATCCAAAAAAAAGTACATCGTTTATGAAGCATTTATTTTATATCTGGGTGTGTGACATATACCACTATACATGTTTATATTGGAGTGTTCTTATTTTTATGTTATTTGTAAAGAGATCCCATGTGGGCTAATATTCTATTTATCGTCACCTTACTTTTTCAATAGACTATCTTTTATTCAGTCATCGAAATTCTATTGATCATATCATTCTATTGATATGCGAATTGTGACTAGGGTATTCCGAGATTCTGGGTTAATATCCTCTTATCAGTGACTGCATACCATGTGTGTTCTTTTGTGATTGGGTTACCTCACTAAGGATGATATTTTCCAGTTCTGACCATTTGCCTAGGAATTTCGTGAATTCATTGTTTTTAATTGCAGAGTAGTATTCCATTGTGTAAATATACCACATCTCTATGTTCATAGCAGCCTTATTTATAATAGCCAGAAGCTGGAAAGATCCCAGATGTCCTTTATGACTTTCTGCTGTGTTATTTTAATCAAGTAAGTCAGTATTTGTTGCCATTCCATCACCCGCACAACAATATTAGCATAAAGCAATACCTATGAGACTCTATGTGCTCAACAATAATCTTTTGAAACTGCAATGATAAGGTTGTAAATTATCTTTCCTATCTTTTCCCATATCTGATGGATGGGGACACAAGTCCACTTGGCTGATCAGTAGGAGTTCATCTTGTTGTAGATTGTCAGAATAGAACATTTCTTCACTGTTTAAAACAATGAAAACATGAAATTTGCAGGTAAATGCATGGAATTAGAAGAAAATCCCGAGTGAGGTAACCTAGACACAGAAAGAGAAATATGGTATGCATTCCCTTATATGTGGACATTAGCTGTTAAGTCAATATCAACCAAGCTACAGTTTATAGAACCTATAAATTGTATAGGTGTTACCTATATAATAGGAAACTAGGGACAACTGTGTCACTATGAAAGGAAAATAGAATAGATGATTATTGAGGGATGAGTGAAGGCTAGAGAAGAATGAAATAAGAAGGGAGAGAAGATAGGAACAACAGGAGGAATACAGAGAGAGACAGCTAAAATTAAGAGCTGTTGTGACCAAAGGCCATGTACATTCTGCCTCAGTCTTTGCATTCATATGTGCACAAATATTGTTAATTTAAAGGCCCTTATTTCCTTCGTGTACCATATCTCCTCTGACTCTTATGCTCTTTCAACCTTATCTTCTCAAAGTTTCTCTGAGACCTGAAAGGACAGATTTGATGAAGACATCCTATCTGGGGTGAGTGTTTCAACTTGCTGCATATTGTCTGGCTGTAGATCTCTGTATTTGTTCTCATCTGCTTTATGAAGAAGCTTTTCTGATGATGGCTAAGCAAGACAATTATCTATGCATATACTGAAGGCCATTAGGAGCCATTTTATTGCTACAGTCTCAGTGTTAATTAATGGGTTCTATTTTGTGTAGTGGACATTAAGTCAAATCGTATTACTTCACAAGTTGATTACTTCACTTGCACTAGCATATCTTGCAGACAGAATAACATTGCAGATCAATGGTTTTGTAGATAAATTGGTGTTTATGTTTCTCCTTTGGTAGTGTGCTTAAGTACCTTTCTGTACCAAATACTCTATCACATTGGTGTTAAAGTTCTATTTAGGCATCAGCTTGATTTCTCCATATTAAATAAATTATAAAGTGTTAAAGACCACTGACACAAATCTTCATTGCCAACTTAATTAAAGGAAACAATTAGTTAAAGGAAGCTTTTTAAAATTTATGTACATGGGCTGCTTCTGCTGAAGGGTAGGGTTGAAGTGATCACCATTAATCATGGGTGAGATAAGGGTTTTCATAGTTCATGAGGAAGAGATTTGGGACACAAATAATCGGGGTTACAGAAACAGAACCTAAGCATAACAAGATGCTCATAGCAACCTCCTGAAGCAAAGACATGGTTGGAGATGCTAATATCAAAATAGTCATAAGAAAATAGTCATAACAATGTACTCATAATAACAGACTTTCATAACAACATTTTGAGACAAAGCATGGATGCCCTTTCCTGGAACAGGCAGTACAGAAACATGTGGTAACAGGTGGCATATAGCCCAATTCTTGAGAAACTTATTTAATAATAAACAGTAATTAATATAGTTTCTCTTAACTATAAGATGACTTTCATGCCTAAGATAGAAGGCTGGTTTATCAAAAGGTACTGTCTTTAGTAATCGGAAATTACTGTCAGTTTATGGCAAAGAAGCCTATAGATTTCTCAACACCCTAGGTTTTTGAGGGTTTCCATTGGACTTCTTTGGTCACGAAATCCTTTATGTAACCCATCCTAGGTACTGGAAGCTTCATTTATGACAACGGATGTCCATGTGGAACACTTCTCCCTCATCACTTGTTGGCTTCATTTAGATCAACTTCAAATATGTATATATCTTAGGAAGCTTCCATTTTGTTAAGGTTTCATACTACTCCTCAAATGACTTTTAAGTTTAGCTTCCTTCTCTAGCCCTCTTTAATCCATCAATGCTTATCTATTTTATTTCCTTTTCATAGAGAGCTCTGTCCTCCTAGTCAATTTTTCTATACCTAGCTCTGTTTTATGGATTGTATTTTGGTTGTCAGGGACTTAACAGCTAATATCCACGTATAACTGAATACATACCATATTTGTCTTATTCTGTTTGCATTACCTAGCAGGATAATTTTCTCCTAGTTCCATTCATTTTACACTTTTAATAGAATATATTCTTCATTTACCTTTCAAATGTTATACCCTTTGCCGAGCTCTCTCCTCCCAGAAAACTCCCAACCCATCCTCCCACCCCCTGCCTCCAAGAATATGCCCCTCAACCCAACCCACTCCCACCTACCCCCCCTCGATTTCCCCATGCTGGGGCATCTATTGAGACTTCATAGGACCAAGGACCTCTCCTCCCACTGATGACCAACAAGGCATTCCTTTGTCACACTTTTGGCTGGAACCATGTGTACCTCTTGGTTGATGGTTTAGTCCCTGGGAGCCCTGGGACGTCTGGTTGGCCAACATTTTCGTTCTTCCCACGGGGCTGCAAACCCCTTCAGCTCCTCCAGTACTCCCTCCAACTCCTCCACTGGGCCCCGGCGCTCAGTCCAATGGTTGACTGCTAGCATCTGCCTCTGTATCTGTAAGGCTCTGGCAGGGCCCCTCAGGAAACAACCATAACAGATTCCTTTCAGTATGCACTTCTTGTCATCCATAATAGTGTCAGGGTTTGGTGACTGTTTATAGGATGAATCCCCAGGTAGGACAGTCTCTGGGTGACTTTTCCTTCAGTCTCTGCTCTACACTTTGTCTCTGTAATTGCTCTTGTGAGTATTTTTGTTCCTCTTCTCAGAAAAATCAAAGCAACCCCACTTTGGTCTTCCTTCTTCTTGAGTTTCCTGTGGCCTGTGAATTCTAACTTGTTTTGAGCTTTTTGGCTAATAGCCACTTATAAGGGCGTACATACCATGTGTGTTCTTTTGTGATTGGGTTACCTCACTCAGAATGACACTTTTTAGTTCCATCAATTTTCCTAAGAATTTCATGGATTCATTGTTTTTAATAGCTGCATAGTACTCCATTGTGTATATATACCACAATTTCTGTATCCATTCCTCCATTGAGGGACATTTGGCTTCTTTCCAGCTTCTGGCTATTATAAATAAGGCTGCTATGAACATAGTGGAGCAAGTGTCCTCATTACATGTTGGAGCATCTTCTGGGTATAGCATATATATATATATATATATATATATATATATATATATATATATATATATGTATGTATGTATGTATGTATGTATGTACGTATGTATGTATGTATGTATATATATATATCCAGGAGTGGTATAGCTGAGTAGTCAGGTAGTACTATGTCTAAGTTTCTGAGGAACTGCCAAACTGATTTCCAGAGTGGTTTTACCAGCTTACAATCCCACCATCAATGGAGAAGAGTTCCTCTTTCTCCACATTCTCCCCAGCATCTGCTGTCCCCTGAGTTTTTCATCTTAGCCATTCTGACTAATGTGAGGTGGAATTTCAGGGTTGTTTTGATTTGCATTTCTCTGATAACTAAGGATGCTGAATATTTCTTTAGGTGCTGCAGAGCTGTTTGAGTTTCTTCAGTTGAGAATTTTCTATTTAGCTCTGTACCCCATTTTTAATAGGGTTATCTGACTCTTTGAGGTCTAACTTCTTGAGTTCTTTGTATACGTTGGATATTAGCTTTCTATTGGATGTAGGATTGGTAAAGATATTTTCCCAATCTGTTCGTTGCCATTTTGTCCTATTGACAGAGTCCTTTGCCTTACAGAAGCTTTGTAGTTTTATGAGGTCCCATTTGTCGATTCTTGTTCTTAGAGCATAAGCCATAGGTGTTCTATTCAGGAAATTTTCCCCTGGGCCCACGTGTTTTCATTTTTTAACAGTGAAATAGTATTTCATTTTGCAAATGTACCACATTTTCTTTATCCATTCATCTGTTAACGGTCATCAAGTGTATTTCAAATCCAAGGCAATTATGAATAGAGTAGAATAAACATGGTTTTGCAATTCTCAATGGCCTCTGTTTTATATTTGACTCCATGTTGGTGTCTCAGTCTCTACATGAGTTTCCCATAAAGCAAAATAATCTTTTTCTTTGTCATTGTACTAAAAGTCTAAGATATTTGTTAACAATAGCAAGATAGAATTAAAAATTTAATATCAAAATTTAGCTTATTAATATTCATTTCAAAAAAATTTATCCTTCACATAAGATGAGTCCAAATCATGCCCATATAAAATGCAACATACACAAATATGTGAAATTAAATAGTAATGGGTATCTAATGCATATGTATATGGTAGGTGATAACATTCATTAAAAATGAAATAATACATGCTTTACATGGGGTAGATATTTACTATACATGAACTATAAGGGACATAAAATAAGGTTTAACACATTTAATTAGGATACATGTTGCAATTTTGAAATAAAGTAATGGAAACAGGGTTAATATTTAAAAGTACAATTTATCAGATTGGTTAAAAGAATCAACAACAATAATACAGTAGCATCAATTTCATAGTAGCATAGATTTCTGTATTCCCTGAACAAGGAATAAAATTAATTCTCAGAGTGTAAATGTGGATGAAGGTCATGTTGACGGCTGATTTTTGAAGAATTTATCTACTTTGGAGAAGGAAATTCCATCTCAGTCTACAAAGAGAGAAAAATGAGAGTTAGACTTTTTCCTTCATCAGATCATTACAAGTGCCTACATACTATCAAATGGATCAGTGAGACAGAGCTGCATCCCTGCTGATTGATATTTAGAGATCAACTTCCCAGGGACCCAGGTGGTGTGGAAAAAGGCAGAAAGTAGATATGGAAAAGTCAACTGAAAATATCATCAACACAATACAGAACCATTTTTGTTTGTGAAAACTACTACTACAAAGGAATTTGGTATGATAATATTTTATTAAAATCTTATAAGGACTAGAAAACATTTTAATCAGCATTAGAACCTAAATAAGCTAATTGACTATGGAATTGATGCTTAGAGTAAAATATTTGCTTCAACATTGAAGCTTGTTTGTTTCAGAATAATAAACATTAATTTGATTAAACATAAGCCATATATATATATATATAAACCTATAAGATTTTCATACTTACTATTAATTCAGAATGAGTAATTAAATTTACTCAATAACATGTTTAATTAGAGGACATCACTCAATCATTAGGAAATTTCTTCATAAGCTTATAAGTATTAAAGACTCTAAAGTTCTAGGAAATATTTAGTTTTAACTCAGCTGGTATCTTTCAAAGTTTATCATTTAAACATTTTGCTTTCTTTTTCCAGGAAGCAGATCTGTAATTTATATTTGTCATTACTTCAATGGTATTTATAGATCACAGTTTAACAAATCAATATAGGCAATGTGCTATAATTTAAAAAGAATATGTTCCAGTTTTCATCCCAAATATACAAAGACTAATATATAATAATGGCACATGATTCTGGGAGAAATTGCACTCTTTCAACACTTTTATACAATGTATATCGCCACCCAAAAGCACTATTAGTATTTCCCTTTTCTTCTGTATAGATTCATACAGATTTTCCTTTTCCTTATTATTCATAAAAACATGTATTATCATACATATAATTTAGATTAAGAATATATCTTTGTCTATGACATTTATAACTGCACAAATATTCATTCTTCATATTTCCACCAATAATAAAGAAATAATTTAATTTTCAGGTTCTGTTGGTAACAAATGAGAAATCTAACTATTACCAATCTCAAAAAGATTCCTTTTAAAAATATAATTTGATTTATTGTAATTGATTACAAAGTAAACAAACAAAAAAGAAAGAAACAAATTACTGTAGAATTTCTTTTCTAAAATCTTTTTATAATTGGATATGTTCTTTATTTACATTTCAAATGTTGTCACCTTTCCCAGTGACCTGCCCCATGAAATTCCCTATCCTCTCCCTGCACCCACTGCTTCTATGAGGATGTTCCTCCACCCACCTACTCCCGGCTCCCCACCCTCAAGTTCTCCTACACTAGAGTATGGAACCTTCACAGGACCAAGGACCTCTCCTTCCATTGATGCTTGACAGGGCCATCCTCTGCTACATTTGCAGTTGGAGCCCTGAATCCTTTCATCTGTACTCCTTTGTTGGTGGTTTAGTCCTTGGGAGCTCCAGGGAGTCTTGTTGGTTGATATTATTGTTCTTTCTATGGGGTTGCAAACCCCTCCAGCTCCTTCAGTCCTTTCTCTAACTCCTCCATTGGGGACCCTTTGCTCAGTCCAATGGTTGGCTGTGAGCATTTGCCTCTGTATATGTCAGGCTCTGGTAGAGCATCTCAGGAGACAGCTATATTAGGCTCCTGTCAGCATGCACTTCTTGGCATCTATAATAGTGTCTGTGTTTGGTGACTGCATATGGGATAGATCTCAAGGTGGGGCAGTATTTAGATGGTCTTTCCTTCAGACTCTGCTCCACACTTCGTCTCCATATTTCCTTCCTTGAGTATTTTGTTCCTCTTTCTAAGAAGGACTGAAGTACCCACCCTTTGATCTTCCTTCTTCTTTAGCTTCATGTGGTCTGTGAATTGTATCTTGAGTATTCCAAGCTTTGGGGTTAAAATCCACTTATATGTGAGTGCATACCATATCTGTTCTTTGGTGCTTAGGCTATCTTACTCAGAATGATATTTTCTAGTTCCATCCATTTGCCTAAGAATTTCATGAATTCATTTTTTAGTAGCTGACTAGTTCTCCATCGTGTAAATGTACCACATTTTCTGTATCCATTCCTCTGTTGAAGGACATCTGGGTTTTTTTTCTAGCTTCTGGCTATTATAAATAAGGCTGTTATGAACATACTGGAGAACGTGTCCTTGTTATATGTTGGAGAATCTTTTGGGTGTATTCCCAGGAGTGGTATAGCTGAGTCCTCAGGTAATTCTATGTCCAATAAATTCTTGCAAGCCTATTTCAAGAACACATCAAAATGATCATCCATCATGATCAAGTAGGCTTAATTCCAGGGGCACAGGGGTTGTTTAATATACAGAAATTCATCAACATAATTCACTACATAAACAAACTCAAAGGAAAAAATACATGATAATTTCATTAAATGCTGAAAAAGCATTTGACAAAATTCAACATACCTTCATGTTAAAAAAGTCTTGGAAAGTTCAGGAATTCAAGCCACATACCTAAACAAAATAAAAGCAATATACAGAAAACCAGTAGCCAAAATCAAATAATTGGTGAGAAACTTGAAGCAATCCCACTAAAATCAGGGAGTAGACAAGGATGCCTACTCTCTCCCTATCTATTCAACACAATACTTGAAGTTCTAGCTAGAGCAAATAGACAACAAAAGGAGGTCAAAGGGATACAAATTGGAAAGGAAGAAGTCAAACTATCACTATTTGCAGACGATATTATAGTATACTGAAGTGATCCCAATGATTCCACCAGAGAACTAATAAACTTGATAAACAACTTCAGCAAAGTGGCTAGATATAATATTAACTCGAACAAACCTGTAGAATTTCTTGTGCCGTGTGTAAAAGGAAGTATCTGACAATAAAAAGAAAAAAAAAAAAGAACAAACAACAACAACAAAACTCTTTGCTCAATGAGAAAATAGAGAGCAGAATTCTGAGGAATAGGTGGTAGAGATTCACCTGAACAGAGGAGGAAAGTTGCATCAACCTGAAAAGAAGTAACTAACCAGACTTGAGCATTGAGACAGGCTGACTCCTTGACAGGCTTCAAACTGGCAGTTTAGTAGGCCTAAATCCCTGTTTCCAAGAACTGTGCAAGTCCAGGCAAGTCAGTTACTGAAAAAACCCCAGGCTTCAGGCAGCCAGTTAGAAACTGCTGTGCTGTCATAGCTGCCCTGCCACCTGACCTGAGGCAAGGGCAATGGGTCAGTCGCAGCTTCCAGAGTTCCTCAGCAACAGTTTCCAGTCCCCCCTCCCCCACTCTCACCCCAGCAATGGTTCTTGGATGTCCCTAGAGATAGAGCCAAAGATTAAGAAAAAAGGTCACCTACACCTTACCAGAAATTCCTAATGTGCTTTAAAGTGGGTCTGCAAGCTCACTTGGATGTCTCTGTCTTGGTAGATGGTATATACCACAGTGTGCTGGACTTCTGAATAATAAAATGCTCTTTGATTTTACATAGTATTTGATTCCAGAATATCATTCTTAGGTACATCATGAATGCCTACAAACTAAAATAACCTGGATTATTGAGATATCAGTTAGTCAGGGAATAGAGCCAATGAATGGCATTAGCATTCAGTAATAAATAATTAGTTTCAGAGTCATTATTTCTGGAAACCTTGTGGTTCAGAGCTACAGTGGCCGCCACTGTTGGGCATAGAAATCCAAACTTAGAAAAGTTCTCCACGAAAAGGGAAAGAAGCATTCCCCAGGTACAGGGCTGTTTCTTAGCTCTTTTCCTTTAAGAGAAAAGAAAAGCCATAAAAGTAGCTGGAATGTCAGGAAAAAAATTAAAAATAAAAAAAGCTTAGCAAACAAGGTTTATCTAGAGCAGCAGGTAGAGGGGAAAACCCAGAAAGGCTGTCTGTTGAGTAGAAAAACCTGCTCTTTAACCAGAGCAAGGACATTCAATGCCTGACATGGTTTCCTAGCAAGGTAGAAGGCTAAGATAGAGCAAGGTATGCCAGCTCATGCTGGTTGACATGTGCTGAACTGAGGAGCCAACTCATGTGCCCAACAACTTCCCAGAGAAGGGAATGGGTTGGAATTGGGGGAGACACCAATTCTGGTTACATGCAGGAAGCAGAAACACCTCTCCCTGTGAATGAAAAGAGAGGGTGGGTCAGTGCCAAAGTGAGGTCAAAGCTGAACAGGAGAAGTCAGACATAGAGAGACAAAGAAGTGCAAACACAGCCAAACTTAGGATCAGGTAAAGTTATGCTGAAATGAAAAATAGAGAAGGAGACTAGATGTGAAAAATCATAGACAGGTAACAATTTACGATTAATAAAATTAAACGGAATAAGACAAAGAAAAAAGAAAAAGTGATAGTTGACCTAACTGTAATAAGCACATTATCAATTGTGATTATTATTATGCTGGTGTTTACTTATCCTAATCTCAGTAATCATTATGGTTTTTGCTTCCTTCTTTAAAAAGAGGACATTAGAGATACAAGGAAAGGAATTTGAATAAGAAAAGGATAAACATGAAAAGTGGAGACAGACCTTAGAGGAAAAAATATAACATCAAATTGAGAAATATACTTAGGCACAGAAAAAAGAAATAAGGTTAGAGCCTACAGTACTACAATATAATAAAAATCAGGAAAGTCAGCCAAAGATCGTTAGAAAACCAACCTTAGCTTTATCTACAACAAATACAAACAGACAATGGCCACCCTCAGGAAGAATTTAGATAGCAATGCATAGAAAGGCCAGTTTCAAAAGATTTTAAGGATTGGAACTTTAATACAAAATGTAATGTTTTAGATAGCCCTGGGCTTGTATTTTGATGCTAATTCCACTCCTCAGAGGGACTGCAGATGAAGAGTTGCCTTGTGAAATTTTTCCCCACCTTAAGTTTTCAAATAAAGGCTTGAGCCAATGATTGGACAGGAGGAAGAGGGAGGAACTGAGAGCTTGGGGGAGGAGAAAAGGGTTACTGTGAAGGGGGAGGAGCTTCAGAAAATCAATGGAGAAGCTGCAAAGAGAGAAGTTCATGGCCTGGAGAAACTGCAAGTTATATGGGATAATATAGGAGGAAATAGAGTAGTGTGGTGGGAGATCTGCCCAATCTGGGCTTATAGCTTGTATTGTTACTGATTGAATTTCTTTTACCGTGTAATTAATTGGGTTGGAAACAAAGTAGCAACGTGTAATTTCTAAAGTTTTTTTTTTTTTTTCAAAATCAAACTCTCAAATGTTATAACAATGGCAAGCAAGGTCATTTAAGAAGTGATTGTAGGCAAAACATTCCTAGAAAGAGTGGTTGTTTGTTTGTTTTCTAGACATAATTTAAAAAGAAATACCCTGCCTTCTGAAATATGCAGAAGGTGTGTTTCAAAAGCTGGGACTTGGCTATTGAATGTAAATCAGCAAGGGACAAACATTGTAACCCCTTGTCGAGAGATGCAACAAGAGGTGCCAATATCAAATATATGTTAGTTATCTTAAGTTAGCAGTGGGGAAACTCACCCACAGAACAATTAAATAACACTGCTATGATATAGACATTAATAACACTGATATCAAAGTCAGAGCAACTTCAATAGATAAAACAGAAAACTTAAGAAAAACCAACCAAACAAACAAACAAAAAACAAGTATTTTTGGCAAACTGCTATAAATACTGACACTAAAATTAAAATCACAGGCAGATAAAATTGAAATTAAAGGCTTAATAGATACATGAATGAATGCAATACTTGCACAAAATTCTTGAAATCCAACTTGGCCATTTCAAAAAGTATCTATACACCACTTAGGAAATGGTATATAATCTCAGGTAAAGCAAAGTCTAAAATGGATTAAATGCATAGAGCTAAAATTACAAATAGAAAAATTAAATCTTGAATGTAAAGAGTCATAAAAATGTTTACACAAATTATTGATCCTTCTACACGGGGGCAGCTCTGAGGATGGCTAAGATATGAAAATGTCTACAATCAGAACTTCAGCTAAGCATAGCCAATAAATGTTGTTGACTGTGGCATCCTCAAGGTTATCATTCAATCCTTTCATTTGGCATAAATAGAAATTTATATTGATGTTTGATTATATAATCCAAACTGACTTATTTAAAAAAAAATACAGTTGCTTAACCTGTTCAAACATAGAGCAGAGAATTATCTTAGGTAAATCATTCACACCACACATTCCATGAATATGTTAATGCGGAAATATGTATTACCTGCATAAGTTTATAGGTTCACAGAGAAATAATAACCAAAACTAGCCTTGAAAAGATTCATGTCAAGGATGCTAGAAGGAGGCAGAGACACTGAGACATATTTAATCCAACATCCTCTTTCATCCAACCTCAGATAGTTGCATCTAAATCAATACAGGTTAAAATCACAAGCTAGTTTAATAAAATTGTCCCCGAGATATAAGAGAATACACATCATCATTAAAAATAGAAATAATTTTAATTAATAGCAAGAGTCCAATTGTGTTGCCTAGATAGACAGATAGATAGACAGACAGACAGACAGACAGACAGATAGATAGATAGATAGATAGATGGATAAATAGATAGATAGACAGATAGATATGGGACTCTCCTTGGGACATGACTGAAGTTCTAGAGGAGAAAGAATAGTGATAATGTGTAATCAGGAAAAACTGTGTGGGAGAAAAGGAGGATGAGTACAATTAAAACCTGTTGAATGCTTATAAGATGTATGTCTAAAGACTGCTTTCCAAAATTTATATTCACTGATATATATACATATATATATACATATATATATCACTGATATATATATATGTACATATATATCAGTGTTTTTATACATTTTTTCAAATTGTATTCTTTTTGTTTCTGAAAACATTAGTATATAACACTCACAGAATTAATTTATTTGCCACTATATGCCTTCACATTGGAGATGTGCATTGGTAATTCGTTCTGGTCAATAAGACTTTAATCTTATTGCATATTTTCTTGTGCTAGTCTTTCTTCAACTGCATTTATTTATGTTTGTTATGTCTATTTGATGGTCATGACTTTGTTTATGGAAAAGACTTATAGTTAATCTATACTTATGAAGACATAGTAGTAAATGTGTGCTAAATAACCAGTTTAAAGAGTTTAATATCACATTTTAAAAATATCCCTATGTAAAATGCATAATTTTATTAGTTCTGCAGTGGCAAGAATATAAGAGAAATTTCTCTATCCAAGGCTGTACTGCTACTTAAACTCTAAACGGACCTTTTCCCACCTAATAACTGTAAAATCACATTTTAGTAGCAGTACATGCCAATGTAATATACTTTCAAACTATCCCTCTATGACCACAAAATTCAGAGAAATAGCATATTTTAAAAGTTGGCTCGTGATGGTAGCTCTCCACTAAAAGCCAATTATTCTGGAATATTCGGGTATTAAAACGAATCACAATGCTCTTCCTCCACTGGAGTCTCATGAAACACTTTCAAGGCAGAAATTCAGTTTAGTTGAAATAACAGATGGACTAAATGTGCCCCCTGAATCCAATTTAACAGATATCATGGTGGCCATTCTTTGAGGGAGGCTGCCTTGTTCTGAATTTCTTCAACACTGGAGAGCATTTGGAATTAAACATTGTTGCTTTTGTTAAGATAGACATATAGAATCATGAGTTAGGATGAGTTTATGACAAGACAATCATTCATAGACTAAAGCACAGGAGAAAATCCAGCACAGATCGCCAAGGCAGTTAATATGTATCCTGGTTTTGTTTAATGTTGTAACTTTATTTCTCTTAAGCACCACACTGCTCTGTCTATACTGGTCATCTAATTAATTATAGTTAGAGAAAATTTCTTCTAGAAGATGTATAAACAATGTTAACTTATCATGGTTTTCAATGAATATCAAATATCATGCTCTTTGTTTTACAATGTTACATATATCAATTTCAAGGGTACTGATGTTTTTTCAATCTTGGTCTTTTTCTCCCATTTAACACATAAATTTTAAGATAGAAGTTTTAGATTAATTATGAGTCACAAAAGTGCGTTGTTGGACATGGAGACACCTTTCTAGGGCTTTCAACTTAGCAAGAATTATAGATGCGAATTTGTGCAATCCCTACAATAACTGTGGCAGACATTCTATTAGATCATAGAAAGAACACCAGGCTATTTATTTTGATTATGTTTTAATTATGCCAAAAACGTGAAAGAATTATGATTAAAAATTATTAGTATATATGTGTTTATTTAAGCTCAAAGAGGTGTGATCATGTAAAATAAAATAAATGTTTAAATATTTTGTAAAAATAAAAAACAAACAAACAAACAAACAACCAGAAATGAAAAAATATCATGCTTTGACTTGGGCGGTAGAATGGCTCAGTGGGCAAAAGTGTTTTGCAGTGTGAGCCTGAAAATCTATCTTCAAATCTTGCATCTCCTGTTTAAGAAAGAAGGCGAATGTGATAGTGTGTGTGCCTCTATAATTGCAGCACCACTAAAGTATAATAGGAGACAAAGACAAAGAATGACTCAGACATTTGTGGGACAGTTACTTAGCCTGAAGTATCAACAAAGTTACCAGCAATTGAGACCCTGCTTCAACAAGGGGGAACAGAGAGAACCAACACCAAATGCTTGTCTTCTGATCTCAGCATAGCATTGTGGCAGGCTTAATCATGTATTTACATACATGTAATGGGGGCACACATACGTGTTTACGTGCAGGTTCATGTGTGCACATAAAAAGAAGTAATAGAAATTATTACTAGTCAGTCTAAAGCTATTGTTCATATTACTTTCCCTATTTTTTTCAGTAATTTCAAGTAATGACCAACATAGAAATTAAAATGACGTTGTTATATTTCAAAATGTAAGTTATAGTTGGAAGGGAATTTATTTGAACATAATGCAAATGAGCTACCTACTCTGATAAGTCATATCATCTCTTATCTGACTCATTCTTCCATATATTTGTGCAATTAGCTTATTTACCAGTGTTTCTCGTTAGCATTCATTTTCTGCATTTGTGTAAACATCCTCTGCTTCCCCCTGAAATGACTGGCCTCTTGCCCACCAGATGGCAGGTTATGCTAACTTCACCAACCGGAACTCGCTGAAAAATTGGATGAAGTTTATGGCCCTTAAATTTAAATACAAGGCATAGTAACAGAATTTGGCAAATTCGTGGCGTTATCTACATATTGTAGGTTATGATGTAAACCACTAGAAGGCAGAGAATTCTAATCTCCCATCTGTGATTTAGATATGAAATTCTTCTGCATCATTGGTTTTTTTTTTGAAAAAAATGTGTATAAAATAAGCAAAAATATAATGTAGAGAAAGAGCGAGAAAGATTACAGCCACAAACCTGAAGTTTAGTGTTTTAGTATAACTAAGCCTTAACTAATTTGAAATAAAATTATCATTATTTTTTTTTTTTTTTTTTGGTTTTTCGAGACAGGGTTTCTCTGTGTAGCCCTGGCTGTCCTGGAACTCACTTTGTAGACCAGGCTGGCCTCGAACTCAGAAATCCTCCTGCCTCTGCCTCCCAAGTGCTGGGATTAAAGGCGTGCGCCACCACTGCCCGAAAATTATCATTTTTAAATAAAATTTTTCTTATGTCTAAAATGTCAGCTTTGGGAATTGATGCTCAGTTTTCTTTTTTTTTTTTTAATTAGATATTTTCTTTATTTACGTTTCAAATGTTATCCCCTTTCCTTGTTCCCCTCCAAAAATTCCTTCCCTGTGTTCACTAACCCACCCACTCCCACTTCCCCACCCTTGCATTTCCCTACACTAGGGCAAGGAGCCTTCACAGGTCCAAGGGCCTCTCTTCGCATTGATGTTCGAGAGGACCATCCTTTGTTACACATGCGGCTGGAGACATGTACTCTTTGGTTGGTGATTAAGTCCCTGGGAGCTCTGGGGTTTCTGGTCGGTTCATATTGTTGTTTCACCTGGGGCTGCTAACCCCTTCAACTCCTTTCTCTAGCTCCTCCTTTGTGGACCCTTGCTCAGGTCAATGGTTGGCTGAGAGCATCTCTCTCTGTTTGTGGATGCCAACAAGTGCTTGCTGACAGGAGCCTGATATAGCTGCCTCCTGAGAGACCCTGCCAGTGTCTGACTGATGCTAAGTTTCCTAAATTTAGAAACTATCTCAATCAGAAGGATAGAAAGATCAGTGGTTGAGAGCACATACTGCTTTGAACTGAACCTGATTTAGGTTTCCACTATTCCTGATGGATGTCTCACAATCAACTGTAGTTTCAAATCCAGGGTATCCATCATCCTTTACTGGCCTCATCTGGACCATTTATTCATTCTTTTCCCATCCTGCTCACAACACATAGCAATAATAGATAGATAGATAGATAGATAGATAGATAGATAGATAGATAGATAGATAGATAGATAGATAGAAGATAGATAGATAGATAGATAGATAGATAGATAGATAGATAGATAGATAGATAAAATTATACCTTCTCTAAATATATAGTGTTATAACTATTTTGTTACTGTTATAAATGCGGCTAAGTAAAGATTGCTATCAATTAATATATTCAATTTATTAGCCTAGTAAAAACTTCTTAAGGTACCTGCTCTTATTGTTACTGAGATTTGTAACAATATTGTTCCTTTTCATTGGTAAGTAAAAGGATTAAAAAGACATTTGTCAGACAACATACTAATATACTCACATGATAGTTAATGCTTATTGCAGCTTCTCAGGCACCGAGATGAGTAGATTTTATAGTTTAGATAATTTGATCCATACATAATTCTATGTAGCTATTTTAGTATTTTTTGGTCTAATCACCATGTTGAATAGAAGCATGTTCTACAGGGATAAATAAAGTAGTTTTAAATATAAGTCACCAGGCCCTTAAGGGAAAAAGAAAAAGCAATGAAGTTGGCATGTACTTTGTGTAAAGAATCCCTGATCTAGACACTAGACTTCAAACTAAGAATCAAATTTGTTTGCTCCTAATGGATAGAAATAGGGACTGGAAATGCTATACACTAATATAATATTTCTATTCTGAGGGTCAGAAACTATAAATGCTGATTATGGTAGATCTTTGTTTCAAAAATATTTATTGAAAACACTATTTCAGCTCTTGGCAATGATATCTAAATATGGCTAATTAAGATTGTCATATATTATTAAAAATATTGTTGCAATATTTTAATTTTGAAAGTACCTAAGTTTTTTATTGAAATGTTGTTTATAGTTACTAAACATTTATTCAATCGATACATGTATAAACTGTTCTCAAAATGGAAAGCACTTTAGGTTTAACATCGTAAAAACAAATGAGAACAGCAGAGGGGAGAACTAATATTTTATAAAAAGAATTAATATAATATATAGAATACAAAATATTTGGTTGTGCCTATGATTTCAGATATTTTTTAAAAACTCAGTTTTCATGACTGGTAACATGAGTATGTTGTAATCAAATAATATACTTTTTTCATTGCTTTGAAAATTAGTAATTTAGGAAGAATACAGAGGTTATTAAAGAAAAATATGAATCACAGAGATACCTAGGATTCAAATATTTAAATCAGTATTTCTGATTATTGCATTATTTATCTGAAATAATTTATATATAATATCTTCTGAAAGTAAATGCCATCCTGCATGCTGGATTATTAACCAAATATAAAATTGCTTTTATACTATGTATAAGCTATTTTCAAATATGGTATTATATTGCATACCTTTAACTTACTTTCTTACCATATCACTGAAGAAAGATGGGTGTAGAGGTTTATTTGTAAAATTGAACTTGGCTGGATTTTTATATTTTTTCTTAGTCAAAGAGAGACATTGCACAGCTATCATAACTATTAAATTCAGCAGAACATTCTCTTTATTTTATTAAAGATAAAAATAGTCACCTGGAAGAATCAGTGTTTAAAAGCACTAGCTTCTTTTCCAAAGGACTCATGTTTGATTCCCAACTCTTTCATTACAACTTACAATACTCTAACTCCAGTCCCAGGTAATCAGATGCTTTCTCTTGGCTTATAGTGGTTCTACATGCACAGCTGTACAGGATTACATGCAGTCTAATCACCTATACCTACAAAATCATAACATCACAAAACCTGCTCCTTCATAGCATGACTGAAATAAAAGCACATTATTTGAGTTGAATTTTCACTATATTACAGAGGGTCTTATATTCATATAATTAAAAATGCATATGAATTATATTTATATAATCCAGTAATGTTTAAGGCAGCTCATCTGAGAAATTCAATATAGAATTTATAGCTATTAATGTATCAGAGAAACTCCGGCTGCATGAACAAAGAATAAAATTGATGACACATGAAGTATGATCTAAATCCTTATTTCTTAAGAATACTGAGCCCCAGGAGATTACTATCCCAGTGCAGGCCCCAACAAAGCTGAAGCTATACATATGCATCTCTAAGTCCATGTTTTTATGTGTCTGGAACCCAAATTCAAGTCCCCATCCAGAGCAGCACGCTCCTTATCCCTGTGCCATCTCCTCAGTCTCTGAAATAACTGTTCTATACTAAAATATATTAAAATTTAATCATATTAAAACACATGGATAAGCTGTGGTATAAAGTTTATGAAATAAAGATCTGTCATGAGCAACTTTTTTGTTTAGTCAATTATTTTCCAAATTAAAACAATTTAACACTTTCTTTTCCTATTACCTATATATGTAATATGTCAATGGGGTTTAAATGACTGTAATAATTCTTAATAGTTTTAGTTGATTTAGTTCATGCTATTAATCCTCTTTGGTATTGAAAGCACGTAAGTTACATTTCTTCTTGGGAGTACGTCTGCCAAGCTGAGTCCATTTATCTAAATTAAATTTAATTCACTTCTAATATTCTTGTCTCTAAAAGTCCCTATGACTACATTGTACTCAGATTTCCACTACTTGGAGAAATTACAGATTTAATCTTGTAAATTTAAAATTGAAATGGGTACCAAGGCATCCAGTAATGTTTAAGGCAGCTCATTTGAGAAATTCAATATAGAATTTATAACTATTAATGTATCAGAGAAACTCCAGCTGCATGAACAAAGAATAAAATTGATGATACATGAAGGATGATCTAAATCCTTATTTCTTAAGAACATGATGATCAATAAGAGAGGATTTTCTTAAATATTTTAAGCTACTTTTTTTCCCCTCAGGATATTTATAGCAAGGTTTTATAAATCTTGAGAGTTGAGTTTGATTCATTCATAAAACAGTAGGTTTATAACACTAAATTGGTTTGATCTGTGTCAGATTATTAAACATTTCCTAATATGTCAAATTTCTTGAGGTACTATAAAAGACATATCAGACTTCAACTTAAAATGAAGATTTTTTTAATTCAAATTAAAAAAGTAATATCTAAAACTTTCAGCCGGGCGGTGGTGGCGCACGCCTTTAATCCCAGCACTTGGGAGGCAGAGGCAGGAGGATTTCTGAGTTCGAGGCCAGCCTGGTCTACAAAGTGAGCTCCAGGACAGCCAGGGCTATACAGAGAAACCCTGTCTCGAAAAATAAAAACAAAAAACAAAAATAAAACTTTCCTAAGTACACACACACACACACACACACACACACACACACATATATATATATATATATGTATATATGTATATATAATAATGATATATACATGTATCATTACAATTAAATCTTTAAAAAGTATGCACTATAATAATTTTGATGGGAAAGCAAAGGGAACTGGGAGAAATATTAAGCCATAGCTGAGAGGCCACAGCAAAGCTATATGGAAAACTACTGCTTTCTAAGCTAATTAAAGGTTAAATTAAAAAACTAAACACTTAAAATGGAGATATTTTGTAGAAGTGTTAATTCCAGTTCTGGAATTTGTGTATGATTAATCAAAAACTCCAAATGGCAGGTATGAAATAATAGATATAACTCCCTAGGAACTGTTCATCAACAAGTTTGAGAGACACCTAAAATAAGATAGGATAATACCTTTGCTTTTGTTTGCATGTAAAAACCAAATGATAAGATTCTATTAGAAAGCATAATATATTCTTTGTTTATAATACCTAAGGAGGAACTGCGTAAGACACTGCAAACTAGCTAGTTTTCATAGTGCTGAAAGATGTTATGGATGCAGTACAGAGAGTAGTCATCACTGATCTTACCCGCCATTGGGTCTGAGTGCACAACACTGAACTGTCAAGCAAGATATATTTCCTGGTAAATAGTGACATGATTGTTAAGGGGATAATAAACTGCCTATTGAATTCATCTGGTAACATGAGGGAATTGAAGCATGGTCCTGTGAATCTTGTCAGTGGCCTGAGAGGCTATAGACAATACAGATAGAAGTATCTTATCAGCTAAGATGACATTTTGTTTAAACTCTCCAAAATCTTTATATTTTTATGAATTATCGGTAAATGTTATTCTTAGATTTAATCATAAGAACCTCTTTATATAGTCAATGGTAATTCATCCTAAGGTATATATACATATATATATATATACATATATGTATATATGTACATTAATATATATAATACATATTAATTATTCCATTTATTTACATCTAAAATGATATCCCACTTCCCAGTTATCCCCTCCATCAACCCCCACACCCTGTGATATCCCACTTCCCAGTTACCCCTCCACCAACCCCCCTCATCCCACATCTGCCCTTTGCCTGTTTGAGGGTGTTCCCCACCCCCTCACATTCTCCTACCCCACCGCTCCTGCATCCCAGTATGCTGGGGCATCAAACCTCCCCTTTTCTCAAGGTGTTGAAATGTGACGGTTGGGTTTTCACTTTCTATAAAGTTTAGGGAATGTCACAGATGAGGGGAAGAAAAGAATATAAGAGAGAGACACTGGAAAAGAGGTCTGTAAAATGCATTCTTCTGCCTGGCACTCCTGGTGAAATAATGAACTTTCAGCAGCTGTGGTGGTCAGTATGCAACTTGGAACATACTGGACTCATCAGTTTTCACTGAGGAATATACATGGGGTTTATTGGACACTCAGGTGGTAACTGGCCGTTGATGGGCTAATGGGGATGAGCTGTTGCTGTTTTTAGTGATCAATTACCTATATTCCAGTAAATAGTCCCAAAACTATGCTCATGTATACAAACTTAGTTTAACCCGTGGTATCATGAAACAAAAGCAAAATACATGGAAGTGAGAGTATGCGGGGTAGAAGAGGCAATAGAACAAGAGATAACAAAAAATTCATGTGGAAACATATCAAGAGAAGCCAATATTTTACATATAAATAGCTAATGGCAATATATTATATATATGTAGTATATATATGATATACAATGCATACATTATATACAGTATATGTAACTATATATAATATATTCATATACACTATATAATTATATATGTATATAGTATGTATTATATACACACATGTGTGTAATTGTATATATGTATATATTATAAACAATATATATGTATATATATGTATTACATATTATACTATATATAATATAGTGTACATATATACATATATAAGCATACATATAACACATACACACACATATTAATGGAATTACCCAGTATCATGGCAACAATACTATTTTTTTTTAAAGATTTATTTATTTTATGTATATGAGTACATTGAAACTGTCTTCAGATACACCAGAAGCGGGCATCATTACAGACGGTTGTGAGCCACCATGTGGTTGCTGGGATTTGAACTCATGACCTTTGGAAAAGCAGTCAGTGCTCTTAACTGCTGAGCCGTATCTCCAGCCCAACAATACTCCTAGTAGACCCACAAGCTACAAAGTGCCCATTTCAAGGAGTAATGACTTCTTTTACAACTATTTGTCCATGAGGTTTGAATAGACCCTAACCATGATACCTTACTGCTAATTCTCTTATACTTCACTTCTTGATCATGAGACATTATTCTGAAAGTAAACACACACTGGCATCATAGAACATAGAGAAATCAAGCTGGTACCCACCTGGAAGCTTGATCCCTGCTGTTCATGTTTGACAGTGCTAGAATGTATCTTACCCATTCACTTCCATTTAGCAAAAAGTAGCAGCCAAACCTATAAACTGTCCAGCCTTGAGCTGCTGACCAGGTTTACAACAGCATATATGTACTTGTTCCTCTCATTTATTTGTTTCTTTTCCCAAATAAAACCTTCCTAACTTTTGAACTCTAGAACTGTATTCATTGGCTAAACATTTATTCCTTAGAAAAATTTGCTTCATAAGTTAAACAGACAGACATTCACACATGTCTGACAGCACGATGAACAGATTATGGCAAAATAAGTTCATTCTTTTCACTCATGATGCATGTTCACACAGATTCTATGAAAAATCTAAAAACAGTACGGTCCCAAATAGCTTAACCTGCATCTTATAAAACAGTGTGCTAACACAATTTTGAATAACAACCTTAGCTGTGTCATAAGATTAAACTCAGTAAAGCTATCATCCTCTGAGAAAAAGATCCTTGGAGAGAAATAATTGATTTTATCAGAATGAAGAATAGCTCTCACTCTACCAGCAAACCCAAGCTTAATATATTTTACAAATAGATCAATACCTTTGATTTTTCTCCTGTTCTTTTTTCCAGAGAATGTCTTGTCTTTTCATTTGTGATCTGAAAAACATGCAGCAATCGTTTCTAAAATCAAGAACAATAGATATGGGTATTAAAGTAAAAAATTAAATAACCATAAAGAACAATGTCAAATTAATGTGGGTTCAAAGACTGTGTTCCTTCTCCCAAGAACACTGACAGTTTACTCAATAAGACAAATTATAGCAACAAACAAATGACTTCAAACTATGCATCATGTTACTTGGACAGTCTATATTCACAAACTGCAGATTCTTTTGTATTATATAAACAAAGCCATTTTAAAGAAATACATTTTAACACTATTTAACTCGGTGTTAGCTAGAGATGACTATCCTTCATTTTTATCATTTCGCAGGAATGGAATTATAGTCATTCACCTTGTCATCAAAATTTACAAAATATGTACTTGTGCCAGTGATTGTCCTGGTCATCTGCCTCCAAAACTATACAAAGAAAATAATTCAGATAAAGTATTGGAAGTAAAAGTTCCATGTGTTTATGGCAACATTTTCTCCCCCGGTATTTTGAGGTCCTATGTCGAGACTCACATATTTCTCCTTCACCTGTGCTGTACACATGCTTGCATAAACCTTACACATCAGTCAAACTTAGGCCAGGCTTGTCTCTTCAACCTGTTCTTGGTTATACATGTCTTTCTGGCTAGAGGTATACTAGGGAAGTAAGCACAGAATAAAGAGGCAGAAGTTTGATCATCTGAGAGCTATACTTGAAACCCAACACTGAGCAATTCTCTTCAACTGAGAGAGCAGACAAATGTTGGTTACTGCAGCAGCAAAGAGCCAGATTCTTCCTGTGCTTGCCCATAAAAAGTATAAGCAAGTGAAACATGGAAAGAGTTACTGACAACATATTAAGTTACATCAAATATGAACAAAAGTGAGACCTGACATTTGCAGAGTTACCATGGCAGGTTTTGGACTGTCTGATCTTTATCCCAGGACTTGCCATGCAGAGTTCACCTGTCCTCCCAAACCCCAAAGAAAAAGTATTGTTGCCAAGAGGGCAGGTGAGATTTCTGTAATGGGATGCTATCTATCAGATTTGTGATTCTGGATTTTAAGATAAACTAAGGGAATATTAGAAAAAATATTATAGAAATAGACAGAGTGGGATGAAAGATTGGCTTCTGGTTTAGTTCAATGAAGAAATTTCTCTAAAAACATATTTTTTAATCATTGGAATAAAATATGTTGAAGTTATTTTCATTGCAGAAACTGAAAAAGAGCCACGTGTATTGGATAGTTTTGGTTGTAGTGATATGGACCTGGTGGATCTGTACTTTAATAACTTTTGTGGTACATTAGTTTTCTTTTTAATGTGTTGATTTTTTTCTGTCATTACTACATCCTGACAATAGTTTCCCCCTTTCCTTCCTCCAGGCTCTCCCCTTCCTCCTCTCCCCACTCCAGATCCTCTAATCCCCTTCCTCCCCTCAGAAAAGAGCACCCCCCCCTTCCAGGCACATCAATCAAACATGGGATAAATAGCTACAATAATTAACCAGGAAGCATATGTGTATAAGTTGAACTATGAGGGATATAGATTGGTCTTTCAGGAAAACAATACATTATAAGTACTAGCCTTGTAAAATCTTCTGACTGAGTTCTGTTGTAGCAGGTTCCATTATTTTGGGTAAAAATAAAGTTGTTTGATATATAAATTGGGTGCTGTATTTTGCCAACATCATGTTAAAATGGTGTTTACTTCAGAACTTTGTTCCATCCCTATTTGTTACTTTAAGATACAGTACATTTCTTCAAATCCCTCTCAAAGATCCCAATGAGTTATAGGGTTTCTGTCAGGCTCTAGAGTCTACACTAGCAAAAAGTATGACAAATATAATATTCCATGTTTCTACAATCTTTCACATGGTGCCACTTAGGGTACAGTCCCAGAGCAATCTTTCCTCCTCATCTTTAAGTTACTTTACTTTTCAAATGTACTTTATAATAACAACAAATATGCTATTCTGCTGTACTATTGTATAAAATGTGACACCTCATAGGAGATTAACCAAAATTTAGAATTATTATGATACAACAGATGTACAAAATAAGCTTATCTTACTTCTCTCACTGTGTCTAGCAAAAAGTTGGCACAAAACACAGGCATGAGGTTCATACAATTTTATCAAGAAAGAAAAGTGGTCACTTTTTACAGTGCCAGATACCTTATGTAGAACCATTAAATTAGAGGTATATAAAAGATATGTAATATATGTAGAGAAAAAAAGAATCTGTGTTTCACATATGATTTGATATGACAATGGTTTTCATCTGTAATTTAGTCATTAGCTATTAAATTTATAGACCATCTCTATGAAACAAGATAATGCATCTGTAAATGCAATATAAATAATAAAACCTATTTCAAAAATTAAAAATTAAGCTAAATGTCTCAGAGCAAGTAGAATGTATCTAATTAAGACTATACATGATAATTTTAAAATAATATTACTTTTATTGCTTGCTTGGTGAATTTTATTTTAGATTGCCAATTATATAAAAAGTGAATATTTTAGGTATTTTATGTTTTCAAGTTAGTTACTAAATAAATACTCCTAAATATTAACCACAAATAATCAAAACAAGCTCTAAATATATTAAGCAAATGAAAACAGTTACATACAAGTTGTAAGTCTCAGATAAACTATGTGCATGTATTCTATCAGCCTAAATTATTAAGAGCTAAAAAGAATGTTATAAGAAAGTTCCATTCATCATATGTGCACTTGGACTTTATAAAGTGTAGTTAATGTGGAGAAATACATTACATTAAATATCTTGTCATCTTTTAATACCCTGACAAAAAGGAGAGAGAATTGCCTATCAACCATTTAATTATCTGCAATGGGAATGTAAATATTCAGAGTCTGATGAGGTCTTTGCATTTTGACTTTAAATATCACATTAGTAATTCATGAATCCACTTCTAATGCTTTGTAATACCTAGGTAGTGCTGAAACATTAAGGAATAATGGCTTCAGAGTTGGAAGGACCACAATATAACTGCACCTTTAGGTCATTTTTACAATCAGAAAACACATTATGTGAGAGCATTTCACTGGCTTCAGCCTTACAAAGCATTACTAATTAATAGGAATATTATTTCCTAAGTGGAGTGCAGGAGGTGAGTTTAAATAGACTATCAAAGCTTAACAGCATTGATTCCTAGTACAAAAAAGAAACATACTAACAGCTTTTCAGTGGATTCAGACCCAAACCACACAGAGGAAAGACTCAAGAAGCCCAGCATGTCCAGGGAAGTTGTTTATTTATCATAATAAACATAGATAATTTTGTTATCACAAATATTTCTAGGTTCAATCAAGACATGCATAATGATACAGGAAAGTCCTTTTGCTTTATAAGTAGTTCTTTTGACAGTATAATCACACAAAATTAATTCTACCCCCTAAAGACTGCTGAAAAGCAATCTTTCTTCCCTTCACTAAATTGTATACTTATGTAAAATGTCATCGATTTAAAGGCATATTAGAAACAGAATAATAACCCACATCTTGCTCTTCACTATAAAATTTTAGAAGAATGAATTTAATGTTATTAGTATTAGTTTTAAAGTATCTTTAAACTGATGGATGCTACTCTCTGAAAAATAAATAATGTGAAATTCTAGATTTATTAATCACTTAATTTAAAAATATTCTGGAATATGACTTTTATAAAAGAGCATCCTAAAAAGGTTACAATATTCCAAATTTAAAACATGTCTGGGAGTTACTAATATATAATAGATTAGTACTGGCATTTCAAAATATCAAAAGTGCAGCTATAAAAAATAATATCTAATTACTAAATATATATACATATATATTTAGCAAGCTAAATATATTTATATGTATATATACAACATAATATATCTAAGATACTGATAAATTTTATGATATAATAGTATTTAAGATTTTTTTATATTTGTCTTCCATGTTATCATTGGACCTACCTTATGTGTAGAACGTATGTTTTTAAAGTCTTGAATGTTTAGTACATTAAGTAAAATAGCATATTTAAAGCATTATTAGTAAAGGTAAAGTAACTTTGCATCTTAATTGGAGCAATAGATTTGTGGCAATAATTATGTCTGCATTATATGGTTATATAGAGAGGAAATTCATGGTCAATTGTTGCTATTGTCATT
This sequence comes from Tokudaia tokunoshimensis, assembly GCA_036184795.1. NCBI lineage: Eukaryota > Metazoa > Chordata > Mammalia > Rodentia > Muridae > Tokudaia > Tokudaia tokunoshimensis. The sequence goes on from BTHU01000014.1 coordinate 24,166,432, forward strand.
TTATGTCTAACAACAGCTAAGGATTTTAATCATGTGAAGTTTCACATTGATGGAGAAACAGATACAAAAGGAAGAGAAACTCAGTGTCAGTTGGTGGAATGTCTATTCCCTCAGCGCTTCTAAGTACATCATTTTGGATGGACAAAAATATCATCAGGGTCAAAGGATTATGTCACTGCTATTATTGGAAGATGGTACCAAATGGTGATAGATTTTATTCCATAACCCACAGCTTCTTATGAAGCTAGGCATTCTGTTCCCCATGAATAGGAACAACTAACTACCTTGGTACCACCACGAGAGACAAAGGGCATACACATAAATAAGCCTGCTACACACTATGTCGTTTCACCTTTCTGTTTTTTTTTATTTTTATTTTTCCTTTTTCTCTTTAATTTTAATAAAAATACTAAATTTTTGGTGACTATTCTTCATGCTAATAGCTTCCAGAAACTAAATAATCCAAAAAAAAATCAAAAGCCTACATTGAGGATTGGCATCTCTCTAGTGCCACAGAATATTTTGTACAAATTTATCAAGCAGATATAACCAGTAACATTATAACTCATTCCTTACCTCTCAGTCAAAACTGACCTCAAACTCTAAGAGTTGCTGGTTCATATTCAACACCTGCCGCAGCCTGGAAGGAAGCAATGGGAGCTGTACTTTCTTTTAAGGGGCTTTTACTTAGGAGTGTGGTATTACCTACCTTTTCTTTAAAAGTGCTTGTATGATACAGGGTCAAATTTTGACACAGACCACTCTGATTCTCATTAAAACAGGGCAACCAACATTAGATGGACTGCAAAGAAAAACATTCTAAACAAGAAAGAGTGTACATTGACATGAAGTATTAATGTTTAATTTTGAAAACAACATGCCAAACATTAGTTTTTGTAAATCCATACATGGTTCAGAACTACAAGTTCAAATTTTACTGAACCAGTATGGACTGAATATAGACTACTTTGATACCAAATGAGGACTCCAGTTATTTTAACTTTCCTAAAACATTAATACATTAAAGACATTACATCTAAATTTCTGCTAGTATGGCAAACTGTCTGTGCAAGTGTGCTAGCCTAAAAATATAGGATCCTAACCATGCATAAAAGGAGTGTGCCTTATTTATTTATAGGGTGTATATGCATATGCGTATGCTTTCACTAACACAATGTATATAAGAAAAGGCGACTTAGAAATAGTGTTCTGATATAAAAAAGCTTTCTGAGTTACTCAATACAACTATCTCATTAATAATGCCTTGCAGGCTCATACAATGATAAAATGAGGCTTTTTTTTCCTTAGTCTACAAAAAAAAAATGGAGAATACAGTGGTCAGAATCTCTTGAAGCAATCAGAGCTCACTCTACTATGAATACTTTATTACGACAATCTATTCCATTTTAAGGACTGAGTTACTTACTAATAAAGACATCAAAACCACCATCTCAAGTGTTGCTAACCCAAAAGAATACCTCTGGTTAGATAACATTGGTAAGTTTCACTTTCTGGTTACAAACCCCAAGAAGCCAGATGTTGCTTCTGCAATCGAGTGGCTCCTTACTTTAAAATCAGTGACAGTGTTGATTGGCTTTATGTTGTGCAGGCTAGGTACAGGTGGCAGTTGCTGCTGGGACATCCATCATCATAGCTGAATTCCTGCCTTTCTGGACAACACTGTTCTGATCCAGTACTTCCAAACCTTTTATTTTTTTTTTTTTACAGTATTTGCATCCCCTCCCTTATGATATTCCCAGAACCTTGAAAATGGGTGTGATGTAGATGTCCTATTTGTGGATAAGCAAGCCACAGCCCCATGTTTTCTGCAGCTGTGAATTCTGATTTTAACACTGTCCATTGCACAAAGATATTTTTCCAATTACAACTGAGAGTGGTAAGTTCATTGATGAGCATATTTTACTTCCTAAGAACATAGGTCAGTGCCAGATTTATATGACTTGGGATGTGTTCCTTTCTGTGGAGTGTGTTCAAATAAATAAGACAGTATCAATGTACACACCATTAATACATCCATGGACATAACTGGTCATTGCAATCATTACTGCAATCCACATGGCTGGGTAAGACTGTTGAGAACTTATTTTTCTCTACAGCAGTTTGCATATCATCTTTCTGCACTTTGACAGTGAGTTATCTGGAAGAAAGCATCTTTATTGGACAGCACCAACTTGATTTTTTTTTTTTGTGACCAATGTGGGGACAATAGACCATCAAGTTCTGGTGAACAATCAGAAGCAAGGCCAGGAACTCGTATTGTTTTGAGATACCTCTGATCCATGACTGGAAGAAAGGTATCGGAAATGCGGTTCTGGGCTTTTGGTTTGGTAAACTCCAGCTTCTGGATGAGTAGAGTCCCCTACATAGGATAATAGAAGTAATACTCCGATGGAACTCATCTTTATTACCATGAATAACATAATATCTATAGTTAACATACCAATATCTATATAATATATAATATGTAGTATCTAATATTAAATGAATAAGTTTATGTAATATTAAATCTAACATAGTTTGGGTGCATGTGTGTCTTATATAATATTAGATCTCCAAATGGCCTTTTCAAACATTAGTGTTAGTTATACTTCTAATATAGACAGCCCTTTGCCCTATCAGTCTCTCTGTCTGTCTCTCTCTCTCTCTCCCTCCCTCCACACTAAAATCTCCGTCCTCTTGTTTACCACCTCTGCCTTCAGGTTCACTCTGTTCTGTTATCTCCCACTCCGTTAAGCTCTTTCTTCTCCTCACTAATTTTCCCTTTCTAATTTCTTGGACTCCACTAGAACTCTAAATTCAAAACACACATGCAGAATTTTGACACCAGCATCCCCATAAAAATTAGAAACTGTGGCATTTGACTTTATGACCCTGAGTTACTTCATTTGATACAATAATTTGCACCTGCATCTTCATGTATTTATTCCAAATTTCATTATTTTATTTTGTATTGTTTTACTTCTGAATAGCATTTGAATGGGAAGAAGTTCATGTAGCTCACACACTTACCTGAGGAGTTACAGGAATTTGAAGGTTTCTTGGCAAGGGAGAGTCAATTTTCTTGAAGGATCTGACTCATGGTAGGACAACCACATTGCAATGGATGGTCCCACACCAGGAGTCTAAAGGTAGAAGAAATTGCAACCTTGGGAATTATAGTTTGTTTTTAAGTAGACATTATATTTTGTATAATTGTTAAATGCAACTTTATCTATTAACAAATATAAATAAGTCATCATAAATAATGAGAATCAATGACAATACCAACAACAAATACTCATCCATGAAAGTATATATTCAGGGAACATTTATTATTATTATTATTGTTGTTATTATTATTATTATTGTTATTATTATTATTTCTTTTTTTTTCTACACTCAAGATTTTATTCCCTTCTAATCTACTCTCCAAATGTTCCCCATCCCATATCTCCTCTCTGCCCCCCTATCTCCATGAGGATGTCCTCATCAGACTTCTAAACTATCTGGGGCTCCCAGTCTTTGAGGGTTAGGTGCATCATCTCTGTTTGAACCCAGACCTGAATGTCCTCTGCTATATGTGTGTTGGGGGCCTCATTTCACCTGCTGAATGTATCTTTTCTGTCTGAACCCAGACCAGGCAGTCCTCTTCTGTATAAGTGCTGAGGGTCTCATATCAGCTGTTGGTGATCCAGTGTCGGAGAGATCTTGGGGATCCAGATTAATTAATACTGCTGGACTTCCTACAGCATTGCCCTCCTCCTCAACTTCTAGCTCTTCCCTAATTCAATCACAGTGGTCAGCAGCTTCTGTCCATTGGTTGGGTGCAAATATCTGTATGTGACTCTTTAAACTGCTTGTTGGGTCTTTTTGAGGGCAATCATGATAGATAAATTTTTCTGAGCACTCTATAGCCTCAGTAATAGTGTCAGGCCTTAGGGCCTCCCCTTGAGCTGGGTCCCATTCTGGGCTTCTGGTTGGACCTTCTTTTCCTCAGACTCTTCTCCCTTTCTATCCCTGAAGTTCTTTCAGACAGGAACAATTATGGGTTAGAGTTTTGACTGTGAAGTAGCAACTCCTTCCCTCACTTGATGCCCTGTCTTTCTGTTCGAGATGGGCTCAAAAAGTTCCCTCTCCCCACTGTAGGGCATTTCATCTAGGCTCCCTCCCTTTGAGTCTTGAGAGTCTCTCAACTCCCAAGTCTCTGATACATTTACATTCAGGGAACATTTTAAGATTAAACACATTGAATTTCTGAATTTGGGAATGTATGTACGTATATGAGTGTGTATGAATTTATATTAAAACAATAAATGAGAATAGACTTAATGAACTTGAAAGAGCAAGATGTGGTGTATCAGACGGTTTGGATGGAGGAAAGTAAAAAAAAAGATGATAATTTATATTAAAATCTCAGAAAGAAAGGGAAAATTTTAAATATCATTGACGATTTGCCTACTTCCATTTTTTTTTTCATTAAGTTGTCATTGTAATTGTTTTGTTTGTTTGGCTCCAGACTTACACAACTCTTTATCAGAGGCCCTGACGGAAGGTCAAGAGGAACTTTAGTTCTGTGTTTTTATCCAGAAAAGGATTTGGCGGGTCTGTCTAGGACGATAGCCTGTTCCTTGCAGGGTTCAAGTAGCTGCTTCTCAGGATCTGTTTCTTCTCCTGGTCTGTGGTTATCAGCACCGAGGCAGCACGTCTCAGGTGTCCCCTGTCTTTTTGCCAATATTGTCTGACTTAGCTCTATCCTAACCTTGCAAGACTTTTTCCTCTGCAAATAGTGTACATGGTATTGCACTTCTCAGTAAAGCTGCTTGTCTTCAATCCGCAGATCATTCAGTACCTCTTGGCTCCAGCTGTTCCTTCCGTCCTTTTAATTTCTCATCTCTCATTCTCAGCCAGGTTTTCCTTCTCAATATCTTGCATTTTAAGACGCTTTTTTATGCTGGGTCAGGTTAGTTTTTAAATGCTATAAAAGTGAAGCAATGGGGAACTGAAAATAATAGAATATACATTTTAGAATTGCATTTCAAAGTCAGATTATTGACTGACTAGCATTTTTATGAGCTTGATCATAATATTCAATACTTTTATAAAACAATACCTGATCTATCACTCTTTGGTGGAAAAATACACATGTAATATGTTTCATTGTTGATAAAAATGAAATGTGAGCATTTTTGAAATTTTGTCTTGGAGGAAGATTTCCTCATTCAATCAATGAGTATTAATTAGGAATTTCTAAATGTTGTCACTTGCTCATTTTAAGAATAAGCATTCCTGGAAAAGGGGAGTATAGTTTGATACATAACTAATCAAAAAGAGCAATAAAATATATCAATGAGCTATTAGCACTGGACAGTAAGATCAACCAAACAGCAAACAACATTACAAGTTTATCCTGACTGATAAAATCTCCTAGAATGAGTAAAATTTAAAATTTCTTATAGTTAGCTGACAATTGCAAAACAACGTTATGAAGGACAAGTGATGCTTGCAAATGAATTGATGATTAAGAAGGCTTAAGATAGTCTAACATTGATTCTGGACAATAGCATGAAAGGAGTTCTGTTTCTTTGTGTATACATGTGCTTTGTATCTCAAGATACACATATGTGCTCATTGTGTGTGTAAAAGAGTATTAAATACTTGGCTGTCATATATCTGTATCATAGATTCATATTTAATTATCACTCTATGAAGTTATGTTTTCTTGGCTCTGTTTAGTACACCAGTACGGCAGTGAATCTATTACTTTAAATAGTTTCTTTAAAAATTTAATGAAGATTATAAGAAAATATACTATACAGAGTTTCAGTATATAATGATTATTTGACTTCTTTGTAGCTTCATATTGACAAATTAATGTAAACATTAACCTAATAATATTTTGATATATTATTTCACTATGTAGCTACAGCTGACCAGTTAACTCAAAACAAACTCCGCCTCTGAGCCCTTGAAGTTTGTGAGCCACTATGCCTAACATTTATAAAAGTTTTATTCTTACTACAGTAAGAACTTGACAAGTCAAAGATAGAATAAACAATTCACACTAAAATAAAATTATATTCTGGAGACGTCTAGCCTTCTGTAACAAAAACAAATGAGTTTATTTCTCTTGAAGAGAAAGTATATTTGTGAATGAAATGAAAAGGGAATATTGTGAACCCATGAAGAATCTAGAAAATTAAAATAACCATTATTTTATCCTAGACTTCCAAGCTTGAAGAACTGTGCCAAATAAATTTTCATTTAAAAAGTCATCCATTCTAAGATATGAAGTCATTGCCATATAAATGGACTTGATGGTTGACATGAATATATAATTGCTTAGTGATCACAAATATTTCTGTAACAGTAATTTGCATAATATTTTACAGGTGCAGTCATTAAGATATTCTTAATTTAGTAGAAACAGTAAATTTAGTATTTATAATGGCTGTACTACTAACTAAGGTAAATGCTTTCTGAAGTCATATTCTTTTATCAGAGATATCTTCACATAATACTTAACAGAATGCAACAATATTATTGAAATATAGGTGAACAGTCATCTATCACATTTAAAATATCTGAAACAAATGTAACATCAAAATAATGAGGGTTATAGGCATACGAACTTGGAATAATATCTTTTTAGATAAGGCTTAATCATTCATATTGACCCAAAATATTTCTTTTAAAACCAGCAGTGAAAAATGCAACACTTTTATGTACTGTGGTGGATATGAAACTTTTTTTTTCTGTATCAGAGCTGAAATTTCAAATTTGTCAACAGTGTTTCTATGGATTAATTTAAATAATTCTGAAGGTGAAGTAAAACAAAACACAGTTTCAGAAATTTAACAATTGTTCTTCTACACCATATTAGAAGCATTTATTTGTATATGCATATCCTATATAGTCATATGAAAGCCTACTCTGTGTTTGTATTCATCCTTTACATAAAAAGGACTCTGTGTCCTCTAAAAAGAATATATATTTTTAATCTTTATCTTTAGGAAGTAATTAAGTATATAAACTCCTTTACAATATAAACTTATGGCCAAGTTTCTAGTTGTATTATTCTCATAAAATAATGTTTGATAAAGGGTGAATTGTGAGGAATTTATTAAAGTCTTTGAAAAATCATTAGTATAAAAAGACATTTGTTTCCTTGTATGATTTTCTATGAATATTTGGATTCTTTGTAAAAAGTTTGTTCCAAATAAATACTCCTGAAGCTGATTGATATTTTCCTTGATTTTTGTATACCTGAGTGATTCAAAAATGCAGATTAAAAAAAATGATGAAAATAAGGACGGGCAAGAGCCAATTTGTAGGAATTCACAGAAGCTGCTTTGGACACTCAGGACATTTCTAGTACTTTAGGACTTTTTTTTTCAGAGGTGGGTTATTCTTAAATAGGCTGACTTGTAGTCAATACATGATCTATTCTTCTTCAGACTCCCCAGTGTTCAGACTAAAGGTGTGCACCCTCACACTGGGATCTGCATTGATTTTAAGTTTCAAGTTAAAATAATTTTGCAAGAAAAATGTATACAAAGTATATTAAGCTCCAGAATGTTCCAGAGATCTGGGAGGTGAGAGAATATCAGGACTCAAAGGGAGAGACCCTAGATGAAATGCCCTACAGTGGGGAGAGGGAACTTGTAGAGTCCACCTCGAACAGAAAGACAGGGCATCAAGTGAGGGGTGGTGTTGCCATCCCACAATCAAACTCTAACCCATAATTGTTCCTGTCTGAAAAAAACTGCAGGGATGGAAATGGAGAAGAGTCTGAGGAAAAGAAGGTCCAGCAAGAGCCCCAACGTGGAACCCAGCTCAAGGGGAGGCCCTAAGGTCTGACACTATTACTGAGGCTATGAGTGCTCAGAAAAATTTATCTATCATGACTGCCCTCAGAAAGACCCAACAAGCAGTTTAAAGAGTCACATACAGATATTTGCACCCAACCAGTGGACAGAAGCTTCTGACAACTATGACTGAATTAGGGAAGAGCTAGAAGTTGAGGAGGAGGGCAATGCTGTAGGAAGTCCAGCAGTATTAATTAACCTGGACCCTCTGAGATCTCTCCGACACTGGATCACCAAGCAGGCAGCATATAACAGCTGATCTGAGGCCCTCAGCACATATACAGAAAAGGACTGCCTGGTCTGGGTTTAGACAGAGAAGATGTACCTAACCATCAAGAGATTGCAAGTCCTAGGAAGTTTAGAGTTCTGGTGGGATTGGGACCTTCTCGTGGAAACAGGTCAGGAAGAGGTGTGAGATGTAGAAATTTGGAGGGTGGATGAGTATGGGAATAAAATGTTGAGTGTAAAAAAACAGAGAAAATAATTATTATTATTATTATTATTATTATTATTATTATTATTATTATTCAGAAATTAATGTGCTCAAAGTATTTTACTAAATTTTTTTATTAGACACACTAGTAAAAAAAATAGGTGTTCTGTAGAAGACAAAAATCATGTAACTATGTAACCATGTGCACGTATCTCCTTCTTTTTGATATCTTTCTTCTTGAGACAAAATCCAATGACAAAACTTATCTAATGCCAAGTGACAAATATTGCCATGGAGCTTGTAATTCATAGTGGTGCTGATGGTTAGAAAAGAATTAATGATCTTTGCTGTCATAAATACCAAAGCCTGCTCATTCCATTGCTTGCATTATCATTCAGCAATCCTATGTTACTGAAAATGGGAATGTTCTCTAACATTGATTTCTGACGTAATTTAATTCACTATTCCCAGACCTAATGAAAATAAATTGCAAACTCTCTGATTTTCTCTGCTTGTAGCTGTCAAATAGCAGAATACATACATGTTGAAAATATAAAAGTAGGCAGCTGGATAACTGTCCAGTGAACCTGAGGGATGTTTTATCAGTCTGAACTTATGTATATTCTCCATCAACTGTATTTATAAGGCATGGCTGTCTTATAGCAATCCTTTGTATTTTTAGGTTCATAAACAAATACTGGATCTTTATTTTTCTCTAGAAATAAGTTCAAGGTAAGGATATTTTTTCAAGTGCTAGTGCAGTTGCTTGAGGCTAAACAGTTCTTGCTATAATCACCAAACTGACACCAGTCATAAAATATATACATTTCATGGCACTGTGAAACAAATCACTTATAAGACTTAAAGAATAAAATTACCAATTTGGGTAAAATATATTGAAAAATATATCCTGCTAGTTGCTAAATGTATCTGTGAAGAAGTCTTCATTCTGTCAATTTCAATTATTTAAATATGTGTCTATCTAATATATAACATGTCATAATGAACTAGTACTCTCAGAACTCATAACCCTGTTAATAAGCATACCAAACACTATACAAAATACATTTTTTCTTGGTCATTGGAAAATGTGTGACAAATTATAACTTTATTTGGTAAGTAAGCAAAATATTAATTATTAGAAAATCAATGTGATTCTGCAAAGCATTTTATTTTTTTATTTTTTTTTAATTTAATTTTATTTTATTTTTTTAATTTACATTCCAAATCACTTCCCCTTTCCCGTTTCCTCCCTCCCCGAAAGTCCCATAAGCCCCCTTCCCTCCCTCTTTTCTCCGTTCAACATTTTAAAAGAGTAATAAAACTCTTTTAAACTCTGTTAAAAACTGTGTTGCTCCACAACAGAGTTTTATTAAGCCAAATAAAAACACCTTTTCCTTATGTTGAAAATTAACTTTTGGTTGAATTGAGAAAAGGAAGGTAAAAAATATAACTTTATTATTATAGTGAAGACTCCACAATAATACATAAATTAAATGTTTCAGTAGTCCTGAAAACACTTTGATATGCTGTGACTTTATCTACAGCTACTCTGTAAGCAATTATATTAAAAAATAAAATCAGATACTAAGAAAAAATTATTAGTGACCATTAGGTTTATGGTTAAAACCATACAAACTTTATTACAAAATCACTTTAGATATTATAATGAATTCTTCATTTTTATTTTGGAAGAGAGACATTACAAACTTTGATTAGTCAGTATTACAAGCATATTTATAAAATGAACAAAAATTAGAGGTGAGATTAAACATACATTCAAGTTTTCATAACTGAAGAGAAGTTTTTAATAAAGCAATAAATCATATATACCTTTTGAGTGCAGAGGATGATCAAGTTAACCTAATATGAGAAATAAAACTGCTATAAGACAAAAATTGTATGTTCTAACTCTAAGCCTAGCTATATATAAACAGCTAGCCAATCAAAGAAAATCTGGTATTGTAAATTAAAAAACATCACACAAAAGTACTGAGATTAACTTAATCAGATTGATTTTATAATATATGCTAATGTATTAACATGGAAGAAACTGTGATTTACTAAGGTCCTTTCAGAGAATAGAAACTGATCTTAACATCACAGTATCATTGTAGACAAGCATCTTTAAAATACCCCTAACTAAATACATGCAGGGTTGTTTCTGATACTCTAGCAGAAAATACATAGAATTATGTTCCTTTTCCATATTTTTTAGAAAAATATATAAATATTTTTATTAGATCTACTGGTAACAAAGGTGCTTTTCCCAGAATATTCCCCAAAGTATGATAATGTCAGAGTTAAATTAGATTGTCATTTTCCTGTTCTCATCTGTGAAACTTTGGTGTGTATTTCCAGTCTGACAACCTTAATGTGGCAAAAACGTAAACTTGAAAGTCTAATGTAGAGAAGTATTTTCATAAGTAATGGTATTGTCATGAAATAACATACTCTTGATCAATTTTAGAATAATTATTTTCATAGATAATTAAAAACATTAATACTGTCAATGTCCTAGTTAGTATTACTATTGATGTATTAAAAAAGCATGACAAAAAACATAACTTGGAAAAGGAAAGGGTTTGTTTGCTTCATACTCTACATCACTGATCATCATTAAAGGAAGTCAGAATAAGAAGTAAATCAGGCCAAAACCTTGGAGGCAGGAATTGATACAGAGGCCTTGGTTGAGGGGGGAAGGGGGTTTCCTTACCGTCTTTCCCCACAACTTGATCAGGCTGCTTTTCTTATAATACAAAGGAACACTAGCCTAGGTGTGGTCCTACCCACAATGTGCCATGCCTTCCCCTTATCTATTACTAATTGATACAAGAGGCATTTTCTTTTTTTTTTTTTTTTAATTTTTTTAAACAGTATGGCACTCTGCACTAGTCTTTATGGTTTCCATGCAAGGCATGTCTGGCGGCATTTTCTTAATTAAGGAACTCTCTTCTGATCCCTGCCTCCAACTTGTCTCAAGTTGACTTAAACATATCCAGCACAGTGGGTAACTCAGAAGATAAGTGAATTTTAAACGTCAGAAATTGGTAGTCATAAATAATCGTCTACTAACCAGATGGAGTCTCAGCAATATTGTCGAAATCTTACAGCACAAGTACAGTTTAGCAGACTGCATCAACACATTGCTGCAAATGTGTGTGGTCTGCTTGAGCTGTATATTCCAAAGACTTGTTTCTCTTCATATTTTGCCTGCAATTTCTATCTAGGAAATGTGTTAACCTTCTCTTTTGTGTTCTAATTCTACTGAAAACTTCTTTGGTTAGTTTTTAAGACCAACAGTATGTAGCCATGGATTTGGAGTAAGTATCCAGTTTCTCAGTAGTGAATTAATCTATTGTATAATGGTCATATTACATATCTATACCAATGCAAAGTCCCTTTATATAAATATCCCTATGCTGACATATCTGAGAAACAATGTTACATGATACCCAATGTTTTAATCTTAATAAAATCTTTAATTCCTTAAAATATAATTTTCCTGACTCCTCAGAGAGAGTTTAGAGTTTCTTTTAACTTTCTGTGTCCATGTCTGGATAATGTTTACTACTATTCTACTTAAATTGCTACCAGTTTTGATGTACTGTAAAATTATAATTTTGAAGTCTAGTTTAGCATATTTAGCCAGAAGAAGGGTAAATCGCTGAGAATTTATGAACTAGTCAAACAAATAGCAACATATCTTTAGTTTTTACAACATTTATCTCTTCTGTTGGTCATCTGGCCCAATATAATCTGTTGTGAAGGTTAGTATTGATCAAAGACTTTATTTTGAAACATTGACCTAAAGTGTGATGGTATGAGGAGGTGGGACTATTTGCATAATAATAAAGATAAAATGCTAAGGAATGAGATGAATGCTATTATCAGAGAAATCCAAGAGTGATATAGATAGACACAATAAGGACTTATAAACAAGGAAACAGGTACTTAAAAAAAATAACCCACTAAGTATGCTATCAGCTTGCTCTCTTGCCTCTGCCTCCCGTTTCATCTTAAGAGAGCTGCGCTAATAGCAGTGAAGGTCAGCCCGTATTGTTTCAGACATGTGTTCTAAAAATTCAGTGGGGCACGGATTTTCCCACTTGTATTTTTGCCTTGACCTGTCTACACATACTATCAGGGCTTGACTTTCATCAATAATAAGAATCACTATTAAAACTTTAATCCATAATTTTGATATTTCAATTTGAAATAGCTTAATTCACATAGATGTAAAACAGATATTTTTAAAAATACATAGCTGTTAGATTACTTAAAGAAATAACATGTAGCAATTTTATCATATAAAATATATGAACATTTAATAATGTCCATTCTCATGTACTGTTGTCATTCTATGTTGGCAATTTTATTTACTATTTTACCCTACTCTACCCTCCTATCCTCTCATTCTATTCCTTTTTATTGCATTCTATTATATTTTTATACTTTATATTCATTCAAAATAAATATGAATTCATAGCATTGTAAAAATTTTCTTTCAAGAATTTGTATATCTAACCATATGGTATCAAATAGGGAATTACAGGCTAATCTTTCTGAAATGTATATTTGGAAAGTTCACTATCACCTTTACTATGTCATAATAAATGCCCATAAGTTTATTATATCTATGTGATAAATATTTTACAGTGATTAATCATGTTTTTATTTAATAGGATATTAAAAAATAAGTTCACATTTCAAGTGATCCAAATATTGTCACCATTTCCTTTCAGTTTGGAATTTATAATAATTTTTATATTCACTGCTGTTTACATCCTTTTACCAATGTTTTATTTTACTAGAAAACTTGTTCAAAGTATGTATCTGAATTATATTGTTTTCTATCATTGAAATAGGATTTTCATTTTAACATTAATTTTAAATTAATATGTACATTTATAAGTCTGTTTACATGCATTTGCCTTAATTTTGAGAGTGCTTTTAGAACTCAGGAAAAGAATGTTCTATTCCTCAATGTGTTCTGATTGTAGAGGCTCTTAAAAGATTATATTTTTTTGGTTTTTCCTTTATTACACTAAGATTTCCTCCTGCTAACTAACATTTCATAGTAATTAAAGTGTTTTCCAATCTCACTGAGCTGCAGTTACAGAGAGTTGATGGTATCCTGATGTGGCTATACAGAGATGTAAACTCTGGAATTCTGGTAGAGGAACAAGTTCTCTTAACTACTGAGCAATCTCTTCAGTATTGTATTCTCTTTCAGTCTTTTAAAATAATCAACTTATTTATATTTTTTACACCTATAAGATTGCATTTTGCAAATTATTTTAATTTTTATTAATCTTTTCTATTTCTTTTTAAAGTTTTATTCTCTAAATGATACAGAATTGCTTTCAATTTGACTGTTAGTGGTTCCTTTTATGATTTGAAAGTAAAATAAGATTATTCTGATGCATAATTTCATTGGCTATAGACCATATTCCAACCTTTTTCTTTAAATATACTGTTACACAAAATGTACATGTTCTTTTATTTCTGTCATTTCAGTGATAAAATATCCAATATTAAATGGGTGAATGTATGGTTTTTCTTGGACTATATTCCTCTATCACAAATTTCACTTAAAATACTTGAATTTTTCACTATAATATATTATACTTAGCTTTTATCTATTTTCAAGTTATTTTCATAAAATTTTCCTGACTTTCTGTAAAAATGGTCTTCTTTCTACATGTGTTCAGCTTATTTGCTCTCATTACTATTCCTCAATGCATTCTGACTCTAGAGCCTCTTAAAAGATTATAATTTTTCTTTGGTTTTACCTTTATTACACTGATTTCCTCCTGCTAACTAACATTTCGTATTAATTAAAGTGTTTTTCCATAATTTCATTAATTTTAAAAGGATTCGCTAAATTTTAGAGATGCTCTTCTGTGCAGTTTTCAGTGAAATTATATTACTGTTTAGTTAGGCTATTTCCTAAATGCTAAAGGACTGTATTGTACCAATTTTCTTTACATTGATTGAAAATCTCTACGAGGCAACATTCAACTACCTTTGTATTTGAGGCTTTGCTTAATGTAGAGGCAATTATGCAACAAAGTAAGAGAGCAAGAACAAGTAGAATCCCAGGGCCCCAAGTTGGATCTGTGTACAGAACAGAAACTATTTAAGTATTTGTTGATTCTGAACTTGAGAATTTGAGTATCTTACTGAAGGTGAGGCCATTTTTTTCTTGATTTAAATCTGCAAACGTAACCTAGAAGTCAAAGGAAGATCTGATGAAGGGCAGAGCAGCAGTAATTGCTTCTGCTGCATGCCCTGGATGAGACTTCAAAACATTAATCTACAGTGTTAGCTATTAGCTGACTAAAGTTGTATTCCACACATCTATATAACTTCTTGTACAGTCTATTCTGTTCCAATACATACAGGAAAAGAAACTGTAGAAAATGTACTTTCCTTATTCAAGTACATCATTACAAGTTTACATAAATTAGCATATTGTTGTGCAATTTGTACGCTTGCTTAAAATATGATGGTGTTAGGAAACTCCCAAAGAGATCTTAAGAGTGATCAAAGATTTGAGGGTTTTTTGCACTTACTTGGCTTCTTATCTAAGGATGATCTCTGGATATTCCCATCAATAATACCTTAGATATTAAGTATTTCTGGAGGCTATTTTCTATGAAGGAATATGAGAATCTAAGAAATTTAAATACAAGCAGCCAACTGTTGCTCTTCAGATCTCCATTCTCCCCTCACCTCTCTAGCAATCTTCATCAGATCTGCAGAGGTTGAATAAGAA
This sequence comes from Tokudaia tokunoshimensis, assembly GCA_036184795.1. Lineage (NCBI taxonomy): Eukaryota > Metazoa > Chordata > Mammalia > Rodentia > Muridae > Tokudaia > Tokudaia tokunoshimensis. The sequence continues at coordinate 24,181,511 of BTHU01000014.1, forward strand.
AGGTTAGCTTCCTTTCTCCCACTCATCTCGCCTGCTCTGGGGCATACTAAGCTGTCCTGAGCAGCCTCCTATGTCAGGGCAGACCTTCATTCTCCTGCTACCCCTCTGCTTGCCTTCATTGAGACTGTGGCTCCTGAACCATAAAGTCTTGCAGATTCAGTACCATACAGCCCAAGGAAGCTCATCAGAAGTCTGGCACACCAAGACCATCAAAGTTAACCCCCCTTCCCAATACCTACTACAACATGAATGGGCAGGGACTAAAACCATCCAGATAATTAAAGGTCCTTGAAAGAACAGAATCAAAAAAAAAACTAGTGCACTATGGTACCTTCAAAGCACAGCTACTCTAGTACAGCAAGCCCTGGATAACCTAACATAACAAAAACACAGGGAAATGACCTTAAATCCCTTAAAGAAATATAGAAAAATACAATCAAACATGAAGAGGTCTTTAGAGAGGAAACAAATAAACCCCTTAAAGATATATAGGAAAGTACAAGTAAAGAGGTGAAAGAAAGAAACAAAAACCATCCAAGACCTGAAAATGGAAATGGAAGCAATAAAGAAAACACAAATTGTGGGAACCCTGGAGATGGAACACCTAGGGAAGAGAACAGGAACACAAATGCAAGCATCAGCAACAAAAACAGAAGATGGAAAAAAGAATCCCAGGCATAGAAGATACAACAGAAAAATAGTGATACATCAGTCAATGAAAATGTTAAATCTAAAAATTTCCTGCCACAAAATATACAAGAAATCTGGGACACCATGAAAAGACCTAATCTAAGAATAATAGGTATAGAAGAAGGTGAAGAATCACAGATCCAAAGAGTAGAAAATACTTTCAACAAAATCATGGTACATTTTTCTTTTGATGAGTATGAAGTGTTTTTCCCTATCTCTTTTCATTAAGTTTGCTTGAAATTACATTTTATTATATATTACAATGACTATTCCAGCTTGCTTCTTGGATCTATTTGCTCTGAGGTAAGCTCTATTTATATAGTTGAGGTATATTTCTTGTATGCAGTAGAATTATGGATCTTGTTTCTACATCCATTGTGTTAGCCTGTGACTTTTTATTGGGGAAGTGAATTCAATGATGTTGACAGATACCAATGACAGTAATCATTATTTTGATGCTGGTAGTGTTTGTGTGTGTGTGTGTGTTTGTGTGTGTGTGATTTACTTGTTTTTACTGGTGTGGAATTTCTTATTTCCTGTCTTTTCATGGATGAAGGTATCCTCCTTGGGTTGCAGTTTTCCCTCTAGTATTTTCTTTAGGGCCAAATTTGTGGATAGATATTGTTTGAATTTGGTTTTGTCTTGAAATAACTTGTTTCCTACAGCTATAGTAATTGAGAGGTTTTCTGGGTATAGTAGTCTAGTTTGGAATCGGTGATTTTTTTTTAGAGATTCCATGATATCTGTCTAGGCCCTTCTAGATTTTAGAGTCTTTGTTGAATAGTCAGGTGTAATTCTGATAGGTCTGCATTTGTATGTTACCTGCTCTTTTCTGTTGCTACTTTTAATATTCTTTCTTTGTTCTGTAGGTTAATATAATCTTCAGACCATAAATATTGGAAGACTTCAACACCCCAGTCTCACCAATTGACAGGACTTCCAGACAAGTACAAAACATAAATAATGAAACTAACAAATAACTTGAATCAAATGGACCTCACACATATATATATAGAATATTTTACTCAGACCCAAAACAATATACCTTCTTCTCAACATGTCCTTCTCCAAAATTGACCATATAGTTGGTCACAAAGCAAACCCCAAAAGTACAAGAAAACTGAAAAACTCCTTTTATCTATCAGACAACCATGTATTAAATTTCGATGCCAAGAAAAACAAAATGACCAGGATGCCTACACACTCATGGAAATTCAAGAGCTTTCTACTCAATAATCTCTGGGCTAGGGATGAAATGAGCATAAGCTAATGATTTTCTAGAATTCATTGAAAATGAAGGTACACATTGTGTTCCAAATTTATGGGACACAATGTAAACAGTGCTAAAAAGAAAGTTCACAGCACTAAATACCTCCATAAAGAAATTGGAAAGATCACATACCAGAAATTTAAATGTATACCTCAAAGCTCTAAGGAAAAAAAAAAAAGAAAAAAACAAGCACACGAAAGATGAATAGAAGGCAGGAAATAATCAAAATCAAGCCTTAAATCAGTTAGAAACAAAGAAAACATTGCAAAAAATAGTCAAAGTAATGAAGAGACAGAGAGAGGCATCAAATAAATAAAAGAAGAAATGAAGAAGCAGACATAAAAACAGACATTGAAGAAATGAAAGCAATAATTAGATCATACTTCAAAAGCCTGTACTCCATAAAATTGGAATATCTTAACAAAGTGAAAGATTTTCTAGACAGATCCCACTTACCAAAGTAAAGATCAGGTAAACTACTTAAATAGACCTACAACCCCCTAAAGATATTGAAACAGTTATTAAAAGTCTCCCAAGCCCAGGATCTTCTGGCTTTCATAGTCTCTGGTGAGAACATCTTACCAAAAGTAATATACAGATTCAATGCAATCCCCATCAAAATCCCAACTCAATTCTTCATAGAGTTAGAAAGAGCAATTCAAAAATTCATCTGGAATAACAGAACACTCAGAATAGCTAAAACTATTCTCAAGAGTAAAAGAACCTCTGGGGGAATCAGTATCCCGGACCTCAAGCTGTACTACAGAGCAATAGTGTTAAAAACTGCATGGTATTGGTACAGTAACAGACATGTAGATCAATGGAACAGAATTGAAGACCCAGAAATGAATCCAAACTCCTATGGTCACTTGATCTTTGACAAAGGAGCTAAAACCATCCAGTAGAAAAAAGATAGCCTTTTCAACAAATGGTGCTGGCTCAACTGGAGGTCAACATGCAGAAGAATGCAAATTGACCCATTCTTATCTCCTTGCACTAAGCTCAATTCTAAGTGGATCAAGGACCTCCACATAAAACCAGACACACTGAAACTAATAGAAGGGAAACTAGGGAAGAACCTTGAACATATGGGCACAGGGGAGAATTTCCTGAATAGAACTCCAATAGCTTATGCTCTAAGATCAAGAATTGACAAATGGGACCTCATTAAATTACAAAGTTTTTGCAAGGCAAAAGACACTGTCAAAAAGACAAAGCAGCAACCAACTAAGTGGGAAATGATCTTTACCAACCTTACATCCGACAGAGGGCTAATATTCAATATATACAAAGAACTCAAGAAGTTAAACTCCAGAGAGGCAAGTAACCCTATTAAAAAATGGGTACAGTGCTAAACAAAGAGTTCTCACCTGAAGAATATCTAATGGCTGAGAAGCACCTAAAGAGATGTTCATAATCTTTAGTCATTAGGGAAATGCAAATCAAAACAACCCTGAGATTCCATCTCACACCAGTCAGGATGGCTAAGATCAAAAACACAGGAGACAGCAGTTGTTGGCGAGGATGTGGAGAAAGAGGAACACTCCTCCACTGCTGGTGGAATTGCAAGCTGGTACAACCACTCTGGAAAGCAGTCTGGCGGTTCCTCAGAAAACTGGGCATGACACTCCCGGAGGATCCGGCTATACCACTCCTGGGCATATACCCAGAGGCTCTACCTGCATGCAATAAGGACACATGCTCCACTATGTTCATAGCAGCCTTATTTATAATAGCCAGAAGCTGGAAAGAACCCAGATGTCCCTCAACGGAGGAATGGATTCAGAAGATGTGGTATATCTACACAATGGAATACTACTCTGCAATTAAAAACAATGAATTCACGAAATTCCTAGGCAAATGGTCAGAACTTGAAAATATCATCCTTAGTGAGGTAACCCAATCACAAAAGAACACACATGGTATGCAGTCACTGATAAGGGGATATTAACCCAGAATCTCGGAATACCCTAGACACAATTCGCATATCAATAGATTTCTAAGAAGATGGAAGGAGAGACCCCTGGTCCTGGAAAGGCTGGATGTAGGGGAATGCCAGGACAGAGAAATGAGAGGGGGTTGAATGGAGAAAAGAGGGAGGGAAGGGGGCTTATGGGACTTTTGGGGAGGGAGGAAACGGGAAAGGGGAAATGATTTGGAATGTAAATATAAAAAAAAAAACTTAGAAAAAAAAAGTCTCCCAAGCAAAAACTACAGAGCCAGATAGTTTTGTGCAGAGTTCAACACGATTTTCAAAGAAGAGATAATACCAATACTCTTCAAACTATTTTGTAAAATCGAAACAAAAGAAACACTCTCAAACTCATTCTATGAAGCCACAATTTGATACTTAAACCACACAAAGACTCTTCAAATAAAGAGAACATCAGACTGATTTCCCTTATGAAGGTTTTGCAAAGTTACTCAATAAAGTACTTGCAAACTGAATGCAGGAACACATCAAACCACCATCCATCATTATCAAGTACACTTCATCCAAGTAATGTGGGGATGGTCTATTGAATGAAAATCCATGCAACGTAATCCACTTTATAAACTAACAGAAAAAGGAATAATGTACTGATCATCTAATTAGATATCAAAAAAGCCATTGACAAAATCCAACACCCCTTCATGTTAAAAGTATTGGAGAGATCAGAGATACAAGATGCATACCCAAACATAATCAAAGCAATATACACACTGTCTTCCTATCCATTCAATATAATACTTGTAATTCTAGCCAGAACAGTAAGACAACTAAAGGAGATCAAGGGAATACAAATTGGAAAGGAAGAATTCAAAGTATTGATATTTGGGTAAGGTATGATACAATATATAAGTGAACCCAGAAATTCTACTATAGAAATCCTAAAGCTTATAAACTAGTTTAGCTAAGTGGCTAAAAATTAACTCAAAGAATTAGGTAGCCCTCCATTATAGAAAAGATAAATGGACAGAGAAAGAAATTAGGGAAACAACATTATTTTCAATAGTCACGAATAATACAAAATATTGGCTTAACTCTTACCAAGCAAGTAAAAGATCTATATGACAAGAATTTCAAGTCCCTGAAGAAAGAAATTGAAGAAGGCATCAGAAGATGAAAAGATATCCCATGCTCTTGGATTAGTAGAATTAACATAGTGAAAATGGCCATCTTACCATAAGCAATCTAAAAATTCAATGCAATACCCATCATAATTCCAACAGAAAATTTTATAGACCTTGAAAGAGCAATGCTCAACTTCACATGGGAAAATACCCAGGATAGCCAAAATAATCCTGAACAACAAAAGAACTTCAGGATGAATCACTCACTTTCACGAACTTATGCTGTACCTCAGAGCAATAGTGATAAAGACTGCCTGGAATTGGTATAGAAAGAGACAGATCTATTAATGGAATCAATCAATTACCAGAAATAAACTCACATGTACACTTGAATTTTTGATAAAGAAGTCAAAACCATACAATGGATAAATGAAAGTATCTTCAACAAATAGTGCTGGTCTAAATGAATTTCTACATGAAGAAGAATGCCATTAGATTCATATTTATCATCCTGCAAAAAAAACTGAAGTCCAAGAGGGTCAAGAACTTCAACATAAAATGAGATAGACTAAATCTCATAAATGAAAAAGTGAAAAAGTCATGAAAGCATTGGTACAGTAAATTATTTTCTGAAAAGAGCACCAATTGCTCTAAGATCAACAGTTGATAAATGGGACCTCATTAAACAGAAAAGCTCTGTAAGGCAAAGGACATTGTCAAGGGGACAAAACTTTCATGACTTTTCATTGAAAGAACAGAATCAATAAAAACTAGTGCACTATGGTACCTTCAAAGCACAGCTACTCTAGTACAGCGAGCCCTGGATAACCTAACATAACAAAAACACAAGAAAATGACCTTAAATCTCTTAAAGAAATAGAGGAAAATGGGATATGGTCTTCTAGGTGAGCTGCCTTGTCTGGCCTCCATGAGAGGGTATGCCTAGCTTTGCAGATTTGATGTGCCAGGCTATGGGGATACCCAGGGTACTACCCACCTGCTCAAAGGAGAAGAATTAATTATGTAAAAAAAGGAATCTTTGAAGATATTTTTCTCACCTCCTGTACCACAAAATTTACTTTTGGTTTTATTCCTGTATATGCTTGCCTGTGCAAGAAGATGGTGTCAGATATCCTAGACCTGGATTTACATTACGTTTGAACCTATTGTAGATAGATATACACCCACTCTGACACATCAAGTCTCTGCAAGGCTAGGTGCAACCTCTCCCACTGAAGACAGATGAGGCAGCCCAGCTAGAAGAATGCAATCTTTGATTCTTAACTACAATGACAACAGTGACCCTGATTTCCAATTTTGATCTATTTTCCTCACATTATGTAATTTTTGAATTTCATGGTCCACAATAATATTTTGTCGCTTTGTATTTGCATGACCATATACACTTTTATTCATTAGTTTACTAGAGAAGGTAATTTAATACAATGAACATATGAGAAATATTGTGACTTTCGTAATGATGCAGTAGATTTTACACATATTTGTACTTTGTTACTGAGAGAAAAACATTTAATGTTGAATGCTAAACATAAAATTAAAGAAAAGCTGATAACATAAATCTACCTCCATTATTAATAGCTAAAATATTCACTTTCAAGTAAAACATTGAATACTATATATGAGATATTTCTATAAAGAATAGATGAAATGTATCCCATACACGATAGTTTTATAAGCAATATGGGATTGTCAATCTAATATTGCTTTTAGTAATATATTCAATAGCATTATGACACCTGAGTAAGTTGAACAGAACAAGCAAAAATAACTTATGAAAATATTAAAGTATAGCAAGTCAGAATGTAAAATGTCATGCTAATGCAATAGCTATGATTTTATAGTCTGTATATAAAAGAATGGAACAGAGTTTCTACCTGTCAATATGAAAGAAAAATTTGTACATTCATAATACATATGCAATAGATTTTACACATATTTGTACTTTGTTACTGAGAGGAAAAAATTTAATGTATATTTTAATGAAGGGTAAGGGTTATATTATTAAAGTCATTGATCTGTGACAAGAGTATTTCAATTCAGCTGTAACTTTAAATGATTTCTACATGCTTATAGATATACATTCAGTTTTTACTAAGATATAAAATATATATACCATCAATAAACTTTTCTGCCTATTTCACAAAGGTAATACAGTGAGTAGTGAAAACTGTAACAAAACTGCATACAAGGATACAGATTAAAATGCTTTAGGAAATTATTTGGAAATTTTGGAAATGTACATCATTCGAAATTTCACACTTATTTGATATTTGTATTTATTCATCTACTTTGTAATATGCTATTAATAATAGATGGTTTTATAGAGATAACGCTTATATGCACTGTGTGAATTATTTCTGTCCTTTCTTGATTGCCTAAGGTGCCTCCTGATTAACTAAATTAAAATCCTAAGGCCTGTAGCAAAAAGCAGAATAGAATATGGGTCTTGTGGCAGAGAGAGGAACTCTGGGAGAGAGTCAGGTGCATGAAGATTTGCCACAAAGATGTGGAGGAAGTTGGATGTGTGAGACTGAGGAGAAATAACCAGCCGTGTGGCAGAACTTCCATTAGGATAAATAGGATATCTGAGTTATGTGCTAGTTGGAATCAAACTAAGCTAAGGCCAAACACATAAATAAATTAAAAAGCATCTGTGTCATTATGCAGGTGTTGGGCTGGACATGGAAATGTCCCAAAAGTTAATTATATTGACTATAAAATTAACTAGAATGACACTTTTGACATTTTTTTCAAATATATCTAACTGCTATGGATGAATTTATTAAATCACTGACATATAATTGTACTGTGAAGAACTTAGAGATAAAGATAAATTATTTCTTGAGACAATACAATGCCTTACATAGTTCATGAATTATAAGTATGGTTTCTCAACTGGGTAAATACCATTAGTTTTGTTCGTTTCTATGTGACACTTTGAACAAAAATTATTAGACTTTTTTTTCTTAACCTCAATATCTTGCTGTTATTTAGTTGGAACATGTAAATTAAGACATTAGAAACTTATTTATTCAAATAAGAAATTACATATATTCTATAAATATTTCATTCAGTGACCTAGAACATTTTTAAACTTAAAAAGTTTACTTCAAGGGCTGAAGAGAAGGCTCATTGGTTAGCACAGGCTGCTCTTCCAGAAGACTTGAGTTAGATTTCCAGCACCACACGGCAGCTCAAAACTGTCTATACATTCAATTCTAAGTGAACTCACACCTTTAGACATACATTCAGACAAAACACCAGTTCACATAAAAAAAAAATAAATCTAAAAAATAGTTCCATTAAAATGCTGAATTCTATGGGGAGGGGGAAGCCTCAAACACAGAAACCAGAAACTATGTAGGAAAAAAACTAAAGGCAAAAGTATTACGATTTGAATAAAAAATAAGTACCTACTTAATTTTGTTTTAGATTCTGAATTATCTCATACAACTTTACAAATTATATATATATATATATATATATATATATATATATATATGTATATATTTCACTGACATAAGAGAGATAGCAGATTAAACTAGGTCCAATTAAGGATTAATTTTAAATGTCCACATCCATTCCTATCATACAAAAATAAAACACTTACTGCTTCCCTACAGTGTTAAGTTGGTAAAATATTCACTGTGCCAACAAGGATTTAATTTAGACATTGATTGCTAAGGGAAAGAACTTCCGCTTCATGCATGTTATCCTTACATGAAAACTAGTCAGCTTTATGAACACTTGACAAAGTTCTTAGGCTCTGGAGTTGCACTTATGATAGCTAGAATAATGTTCAAAGCAGCAGACAACAGAAATTAGAATATGTGATTTCACAAATCATCATGGAATGTAAAACATGAGTTAAAGTAAGATTCCCCAGAAGTGTAGATGTTTCTGCTTCCAAGTGGGATGTAAGCTATGATGGAATCAGTCATTCAACTTGACAGAATCCAACATTCAGAGATTCAGAATTTTTCATTTTAAAGTTAACTTTGTATTCTTAATTTTCAATATTTTATTTTTGAAAATTTTTCACCTGTTTAGAATGGAATACTATATTTACCAATAATCTCCCTGACCTGTGTCATCATTTCCCTTCCCAAATTTCCTTAACCTTTTTTTGTATTTTATTTTGATTGGTTGATTGATTGATTGATTAATGATTGGTGAGCCACTAAACTCATTTGTTGTCACACACATAGTGTGAGTGTAGAATCAAATATTGGAACACGGAACATCATCAGTTGACATAAAGGCACTAAAAGGATAATTCTCAATTTCCCAGAAACTACTGCCAGGGCTCCTTACCATGGGGTAGGACTTAGAGAAAAGCTACTACATCTCTGCTGGGAATTTGCTTGATTAATTTTGTGTTGGTTTTATGCAGGTAAGTACAGCAGCTATGAATTAATAATTTCCATAGCTCCATGATATCTAGAAAACAGCATTCATAGTACTCCTCCCCAGTAAAGTTCTTACATTCATTCAGCCCCTTCAACAATATTCTCTATTTCTTGATTGTAGTGATGATGGTTAACGTAGTTACCTCATTTATTGCTCTGTACTCAGTATCAACTCTGTTTTCAACGCTGAAAATGTATTCATCTTTGTTAATGTTCACCATTTAAAAAAAAAAGAAACTTCTCTAACAAAAGCGGAGTCCAACCTAAGTTTATATGTAGAAGAATAATCAGAAGGTAGTAGGACAGCATGACTTTTAGAAAAAGAAAAGAATAATAAGACATATGACCATCCTACCATGAGTTTTTGACCAAATTATTATACATGCCATGAAATCATGAAATTCTCTCCTGAATCAATCAGCAAGTGCCTAGTTGCTCTCTGACAGACCACATGGATCATGCAGTAGATCTCATTCTAGGTTGTTGAGGAATCTTCACATTCATCTTCATAAAGGATTGACCAGTTGGCATCACCAGCAGTAGAGAATAAAAGCTACCCTTTTTCTATGCTAACACTAGCTTTTGACCTCCTTATTATTTTTGTTTTAACTTAGCTATTCTAAATGTAGTAGGATGAAATTTAAAAGTAGTTTTAATTTGTAATTCCTGATAGCTAAGGGTCTTGAACCTTTCCAAAAAAGATTTCTCACCCATATGTATTTTATCTTTTTTTGAATTATTTTTTGAGATCTCTACATTTAGTTCAATATATCCTTTTAAAAAATGGTTTATGTGTTAACTTGGTGTTTAGTTTATTGAATTACATTGAAATATTGACACTAAAATCCTGGGAATGATAAGATAAATAAATACCTATTCCACAATATGAAAATGGGAGCTGGGATGAACTGTGAGAATACAGGGAAGGAAAATCTCTGTAATCAGAATAAATTATGTAAGAAAAATATATTTCCAATACAACAATATAACAGTCTATTGCCTGTGAAATGCCTGTGCTCTATTGGAACATTATTCATCCAGTAATGTATGAGCAGTACATTAGCGCTTCACATGAAAGAAAAAAGGAAGGTACGAAGTTGGGTGTGTAAAGAACAATGTGTTGAATTGGGAAACATGAACAGTGGCTGAATATGATCAAAGCTCCTTGTACAACTTCTCAAGAAAGCAATAAAAATCTGTACAATAAAGTAAAAGCAGTAAATCTGTGTTTGGAATGTCACTGATGCTTTTTCCATTACCATTTATGAAGGAGGAAACTTTATTCCTGTGTAAAACAATTAGACTTTGAAAATATGTCAATAAAATATAACTATTGTAAGATATGCAGAGGTACAAAACCTTTGAGCACATATGGTATGGCATCAAACAGCAAAGTATTCTGACACATAGAAAATAGTTTATGTAAGTTTCTATAATGTAATTTTGCAGGAGAAATTAACAGCCTCAATGTATTTCCATATTTATAGAACAGGGTATTTCATGCAATACCATAGAGAATTACATAATCAAAAATCATATTTAGTTTTATTATATAGACATTCTACAATATATAAAATACAATGGAAGGGTTTAAAAATAATTACACAGGGCTGAGGACACGGATCAGTTGTATCAATCTTGTATGTGATGCTCTGGGTTCATTTCTTTTTTTTTTTTATTATTTTATTTATTTTATTTTTTTAATTTACATTCCAAATCACTTCCCCTTTCCCGTTTCCTCCCTCCCCGAAAGTCCCATAAGCCCCCTTCCCTCCCTCTTTTCTCCATTCAACCCCCTCTCGTTTCTCTGTCCTGGCATTCCCCTACATCCAATCTTTCCAGGACCAGGGGTCTCTCCTTCCATGGATCAAAAGATGGAGGCGCACAAGGAGACAACACAAAAATCGCTTAACGAGATGAATCAACGGGTAGATGCACTCACAAAGGAATCACAAAATTTGAATAAACAGTCTGAGGAAAAGAAGGTCCAACCAGAAGCCCAGAATGGGACCCAGCTCAAGGGGAGGCCCTAAGGCCTGACACTATTACTGAGGCTATAGAGTGCTCAGAAAAATTTATCTATCATGATTGCCCTCAAAAAGACCCAACAAGCAGTTTAAAGAGCCACATACAGATATTTGCACCCAACCAATGGACAGAAGCTGCTGACCACTGTGATTGAATTAGGGAAGAGCTAGAAGTTGAGGAGGAGGGCAATGCTGTAGGAAGTCCAGCAGTATTAATTAATCTGGACCCCCAAGATCTCTCCGACACTGGATCACCAACAGCTGATATGAGACCCTCACCACTTATACAGAAGAGGACTGCCTGGTCTGGGTTCAGACAGAAAAGATACATTCAGCAGGTGAAATGAGGCCCCCAACACACATATAGCAGAGGACATTCAGGTCTGGGTTCAAACAGAGATGATGCACCTAACCCTCAAAGACTGGGAGCCCCAGATAGTTTAGAAGTCTGATGAGGACATCCTCATGGAGATAGGGGGGCAGAGAGGAGATATGGGATGGGGAACATTTGGAGAGTAGATTAGAAGGGAATAAAATCTTGAGTGTAGAAAAAAAAAGAAATAATAATAATAATAATAATAATAATAATAATAATAATAACAATAATAATAATAATAACAATAATAATAATAATAATAAATGTTCCCTGAATATATACTTTCATGGATGAGTATTTGTTGTTGGTATTGTCATTGATTCTCATTATTTATGATGACTTATTTATATTTGTTAATAGATAAAGTTGCATTTAACAATTATACAAAATATAATGTCTACTTAAAAACAAACTATAATTCCCAAGGTTGCAATTTCTTCTACCTTTAGACTCCTGGTGTGGGACCATCCATTGCAATGTGGTTGTCCTACCATGAGTCAGATCCTTCAAGAAAATTGACTCTCCCTCACCAAGAAACCTTCAAATTCCTGTAACTCCTCAGGTAAGTGTGTGAGCTACATGAACTTCTTCCCATTCAAATGCTATTCAGAAGTAAAACAATACAAAATAAAATAATGAAATTTGGAATAAATACATGAAGATGCAGGTGCAAATTATTGTATCAAATGAAGTAACTCAGGGTCATAAAGTCAAATGCCACAGTTTCTAATTTTTATGTGGATGCTGGTGTCAAAATTCTGCATGTGTGTTTTGAATTTAGAGTTCTAGTGGAGTCCAAGAAATTAGAAAGGGAAAATTAGTGAGGAGAAGAAAGAGCTTAAAGGGGTGAGAGATAACAGAACAGTGTGAACCTGAAGGCAGAGGTGGTAAACAAGAGGACGGAGATTTTAGTGTGGAGGGAGGGAGAGAGAGAGAGACAGACAGAGAGACTGGTAGGGCAAAGGGCTGTCTATATTAGAAGTATTACTAACACTAATGTTTGAAAAGGCCATTTGGAGATCTAATATTATATAAGACACATATGCACACAAACTATGTTAGATTTAATATTACATAAACTTATTCATTTAATATTAGATACTACATATTATATATTATATAGATATTGGTATATTAACTATAGATATTATGTTATTCATGGTAACAAAGATGAGTTCCATCGGAGTATTACTTCTATTATCCTACGTAGGGGACTCTACTCATCCAGAAGCTGGAGTTTACCAAACCAAAAGTGCAGAACCGCATTTCCGATACCTTTCTTCCAGTCATGGATCAGAGGTATCTCAAAACAATACGAGTTCCTGGCCTTGCTTCTGATTGTTCACCAGAACTTGATGGTCTATTGTCCCCACATTGGTCACAAAAAAAAAAAAAAATCAAGTTGGTGCTGTCCAATAAAGATGCTTTCTTCCAGATAACTCACTGTCAAAGTGCAGAAAGATGATATGCAAACTGCTGTAGAGAAAAATAAGTTCTCAACAGTCTTACCCAGCCATGTGGATTGCAGTAATGATTGCAATGACCAGTTATGTCCATGGATGTATTAATGGTGTGTACATTGATACTGTCTTATTTATTTGAGCGCACTCCACAGAAAGGAACACATCCCAAGTCATATAAATCTGGCACTGACCTATGTTCTTAGGAAGTAAAATATGCTCATCAATGAACTTACCACTCTCAGTTGTAATTGGAAAAATATCTTTGTGCAATGGACAATGTTAAAATCAGAATTCACAGCTGCAGAAAACATGGGGTTGTGGCTTGCTTATCCACAAATAGGACATCTACATCACACCCATTTTCAAGGTTCTGGGAATATCATAAGGGAGGGGATGCAAATATTGTAAAAAAAAAATAAAAGGTTTGGAAGTACTGGATCAGAACAGTGTTGTCCAGAAAGGCAGGAATTCAGCTATGATGATGGATGTCCCAGCAGCAACTGCCACCTGTACCTAGCCTGCACAACATAAAGCCAGTCAACACTGTCACTGATTTTAAAGTAAGGAGCCACTCGATTGCAGAAGCAACATCTGGCTTCTTGGGGTTTGTAACCAGAAAGTGAAACTTACCAATGTTATCTAACCAGAGGTATTCTTTTGGGTTACCAACACTTGAGATGGTGATTTTGATGTCTTTATTAGTAAGTAACTCAGTCCTTAAAATTGAATAGATTGTTGTAATAAAGTATTCATAGTAGAGTGAGCTCTGATTGCTTCAAGAGATTCTGACCACTGTATTCTCCATTTTTTTTTTGTAGACTAAGGAAAAAAAAGCCTCATTTTATCATTGTATGAGCCTGCAAGGCATTATTAATGAGATAGTTGTGTTGAGTAACTCAGAAAGCTTTTTTATATCAGAACACTATTTCTAAGTCACCTTTTCTTATATACATTGTGTTAGTGAAAGCATACACATATGCATATACACCCTATAAATAAATAAGGCACACTCCTTTCATGCATGGTTAGGATCCTATATTTTTAGGCTAGCACACTTGCACAGACAGTTTGCCATACTAGCAGAAATTTAGATGTAATGTCTTTAATGTATTAATGTTTTAGGAAAGTTAAAATAACTGGAGTCCTCATTTGGTATCAAAGTAGTCTATATTCAGTCCATACTGGTTCAGTAAAATTTGAACTTGTAGTTCTGAACCATGTATGGATTTACAAAAACTAATGTTTGGCATGTTGTTTTCAAAATTAAACACTAGTACTTCATGTCAATGTACACTTTTTCTTGTTTAGAATGTTTTTCTTTGCAGTCCATCTAATGTTGGTTGCCCTGTTTTAATGAGAATCAGAGTGGTCTGTGTCAAAATTTGACCCTGCATCATACAAGCACTTTTAAAGAAAAGGTAGGTAATACCACACTCCTAAGTAAAAGCCCCTTAAAAGAAAGTACAGCTCCCATTGCTTCCTTCCAGGCTGCGGCAGGTGTTGAATATGAACCAGCAACTCTTAGAGTTTGAGGTCAGTTTTGACTGAGAGGTAAGGAATGAGTTGTAATGTTACTGGTTATATCTGCTTGATAAATTTGTACAAAATATTCTGTGGCACTAGAGAGATGCCAATCCTCAATGTAGGCTTTTGTTTTTTTTGTTTTTTATTTGTTTTTTTTTTTTTTTTTGATTATTTAGTTTCTGGAAGCTATTAGCATGAAGGATAGTCACCAAAAATTTAGTATTTTTATTAAAATTAAAGAGAAAAAGGAAAAATAAAAATAAAAAAAACCAGAAAGGTGAAACAACATAGTGTGTAGCAGGCTTATTTATGTGTATGCCCTTTGTCTCTCGTGGTGGTACCAAGGTAGTTAGTTGTTCCTATTCATGGGGAACAGAATGCCTAGCTTCATAAGAAGCTGTGGGTTATGGAATAAAATCTATCACCATTTGGTACCATCTTCCAATAATAGCAGTGACATAATCCTTTGACCCTGATGATATTTTTGTCCATTCAAAATGATGTGCTTAGAAACGCTGAGGGAATAGACATTCCACCAACTGACACTGAGTTTCTCTTCCTTTTGTATCTGTTTCTCCATCAATGTGAAACTTCACATGATTAAAATCCTTAGCTGTTGTTAGACATAAAATGACAATAGCAACAATTGACCATAAATTTCCTCTCTATATAACCATATAATGCAGACATAATTATTGCCACAAATCTATTGCTCCAATTAAGATGCAAAGTTACTTTACCTTTACTAATAATGCTTTAAATATGCTATTTTACTTAATGTACTAAACATTCAAGACTTTAAAAACATACGTTCTACACATAAGGTAGGTCCAATGATAACAAGGAAGACAAATATAAAAAAATCTTAAATACTATTATATCATAAAATTTATCAGTATCTTAGATATATTATGTTGTATATATACATATAAATATATATTTAGCTTGCTAAATATATATATATATATGTATGTATATATTTAGTAATTAGATATTATTGTTTTATAGCTGCACTTTTGATACTTTGAAATGCCAGTACTGATCTTTGCTCCAGTGACTGGGAAGTTGGGACAGCCAGGTTCTGAGACAGACAGGCATAATATCGCTTGGGTCTCGGGCAGCTTGTGTGTATGCGGCTCCCAAGTGCTGGGCTGATCTGCAGTAACCAGCTCTCCAGCTCTGCTGTGGGACTTCTGCCTGGCAGAGGGACGCCCCCTCCCCCCCCAGGAGAGATCATACACCCCTGCACAGGGCAGGAGCCTACCAGCCTCCCTTTGGCGACCTCTGCTCCAGAAATCCACTAGGCTGAGCCTTTGGATGTGCAAGGCCTCCCCAATATAAGATCACTTGGGGCAAGGCACATTAGGGCTCCAAAGTCACTCAGGAGCAGGCAGGCCCCAGAAATCGGTGCCAGGGGAATCCTGGTAATCCAGAGGGGGCAGAAATAGCTTTGCAGGCTCACAGGAGGTCCAACCAACAGCCAGTGGCAGCAGGACCAAGTAACACCAGAGGTATCCAGATGGCAAAAGGCAAACGTAGGAATGTTACTAACAGAAATCAAAGTAATGTGGGACCATCCGAACCCAACTCTCCAACAGCAGCAAGTCCTGGATACCCCACCACACCCGAAAGACAAGATCTGGATTTAAAATCACTTCTCATGATGCTATTAGAGGATCACAAGAAGGACACAAATAAATCTCATAAAGAGTTACAAGAGACCATGAATCAACGGTTAGAAGCCCTTACAAAGGAAACACAAAAATCTCTTAGAGAAATGCGGGAGAACATGGATCAAAAGATGGAGGCGCACAAGGAGACAACACAAAAATCGCTTAACGAGATGAATCAACGGGTAGATGCACTCACAAAGGAATCACAAAATTTGCATAAAGAAATGCAGAAGAATATGGGTCAACAGATGGATGCCCACAAGGAGGCAACACAAAAATTGCTTAAAGAAATGAATCAACGGTTAGATGCCCTTACAAAGGAAACACGAGAACTGCTTAAAGAAATGCAGGAGACGATGGATCAACAGATGGAATCCCATGAGGAGGAAACACAAAAATCGCTCAGAGAAATGCAGGAGAACGTGGGTCATCAGAAGAAATCCTGAAAGAGGTAATGCAAAAATACCTTAAAGAAATACAGGAAAATACAAACAAACAAGTGAAGGATCTCAGCAAATCCATCCAGGAACTAAAAAAGGAAGTAGAAACAACTAAGAAATCACAAAGGGAGACAACTTTGGAGATAGAAAATCTTGTGAAGAAATCAGGAGTCATAGATGCAAACATCAACAATAGAATACAAGAGATGGAAGAAAGAATCTCAGGTGCTGAAGATTCCATAGAAAGCATCGACTCAACAGTCAAAGAAAATGCAAAATGCAAAAAACGTGTAACCCAAAACATCCAGGAAATCCAGGACACAATGAGAAGACCAAACCTAAGGATTATAGGTATAGATGAGAGTGAAGATTTGCAACTTAAAGGGCCAGTAAACATCTTCAAAAAAATTATGGAGGAAAACTTCCCTAACCTAAAGAGAGAGATGCCAATGAACGTACAAGAAGCCTACAGAACTCCAAACAGACTGGACCAGAACAGAAATACCTCCCGTCACATAATAATCAAAACACCAAATGTTCTAAACAAAGAAAGAATACTAAAAGCAGTAAGAGAAAAGGGCCAAGTAACATACAAAGGAAGACCTATCCGAATCACATCAGACTTCTCACCAGAGACTATGAAAGTCAGAAGATCCTGGGCAGATCTCATGTAGACACTAAGACAGCACAAATGCCAGCCTAGACTACTATACCCAGCAAAACTCTCAATCACCATAGATGGAGAGACCAAGATATTCCATGATAAAACCAAATTTTCACAATATCTTTCCACAAATCCAGCCCTGCAACGGATAATAGGTGGAAACCTCCAATACAGGGAGAGAAACAACACCCTGGAAAAAATGAGATAATAACCTTCTTGAATCAAACCCAAAAGTAGATAACCACTCAAACATAAAGATAGCGTCAAGAATGGCAGATGGCAATAATCACTATGCCTTAATCTCTCTTAATATCAATGGTCTCAATTCCCCAATTAAAAGACATAGACTAGCAGACTGGATACGTAAACAGGACCCAGCATTTTGCTGCATGCAGGAAACGCACCTCAGTGTCAAAGACAAACACTACCTCAGAGTAAAAGGCTGGAAAACAATTTTACAAGCAAATGGCCCGAAGAAACAAGGTGGAGTAGCCATCCTAATATCGGATAAAATTGATTTTCAACCTAAAGTCATCAAAAAAGACACAGAAGGACACTACATACTGATCAAGGGAAAAATCCACTATCAAGAACTCTCAATTCTGAATATCTATGCTCCAAATGCAAGGGCACCCTCATTCGTAAAAGAAACTTTACTAAAACTCAAAGCACACATCGCACCACACACAATAATAGTGGGTGACTTCAACACCCCGCTCTCTGAAATGGATCGTTCAGGAAAGCAGAAACTAAACAGGGACACAGTGAATCTAATTGAAGCCTTGGACCAAATGGAACTAACTGATATATATATAGAACATTTCATCCTAGAGCTAAAGAATACACCTTCTTCTCAGCTCCTCATGGTACCTTCTCCAAAATTGACCATATAATTGGTCACAAACCAGACCTCAACAGATACAAGAAGATAGAAATAATCCCATGCCTCCTATCAGATCACTATGGAATAAGGGTGGTCTTCAATGGCAACAAAAACAAAAGAAAACCCACGTACACATGGAGGCTGAACAATGCTCTACTCAATGATAACTTGGTCAAGGTGGAAATAAAGAAAGAAATCAAAGACTTTTTGAAAGTTAATGAAAATGAAGGCACAACATACCCTAATTTATGGGTTCATTTCTTGCTGCGTACAAATTGAAAACAAAATATTTTGCAATGTATCCTTATTACATTTCTCAAGTCAACTTATTTTTTTAATAATTTTCATTTTTATTCTGATAATTTTAGTGTCATGTTACATACGGTATTTGGTTTTGCTTATTGATCTTATCCTTTTCATAATATCTAGTCACTTTCTGTCTAGAAATACAGAAATTATCACATACAACTTACTGTAATTACTGTTCCATATACACAATGTTTGCTAGGGTAGTATTAATTTTATTTTTCTATTTCACCTACCAATGACTATAACACGTTTTAAAATCTAGATTATCAATTTGTCTAATGTTGGAATATTCTCCAAAGATGGTGGTGGCATTTACTCCTATTTATAATCTATAAAACATAAAACATAATTTTATACATAGATGTTAATATATTTATTATACTTTTATAGACTCTCTTCATTTTTATCCTAAGATTAGAAAACAATAACTAACATTAGTAGTATTATAAAACATGTAATTATTTTTCACTGTAGTACTGAGGTGAGTACTTTATTTTATTTTTTATTGACTATATTCTTCATTTACATTTCAAAGGTTATACCCCTTCCCAGTTTCCCCCTCCCCAAAAACCCCCAACCCACCCTCTCACCCTGTGCCTCCAAGAATATGCTCCTCCACCCAACCCACTCCCACAAACACCACTCGATTTCCCCACACTGAGGCATCTTCTTGAGAGCCTTCACAGGACCAAGGAACTCTCCTCCCACTGATGCCCGTTAGGCATTCTTCTGCCAATTTTTTGGCTGGAACCATGTGTACCCTTGGTTGATGGCTTAGTCCCTGGGAGTCCTGGGGTGCTGTACCCCTCCCCCATCTCCAGCACTCTGCCCTCCAACTCCTTCATTGTGAACCCCTTGTTCAGTCCAATGGTTGGCTGCTAGTATTCACCTCTGTATCTGTAAGGTTCTGGCAGGACCCCTCCAGATACAACCATAACAGGCTCCTTTTGGCACACACTTGTTGTCATCTATAGTAGTTTCGGGGTTTGGTGACTGTTGATAGGATGAATCCCCCCGTAGGACAATCTCTGTGTGGCCTTTCCTTCAGTTTCTGTTCCACACTTTGTCTTCATAGTTGTTCTTGTGATTATATTGTTTCCTTTCTCAGAGGAACCAAAAGAGATGAATACTTTAATTCTTTCTTTTCATAGCAATGATGCAACATGAAGTTCTGGTGATTTATCACATTCTTATCGTTCAACAAAATAAAGTAACCTTTCTCCTTATATCTCATTACTCTCTTTACCAAGGGTTTATGCTAGGGCTTATCTCTTCCTTGAACAACTTTATATACCTTATTTTTCTTCCAGATATTGGCAAGAATAATATCATTATAGCAAGAAACTATTAGGCACTGCAAAGTTTTTCTATCTATTTTAGGGTATCATACTATCAGGTAAACACAAATGATTAAAAATATCATAACCATCTCCTGAAAATCAGACAACACCTTTTATCCTTATCTTGCCTTTCCTGGATGCCTTTGATGAACAGCCCAATATTGTTGTATCTTAAATCCTGTGGATTCTTTTTTGCAAAAAAAAAATTATTTAGATATTTTTGACAAGAAGGATTTATCTACTAAATTAGAATGACATTTGTGGGCTGTTTATAATGGTTACCAAATTTTGTCAAATTGATAAGCTAAGAAAATAGAATTATTTGGAATTTACTTAGAATATATACTCATACTTTTAATTATGAAACTTTAAAATTTATTTAAGTTCTCTTATGACAGTATTGACTAGGCCTGATTGAATTCCCTTACATTCATTACTACCTTGAAATAAAGTTGCTCATATATGTTACATTCTATTTGCATTCCTTAAGTAAACACTATTGCATCAAAGGACCCAGTTAAATGCATATTTGATATTAATATTTAGTTTAATTTTATCATAAAGAACTAATAATATTTACTGAATTATTAATGTTCAGATTTCCGATATTGAAACTTTGTTTCAAAACTTTGCCATAATAAATTTAAATATTTAGAAATTTTCTTGTACTTGATCTAAGTAATTGGTGGGTTTGAAATTTAGAAAATTAGTGAGAAAATAAGATAGAACATACTTTAGTAGAGCAATTCCTATTTTAGTTACATACTCTTTTATTGAAATACACAAATATTATGTATTTATTTATTACTATTATTTTTTAAATTTTAGATCATGGTATCAGTTTTTTTATTACTGTCATTTTTTTCAGTCCAGTCATTACTCCCCTCCTTGTCCACCCTCCCACAGCTTCTCATCCTCCTCTTAGCCTCCTCCCCCATGTCCAAGAGGATGTTCTCTCCTCCCCCCAACCAGGCTTCCCCATTCCTTGGGGCCTTAAGCCTCCTCTTCTCTGCTGTATATGTCTCCGTAGTCTTGAACAAGCTCCTGTATGTTGCCTGGTTGGTGGCTCAGTGTGTAAGAGTTCTCAGGAGTCCAGGTAAGATGAGACTACTGCTCATTCTATGGGACAACCCTCCTCCAAAGTTTCTTCCAGCCTTTCCCTAATTCAACTACAGGGGTCCTTTGTGCTTTTTTTGTTTGTTTTGTTCTTTAATTAATTATATATAGATTTGAATAAGAGATTTAGTATACTATCTCTGAAATACTAATTTGATTAAATTTTTACTACGTATATACATATACATATATATCATGTACATATGCATATATATATATATATATATACACATGTATATATGTAGATAGTCATAAAGTACAAAAGCCAGTTTGTATGAATTTAGGTACATATAATTAATTACATTTATATTTTTATAAAGTTTAAGATATCGTCATTGATAAAAATTAATTTTAACAAAATACATTTTCTTTTAAGATACTTATTCATATGATTAGCATAGAAATATATGTTTTAATGGATATGACTTATTAAGATATGGATTTCTATAAAAATATTCATTTTTCATAAAACTTTTACTTTACTATTTTTCTAAATTTTGGGGGATGACAAAACACATCATCTAATTTCACAAGTAGTTAAGTAGATATTATTAACTATAGACATAGTATTTGGCCATAGTCCTCATATTATATATATTTTATATATATATATATCTTATATGAAATATGGCAGTCATCCTGATAGATGAAATATAATGTATTGTTTGGATTTGCATGTATTTGCTTTTATTTAAAATACACACACACACACACACACACACACACACACACACTCATACACACACACACATGATTAAATGGGTAATGCTGCTTCAAAATATTTACTTAATGCCAGGGATAGCATAAAAACAATTTCATATTTGACCTAAGATGATGGTTCAGCAGGTAAGAACACTTTCTCTTCTAGAGGACTGATTCCTCTTTCACTCAACCACATCCAGCAGATTGTAAGTACTTGTAACTCCAATATCAAGGTAACTGAAGTCACATTTTTTTGGCCTCCACGGGCACCCGCATGTAGGTAGCATGCACCCACAAAACATAAATATACATGTCCATATATATAAAACTTTTAAATAAATGTTAAGGCTATATTAGTAAAATGATATATATGGCAATAGAATATTAATCAATGCATCTGGCCTCTACTCATTAAAGTTAGAATTAAGCTATCTTAATTATGACAGCCAAAAGTTTTGCACATCACCTCTGTCAGTAGGACAAAACGAATCTTCACCATTTCCTTTTTTAAAAATAGCTAAAATCGTGAAGGATCTCCTGATGTTTTCTTAAGTATTTATACCGAAAACTCAAAAAAATGTTCTACTACAATCAGCAACTGGGTTTTCTAACAAAGTATAAGGTATTGATATTTTATTACAAAACATCTTAAGTATGAAGCATCACTTTTTGTTAGCAGGTGGTAAATGTAGATATTTGTTAAAACATTTATTTAAATTGCTCCATAATTCTTTATAAAGCAGTCAATGCTATAGAGGTTTGTAAATTGCAATGTTAAGACTTCTTAAGCCTTGATACAAACGTTCTCTGAAAAATACCAGTTAACACACCCATTCTTATACTATGAATAAGATTTATTTCATTTCAATTGAACCATTCAATGTTATGTTTTATGAGTACATATATCTTTTCTATGATAGTGAATGATTGGTAAGGCATCTGTGTTTGTGGAGAGGAGGCAGAATCATCATGATATTCTATGTACAAGCCACTTATATTTCTAAGTGGAACTCAGAAGAAAGAAGGCTTGAGAAAGAGACCAATTAACAAGCAGGTAGCCAATCAGATTTTAAGGATAATTTCAATACTTATCATAAGCCTTCCTCATATATAGTCAAAATTGCTCCCTCTCATTTCAAGTTGGAAGGAAAGCAAAATAAAATGACAGAACACAGAACCACCTGGACTGAAATACAAATTGTGATCTTCCAGAGTGAGTGGCGTTTTGGTATTTATGTTACATTTATACTCATAATTTAATATAATCCTACTGACTAGCATGATACTTAAACCCAAGGACATTTAGACAACAATATAAGGAGGTATTAAATTAACTGTTCATTAAAATTAAAGACAAAATACAGAACAACCAAGCCATCATAAGAATTTAAATCTAGTGATATTATTTTTAAAAAAGGGGAAACGATCTTGAATGGAAATTAAAAAAAACTTAGAAAATAAAAAAAAAAACTAAATATTTGATGTATTGTGACAAAGACTAGGTTTTACATTTCCTGAGTCTCATTTAAAGTCAGAATTTCTGCATATCAATAGATCTCTAAGAAGATGGAAGGAGAGACCCCTGGTCCTGGAAAGACTGGATGTAGGGGAACGCCAGGACAGAGAAACGAGAGGGGGTTGAATGGAGAAAAGAGAGAGGGAAGGGGGCTTATGGGACTTTCGGGGAGGGAGGAAACGGGAAAGGGGAAATGATTTGGAATGTAAATAAAAAAAACTTAGAAAATAAAAAAAAAGTGAAAAAAATAAATAAAGTCAGAATTTCTAATTTTATGAAAATTTACCTTCACAATCTGACATCCAAGATTGTTCTACTAATATTACACCCTAAAAAGAGGGTCCTAGATGCTAAATGTGAAAATTTACTTTAAAAATACTTCTTTTGATATACATTTAATTGTAACATTTTAATCAGTATATCACTAAAGAAGAAGATTTGTAGTCTATGAACCGATTTCTGTAGAATTCTACAACCAAAGTAACTGACAATTATTTCATAGGGCTTTAGATGTCTTTTCCTCGTAGCATGTATACTACTCTTTTGGAATTTGTTTTTACTATTTACTCATTTAATACTAATACCATTACTACTTAATATTATATTCAGTACTAATATGTTTATTTCTAATAAAAGCTAAATTTTATGAAGAATGAATAAGGAGATAGGAGGAAGTAGGAATCGGAAAAATTATGTAAGTACAGTATTCACTTAAGAAACTCTCAAAAGTGCAAAAATACAGTTAAATTCCTTAAACAATACATTTTATTGCATATAAATCTTTAAAATTGTAGGTGAAGGAAACAACTTGAAAATTATTATGTATAACTTGATAATTTTCATTTCGTTTTATTTTCCAAGTCTTTTCTAGCAGACATAATCATATATTGTACATAACTTTCAGAAAATAACATTTCTTTTAATATTATCAGACAAAGATACATGTATTTGATGACAAAATGAAATTAGTGAGTCTCATTTCTATTAGTATAAATAAATTGGCTGAAATCAGTAATGACATAAAATCAAAACCATTCTGATCACATTCGGCCCTTTTGTAACATAGTATTTTCTTACAACTGGCTTTGGAGATTAGATTTCTATTCAGTTTTATTGTTAGATGTACTTTAATATGCAATACTTCCTTGTTTTTTTAAAAATTCACATACTCTGAACTTAAATACCTTCTCAGCATTTTTTTTTCTGCAAAATGCTATTTTGTTAGTTGTTCCAATATAGTTTTAAGGTTTAAGTGCTAAAAGAGAGAGAACCCAGTGAATCTACACCAAAGGTAAGGTGGCTTAAACGGAGAAAAATGGAACAAGTAATTTAATAAGTAAATTAAAATTCAAAATAAACTAAGTGTTTTTTGGTGCTCTCAAAATACTGAGTAAATTCACCTGTGAATATCTTCAAACTGACAATAGTCTTTTTCTCTAAGCTATTTTAACAGTGAACATAAATTACAGCACTTCAAGCACACATTGGAAAGGTGTTGTCCTCATTTATTTTTAAGGTAGGAATAAAGAGAACATGATCAAAATTGAGCTATACAATGCTGTACTTGCTGTATTCGATATCACTGTCAGACTTCATACCTAAAATCACTCTCACAGTAAGGCTTTTTAGTCAAGTTAAATCTAACTAGATTGGTACCAATTCAACCTTTCAACTGGTGACCTCATTTTCCAAAGCTCTGTATACACACACACACACATAAACACACACACACACACACACACCACAAACACACATACACATATACATCACAAACACACACATACACACACACACCACAAACACACATACACATATACATCACAAACACACACACACACATACACACACACACACACACACACACACACACACACAGTGGGTGCACTCAGGCACAAGAAAATATGAAGAAAATTAAATATCAACAGAAGGAAGGAAACATTATATTTCAAATATTTATTTATGAAATATTAAAACATTACAAAAATGAACATATGGGGATTACAGTACCTTGGGAATTTTTTTTTTTGCTAACATTTCATCTTAATTGTAAGTCAGATCATTTGTATTAATTACAAAAGATAGAAAAAGTTTACTTTGTTTTTCTTTCCTGTAATCAAAGATTATAACAATGTATATAGGCATGCTTCTAAATCTTAATGACTGTTTAAAAGAGAGTCAAGGTCCAAGAGTATGACAAGATGACCTTTGTACCTCGGATGTTATAAAAAACCCTGAAACCTATCATAAAACTAGCTGTCTTTTTCCATCTTCCATTATTTTTGTTTTGGGTTATTAGGCTTAGCATTGCCCTGCATTGCAGAGGGTTTTTCAAATATGTGTTCAGAGATCTCCCCTCATCCTGTCCTCTGGCTAAGGAGTCTTCTGCATTCTGAGGAAAGAATGCCACATTTAGTTTGCTTATAATGCAAATGTCGAGATGGGAACCTTGCTGACAGCAGATGGTAAGAGCAAGCATTGTGCCAGTTCATTATGGCAACCTGCTAGGCCTGGGGGAGCGATCCCAGGTGCATCTCAAACCTAGAACTGAATGGATCCGTGCTTTTCTGTGGTGGCTCTTTATAAATTGATCTGGATAAGTTGTCTGTGACTATGTATGCTCCTGACTGCTCCTTAAGTCTTCCTGAGGTAAAGCATATACCAGAATAGGATTAATAATCAGGCCACTTAATTATAGCGATGATCTTGTACCAATGGAGTCTTACTCTCAAGTATTTAATACTATCTCCTGTAATTTAGTTATAAACTATACCTAAATGTGTTGACCAGCAGCTATGGGGAAATGGGAGATTCAGTAAACAGTTATATTTATTGTATAGGTTATTTTATCCACATCTGGGTGTTGCTAACAGAATGGAGGAGACACTGCCAGCAGATAAGAAACTGTGTGAGCAGCAGTCCCTCTGTTCTGCAAGTAGCACGGGTTGGTGCTGACAATCTGTAAGTAGATGTTAAGTTAATGAGAAAGACAACATTTCACTTACTGTGGTTGGTTTGAAGCCTTAGGGTTGTATCTTGCTGTGAATCCCACAGCGTAAAGGTGAGATAAACAGCACCATAAGATGGTGTGAAAATATCATCCTTAGTGAGGTAACCCAATCACAAAAGATCACACATGGTATGCAGTCACTGATAAGGGGATATTGACCCAGAATCTCAGAATACCCTAGACACAATCAGCATATCAATTGATTTCTAAAAAGATGGAAGGAGAGACCCCTGGTCCTGGAAAGACTGGATGTAGGGGAACGCCAGGACAGAGTAACGAGAGGGGGTTGAATGGAGAAAAGAGGGAGGGAAGGGGGCTTATGGGACTTTCGGGGAGGGAGGAAACGGGAAAGGGGAAGTGATTTGGAATGTAAATTAAAAAAAAAAAGATGGTGTGAATTTGGTGAATCAATTTAGCTTTCTCTTAATTTTCTAAGTAATTCAGAAAAAATATTTTAAATATTACAAGATGAGTCTTCTACAATTTCCTTATCTTCGTGGTGTTATTAACTATCAATAGCATTACTGTGATTGATTATGAAAAAATGACTTGATTATGCCAGTGCTTCTTGTATCCACATCCCCTTTTTTGAGTGTGTTCTTGTACAAAGCCAAAAGTACACTGAATGCAAATGAAGCCTTAAATACCTTTTTAATTCTGAGGTTTGCTTTCTCTTTCTGAACTGGGACACATTATGATGCTTCCGGGAAGAAGTCTTGGCCGTATGCTCTTGGAAGAGAGGCCATGTGGAAGGAACCCCAGTCATCCTGGCCAGCATAGACAAGGCTGTCACAAACCAGCCAAATCTAGGCAACTTCTCAACTAATTGGAAAATATGAGCGATGCCAGCCAGATTGTCACTGTGCATGCCACCTGGAGACTAAAGAGATGATAAATAATTATCACTTCTAATCTCTCAATTTTGCAGAACTTTAGTATGTGTAACCAGGATATGATAGAATTCTGAGAATGTAGTGAAGTTATATGTCAGTTGTTTCCATTTTGTGTTCAATTCAAGCAAGATGAATCATAGATTTAAATTCTCCAGCAGAGACCACTCAGAATGTGACATATGACTCACACTAAAATGACTCTGATTAACAAGATATGAATGGGATCCTGAAGTTACATCAACTACACACATTAACACCATGGTTGCACTCTATTATGCTGATGTGCTTTGGAACAGTATGTCTTCACAATGTTGATGTTATAAATTTTCTTTCTCAAACAAGAAACTCCTGAAATATGATAAGCAAAGGACAGGGATCTACTGATTGTGGGTGAATCATAAAGAGATTAGTGTAGGCCTGTAAAAAATGTATTAGTTCTCTTGAGGCCAACTTATTATACTGAGCAAGCTGGGATAGTCCCTATCTTGCTTCTCCTTCTACATAATCTTTCTTTCATGTGTTCTCTCTCTCTGATGTCATAAACCAGATTGTACTCAGACCACTATAATCACAGATGATACTGGGGGCATGATGTTTTAAATTTTCAGTGACAGGAAGACTTAAATGAAAAACTTTTATGTATGCATTACATACTATCAAGTACCAACTCAAACATATGTAGACAGAATATTGACATCGAAGATTTCGATGAGTTTTTTCTTTTTTGTAATTAAAATGACCACCCAATTTTATTAATAATTCATGTTCATGGAACAAAACAAAGGATACCAAAATGTTTAAAAAGTAAATACATTCAAGGTTTTTAGTATCCTACTGTTGAGTTTGTAATATTTATCTATATACACACACACAAATACACACACACACACACACACACACACACACACACACACACAGAGTTCTGTGTATTACCAAAAGTCAGTCAGTATAAAGTACCTCACTTTTTATTCATACATTAAACATATAATAATAAAGCAATGAATTGTTTTTGATAACTGTTACATGTCTGCACATATTTCTCAAATCTGAATTTTTGTTGGCAGATTTTATTGTAGGTAAATTACTTTAGTAAATCTGATTTTACAATAATAATGACAACCTTTCTCAGATTT
This sequence comes from Tokudaia tokunoshimensis, assembly GCA_036184795.1. NCBI lineage: Eukaryota > Metazoa > Chordata > Mammalia > Rodentia > Muridae > Tokudaia > Tokudaia tokunoshimensis. Next base: position 24,210,021 of record BTHU01000014.1, read on the forward strand.
CTGCTGCAAATCAGGGGTTTTATTAGAATAAAAACAAGCATGAATTGACTACTCTCCAAATTGCCTATGTCTGTGAGGATGAAGGAAACTGTCATAGTCAAATTTTGAATAGGAAGAAAAGTATTTCCCCTCCATATTAAACTATGTACAAATAAATACCAGACCAAAAGGAGAGTATTTTTAGTAATAACGGAAAAATCCAAGAAGTCAACCTAGACAAATAGGCTGCAGCATTCATTTGAATCATGTAGTAGAATGCTATGGAAGTTCTCCTTCTGACTGAACACACAATCTATGACACAATGTATGCTATGCATAATGGCAAGGTATTGTCAGAAGACATCAGAGAGTGGCACATTAATGCTTTGACCTCTTCAGTGACACTTAACAATTTTAATCTGAAGCTGAAGTTTTCACATATAGCCCTGAATTTAGTAAGAAGATGAATTATTACCACTATGTGGAAATACAGAAGTAGCTTTGGAACTTGGAAATGTACAGACATAGCACGGATATGGAGACACACAGTAGAAGAAACCCAAAAGTTAGGATCAGAAGGGCAGGGTTGAGTCTAGTGATAGGTCAAAGCCAAGTCTAGGACAAAGATTTTATTTTAGAGAATGATCATGTGGTATGTTGCCAGTAGTATGTTGACAACTATGTTGATATTGTGGGTGGCTCGAAGGACTATTAGAAATTTTGGAAAAGCCATTCACATAATTCAACTTTAAATAATTTGTATATGTTTTGGCTATATATATAACAAAATATTTCTAATAATTCATAAAATATAATGATCATCACACAAAAAGACATTGAAATATATGTTAGAAAATAGGGTACCCTATTCTGGTAGTCTATTCCTATAATTTTGGTACACATGGGAGGTTGAAGCAGGAGGAACACAATTTCAAGACCATTTTTATCTATATAGAAAAATTTGAAGTTATCTTTGGCTGTAGACTTTGTTTAAAAATAGAATATTTAAATAGAAGGGTGATAGAAGAAATATATACATGACAGTTTTCATATATAAATCTATTAGAACCATTATATTGTCTAGTTTTGAAAGAAAATTCACCTCCTATAGGATGGTACAAACACCCATTAAATAATATTTTTCTAGAAAATACAGTTAATGCATGTAAACTTTAAAATTGTACTGGAAATTTTTTATTACTAATTTACAGCTTTCTAATCTATTTAACTAGCTAAATTACAAGATATGTGCAAGGTATCTTTGACCTGTAGTTGGGTCTTAAAGACTACATCTCTGGATTGTGAAAGAAACATCTCTTCCCAAATATGTGTCCTGGGTTGATGGAATGTCTACATTTTTCCTTTCAATTCTCCTGAAATTTCTCCAGTCTGAGATCCAAATTATTCCAACCAGTGTCAATAACTAGTGTGGATCCACTTAACTAAACCATCCATCACTTGAGGGCATGTTCTAAACATTGTATGACGTGGAGTTAGTTTTATTACATATAAAAAATAAGTCTCAATAATTTCATTTTTTATCCAGTTTTCAGCTTAAAACCAATGCTATGTGTCACAGGCCAGCAACTTTTCTCCAGCTCCAATTTCCCTCTTTATCAAGTGGTATGTGTGTAATTTCCTAGTGTGTAGGAGCAGAAGCAAACACAACTTCCTTATATTCCAGGTCCTTTTTGGTTGGGTTTTTAAGCTTGATTAAAACTGTGAATTTCATTTTCCTCAATTCAGTAGCCAAATCCATCTGCAATATTTTGTCTAGAAAATATAAAATTATATATATATATATATATATTGAATTGCAAACTATTATATCTGTTTAATATTAATGGTCTTAGAATCTCAAACTGTATTGCCAGTATGAATACATGACATATTACAGATAATCCTCTAATTCTAACCATCACTTTAAATTTAACTTCTAAATGATTAGTGGAAGAAACATACCTTTTTATTTAATAAACATCTAAATTGTCTAACTCAAGAGATGTAAAGTGTACAATTAAATGTTCTCATCTTCTGAAATAGGTTTGAATGTATGTAAGTTTGTAGTATGTAAACTGTTACATAAAACATAGATAATTCATAATTGTATTATAAAGTATGAATGGCTAGTAATTGAATATTTTGTATTGAATAATCTGTACTTTTTAGTAATTGAATACTTAAAACAGAGGCAATGTAGAAGTATTAAGGTATTTTTTACTGACTTATTTTCATGGACACAAAGTAGAAAATACTATCTTAGATGTAACTCAAATAATATTGGGAATTTATCCCATTATAAAAAGCTTCATGACAAATTTGTAAGTAAGCAAGAGCTATAAAACAATTCCCATTCATATTGGATCTCTTGCCTAGTAGGTGCTTTTACCATAGTGAATGCTCACAGTATATTATGGTATTGAAGTCTTCAGTTGTTTTCCCTTTAGCACTGAATAATATATATAGTTGCCCCCAGTGGTACCTTAATTCACAAATTCATTATAACATCCTTAATGTTCTGATGATACAAATGATGGAAAAATTACTTCGATTTTTTTATTTTTTCACAAAACAGAATATTAATTGTATTGATCAAAAGCATGCACTTATCTCCATAAATAACCTGAATTCTAGGTTCCTAATTAATGTCTTCCATCTACATTTGATGAAAATCAGTTAACATAAAAATAAAAATGTTTTCTAGAAAAATGAAATTTATCAATTACATATAATTTATATTTGCTATCCATTTGTGTCTCAAAATTCTACAGCAGCTTAAATACAATTTTACCAAAATTGGCTTGAATTTGTCTTGTGAAAATTATTGTGTATGAACAATCAATTTTCTAGACATTCAGTTATAGTTGGTTCTGTTCAGTGGTTTCTTTACGCTTTATTTAAAATTTGCAAATCTATTAGATGGCTCTCAGATTTAGCATGCTCTAAATCAAAGCTTAAAGTTTTGTTGTATGAATTGCAATTATATTTTCTAATTGAGGTTTTACTCCCACATTTTTTGCCATATTATATAATGGTGGGAAATGTCAGTTGAAAAATTACAATATGTTCAAATAAGAATAAAATGGGTTTAGTAATAAGTAAATCAGCTGAAAAGAATAGAGTGTGACTAAAATTTAATAACATAAGGTATTCACATATATCAAATAATCTTAAAATGCACATAGTGTTAGCAAATAGAACTGGGTGTTTACTTTGTGTACCTACTTCTGCAATAGATAAAGAGTTCCAGTCAATATTTAGTTTTCACAAAAGAACACACATGGTATGCAGTCACTGATAAGGGGATATTAATCCAGAAACTCAGAATACCCAAGACACAATTCACATATCAATAGATTTCCACAAAGATGGAAGGCGAGACCCCTGGTCCTGGAAAGATTGGGTGTAGGGGAATACCAGGACAGTGAAGCGAGAGGGAGTTGAATGGGGAAGAGGGGGAGGGAAGAGGGCTTATGGGACTTCCGGGGAGGGAGGAACCATTCATTCGGAATGTAAATAAAAAATATAGAAAATTTAAAAAAAAGTTTTCAGTTTGAAAACTAACTATAAAAACAGATCTAATACCAACTATTCCTTTTTCCTGGGTATTCCAATATTTTTATGTATTCCTTATTAATTTCATACATGTCTGTAAAGTCTTTAGTCATAGCCAATCCAAATACCCTTCTTCCCACAGAGGTCTACATTCCTATCTTTTTGATCATCTTATTTCATACCTGAGCTTAGGGCCATCACCTAAGCATGAGCAACCCACCAGTGGAAACATCCAATACATAAAATTATTGTTTCCACAAAAGTCTTGCAAATCATTCCTGAGACAGAAGTCAGCTCATGAACCCTTTTCTCATCCATTCTGGTATGTTGACTAGCTTAATCCCATTAAAATATGTTCAGGGAATAGTAGCTGGAACTGGCTTGATATAAATTTCCAATTAAGCCTCCCAACAGAACTTGATAGTAAGAAGTCGTTTATGAAAACACTACATACATCGATGACACTGGAAATCAAATGCGTTTAAAACAGGAAGTTTCCTCTTTTCCCACTAGCTCTCATTGTACTTAAAGGTGCTTTGCAGGATGCTGCCAGGAAAGCCATCAACAGTAACACATAACTGTGAATGCTGTGAGCTAACCTAAAGAAATGTGATTTCACATATCAAATGATGCCCAAGAAGAAGGAAGGAGAGGCCCCTGGTTCTGGAAAGGCTTGATGCAGCAGTGTAGGGGAATACCAGGACAGGGTAGCTAGAGGGGGTTGATTGGGGAACAGTGGGAGGGAAGAGGTCTTATGGGACTTTCAGAGTGGGGGAAACCAGGAAAGGGGAAATCTTTCAAAATGTAAATAAAGAATATGTCTAATAAAATAAATAAAAAATTAAAAAAATAAAAATAAAACTTGGAAAGTAAAAAAAACAGAAAGAAAAATGGGAACTTCATGGAAAGCACAATAGGAGAGTTAGTCATCATTGTCATTTAAAAAAAAAAGAGATGTGACTGGATATTGCCAAGGATGCAACAATGGATGAATGTTATTACTGAGTAATGCCAATAGATCGTATTTTATTGTTTTCCTCATTATAAGATCATGAAATGAATTGTGAAACAATCAAATATTTTAGGGTAGAACTAATATTCTGCCCATTGTACAATTTTCAGTGATATTCAGAGATATGGATATTTGTTATAGGATTTGATTTTATGCCTCTTCAGTTTATAATTGTGTTCAAAATTACATGATCTTCAATTTGCTGATGTACCACCTATGAAGTAAAAAAGAATCAATATACATTTCTGGTGGATGAGAATTATGCTTTACAATGTATGTTTTTCTTGTAAAAATTATATTTTTCTTTACTTCTTTTTGTTTTAATATCTTAATTGCTCTTAAACACTGCATATATCCATTGCTGTGTTTTATAATAAGATAGGAGAGACCAGAGGTATATTTGGTGAAGGCACAGTAAGGTGTGGGAAAGGTAGTGGTTCTGTGGGTCTATGGTGAGGCATCCTTTCCCCCTTTGAGGTACCAGCCACCCTATGCTATAGTAAAGAGTAGAGTTTATTCCAGGCATAGTGAGGAGAGTTGAGAGAAAGACAGACAGACAGACAGACAGACAGACAGACAGACAGACAGGCAGGCAGGCAGGCAGGCAGGCAGGCAGGCAGGCAGGCAGGCAGGCAGACAGACAAACAGGCAGGCACGCAGGCAGGCAGGCAGGCAGACACAGAGAGAAGTATGGAGGAGTAGAGGGAAAAAAAAGTTCCATTTGTTTGCACAAAACAGATTATAATAATGTTATTTTTCAAACATTTCTTCATGTTTCCCTTGCTAAGATGAAATTAGAGGAAGAAATAAAGGTAAATGTGAATAGAAGATAATTTGAAAAGACCTTCAATCTACCAAAAGTACCTTCAATTGTCCAGATGACTAATTGGTATAGAACTCGAAAAGATAAAACTTACACAAAGGAAAGCAAATTAAGTGCATGTAGTTTCAATGAAATAATGAAGGGAAAAGTATAAAAGAAAGTTAATAAAACTGCACCTTAAGTTATTACTTTGCTTTGTACATTATTCTGCAGGTTCAAAATGCCAAGGCCCCAAATTGACAAGTTAGAATATAAAAAATTATAAATCTTATACATAACTAAAGAGACAATCAACCATACAGAGAAAGTCTATAGAATGGGAGATCTTTTTGAGCTATACATCTGACAGGATTAATGTCTGGAATATTGAAAGAACAAAGAAAAAAAAGGAGTCAAAAATACTAATGACTTACTAAAGAAAAAGGGGGGGCTGGGGTTTGAGCAGAGATTTAACCAAGAAAATAAAATCTAAGAAACCTTTCAAAGAATATTTCAAAGAATGTTTGTTATCTCCTAGGGAAATGCAAACAAAACAATGTTGTGATTTTATCTTTCCCTAAGAATGGTGGCAAAGTTCAACAAAACACCTGACACCCAAAGCTGGAGGGTCTGGGGTTCAAAGGTGGGGAATGGAAATTCACGTCACTCACTGCTGGTGGGATTGAAAATTATTGTAGCCTCAGACTCCTCTCCATTTCCATCCCTGCAGTTCTTTCAGACAGGAACAGTTATGGGTCAGAGGTTTGAATGTGGAATGGCAACTCTCTCTCTCACTTGATGCTCTTTCTTCCTGCAGGAGTTGGGCTCTATAAGCTATCTCTTCCTAATGTTTGGCAACAGGCCCAAAGTATGATCCAGCTCAATGGGAGGCCCCAAGGCCTAACACTATTACTGAGGCTATGGAGAGCTTACAAACAGGGACCTATCATGACTGCCCTCCAAAAGACCAAACAAGCGGCAGAAAGAGTCAAATGCAGGTATTTGCACCCAACCAGTGGACAAAAGCAGCTGTTCCATGTAGTTGAATTAGAGAAAAACTGGAAGAAGCTGAGGAGGAGGGTGACCCTGTAGGGGGACCAGCAGTCTCAATTAATCTGGACCCCCAGATCTCTCAAACATTGGACCACCAATCAGGCAGCAAATACCAGCTTATATGAGGCCCCTAACACATATACAGCAGAGGGCTGCTGGGTCTGTGTTCAGTAAGAGAAATGCAGAAAATGCAATGATAGATGGCATCTGGATTCTCCAAACATTTGTTTTCCTTTTCAGCATACATATAATTATTTTTTCAGTAGTGACTAAAATATTATAAATCCTTTTTTAGAGAGTTCAGAAGAAAGAAGACTTAGATAATAAAGGAACTGAAAAAAGTGCTTTCTAAGTTACAAGTGATAGAACAAAATTCAGAGAATCATAAAGACATTTTAGATGAATCTAATCTAAAGCTTACAATGTCACCTTGTAAGAAGACTGCAAGAGGAAGTCTATAACTGTTTTTAAAAAAAAAAACTAAAATGATTTTTCCAGTCTTGAAAAGGAAATCAGTACCAGAGGAATAGTGTCTGCTAGGTTATCACGGATTTATTTGAGTGGCAGCTCACAGAGGCACAAAATTTACAAATATTTAAAGAAGCAATAAAAGCCTATGGTGTTCCATCATTCTATAGCTGGTAGCCATATTCAATATTATTTTAGCTTTATTTCTCTCTTCATGATTTGTTTTCAAGTAATTTCCCATTTTCATAAGAGAGTAATTTTCCATCAATGGCTAAAATATATCTTAGCTTTTCCCTAACAACATAAATAATATCATTTATCCTTCAAATTACTCCATGAAATTGAAAATTATTCATGAATAAAGAAATAAAATGTGTGTTGTCTTAAGTAGGTGACAAAACTCCAAAAATGATTTTTCTCTATGTAGTCTTATTTCTTTGCTTTTGAATTTTGTTCATTTAAATTTTTTTCAGTTTTATTTCTTCTCATCTTCTACACTAATATTTTCCACTAATAGCCTGGTAATATTGAAACCTTTTATTTTTTTTTGTAGTTCAAAAGGATATGAAATGATATTTAAATTTCAATTGATATACAATTGGCATATTTTTCCTATCATAATATCATTCAAGTATGAGTTAGTTTAACCTTGAAATCTTGTCTTGACACTTTAAACCTTAGGGACTCTGAATCATTTTAAGTTTCTGTAATAACCTATGCTAATCATTTGTAGAATTTTTGTGTTATCTTTATAGTTATTCCTGTATGTGTTTGAATCCTTTATTAAAATTCAGACCTGTGATAAATTACAACATTCACAATGGCTTCTACATGACCCATCCCAGATACTGCATTTTTTATAGATAAATATTCTTAGTTGAAGAATCAGGTCAAGAAAGATCACAGACAGAAATGATACGGCTAATTAACACTTTTTTGGATTGCAAAAAACAATTTATTGATTTGATTTTGCAAAGTTTTCTAACTCTCATAAGGAATACAAATTTGATCATTTCTTGAATGGCATATTTTACATATTTGGCTTTACTTCAAACCTGTCAGTCTGTAGAATTTAACATCATTTGTGAACATTTAAAAAGGTTTTTTTTTGTAAAAACATAAGAAATTCATAACTGCTAAGCAATGCTGGTGCATGCCTATAACTCCAGCATATGGGAGGCAGATTAATCTCTGAGTTTGTGGCCAGGTTGATCTATAGAGCGAGTTCCAGTATAGCCAAGATACACAGAGTAATCCTGTCTCAACACACACACACACACACACACAACACACACACACACACACACACTCACATATTATAACCTAAAATAAAGGCTTATGCACAAACCATATGTAAAATTTTAATATTTAGGAAAAATTTGGTGAAATATTTTAACTTTAGTGTTATCAGTAATATTACTGAAAATAAAATCTAGGTCTGTGAAGCAAAGGTATCCTTTATTTTATAATATTTTTATTATATGAATTTAGTGTATTATATGTATTTAGGTTAGTATGAGTGTTAACATACCACAGCATGTATGTGGTGTTCAGAGAACAACTGTGTCAGTCATTTGTCTCCTTCCATCATCATGAGGTGTCTAGAATATGAAGCCAGATTGAAAGCCTTGTTAGTCAGTGCACTTTTCCTCACCAAGTCATCTCCTCAGCCCATTTCCCCCACTAAAGGTAACATGAATCCATTCTAGACAATTTAGCAAGCATTCACAGGCCAAGGAAAAGAAAGAGATTATACCTTCATGTGTCCCAGTGAGTGCAGCTAATGCCTGAGGATATAACTGGAAAGACTGTGCCAAAGAGAAAGCACCAATCTTTTCTATTACTACTTGTGGGGTAGTAATATAGCAGAACTCCTGTGACCTCTTTTGATGAGAATGACAAAGTATCTTGGAAGACAGAAGTTCTTATTGAGGAAAAAATGAAAAAAAACAGTTTTATTAAAGAAAGTTCATGGCTCCTTTCATGATGGGAGGCATCACCTAACTGGGTATTTGAAAAAGGACCCATGATTGTGAGTTTTATATAACCCAAAGGTTTTCTAATTTTTCCTTTTGCTCTAGTAGAGTAGGACTTAAGTCCAATCAGGATTATTGTTGGTTATATGAAAAGCTGGTTATTTTTTTATTAATTTCATGCCACTATTGTACAAATGGGCAAGCTTTCTATGCTAGTAATTACTAAAGGTAACAGTGTTCATGGGTAAATTTGATTGGTGATCACTTTTCTATTCGGGTAGAACCATAACGTGTTTTATCACCACCAAAGCAAGACAAAAGGGCTAAATCTTACAGCCCCACTACCAGGTTAATATTTCCATGTTCCATTACTCTGGTTTATGGTGTCTTCAGAAATAAGCTCTCACTATCAAGTTTTGGAGAGTAACTAAGAGCATTGGCGATTCCCTATGGTGTTTGGAATCTATGGGCCTCATTGAATAACTCTAAAAGAGGTAACCCATTCCTGACATTAGGCTTTATAGTAGTTGGGCTGTGACTTCTACAATGATCATTGTTATCAATCAATGATAAATTGTTATCATCAAGATAAATTGATTTGAACTCTGTCTCTCTGTCTCTCTCTGGCTCCATCTCTCTCTCTCTCTCTCTCTCTCTCTCTCTCTCTCTCTCTCTCTCTCTCTCTCTCTGTCACACACACACACACACACACACACACACAACATATATATTGTTTATAGAAATATGCAATAGTAGGTATTTCCTTTCAAAAGTTCTCAGTACTATTTTTTTCTTCTTCATAATCCCTTGACTATTCTACTGTTCCTTCCTCATGCCAGCTGAACCTTTCCTACTCTATTATTTCCCATTAAGACTTTATAATACTATTCTCTACTTTCTTTCCTTGAAAAACTATGATTCCTTAGTAATATTCTAACTTCTATGGGAATTCCAAATGAAACAAATGAATTTGAAATTTCAAAGCTAACCTTCACAAATGAGACACTATCAAATAAAATTTTTTTCAGCATATAAACTACCTCTCTCACAATTATTGCTTCAATCCCCTTGCATTTATCAGCAAATTTCATCACTGATTTTTATCAACGATAGAATAATATGCCATTGCATAATGTACCACATTGTTGCCATCCATTCTTCAGTTGATCTACTGTAAATAGAGCCACAGTGGAGCAGTAATTTATATACTAGGTCATAGAATCTTATGTGTATATGTTCAAAAGTGATATAACTATAACAATTTATCTACCCAAGACTTGGAAACAACTATAAAACGGTGGTGTAATATAACACCAATATTAGTGGATTACTATAAGAAAATGGTGTTTTCTTAATGTAGTTGAGTTGAACAAACAAATTCATAACAGCTTGTAAAAATATGCCCAAGACCTTTACAAACTTATATTCGACTAAATTCCAGCATGAAAAGCTGTGGAAATGAAATCCCACCTCTAGCCAAGGAGCTATAGACAATTTTTAGTTGCTGGGAGTGGAGGAGTTGATTTCTTTTAATTGGACTGCCACTCATACTAGGAAAAATGGGCAGGACAAATTGTATCAACAAGTATAAAGCAGACTCAAACTGAGTTGGTAAGAAAAAGTGGTGGATAAAGAATGAATTGATGATATGTTAAAACAATTAAAGAACATTATACAGAACTCTCAAAGAATATATATTAAAATTTACATAGTTGATATATTTTCAATAGAGATTTGAGAACTCTAGTAATAGATTAACCAAGAACATCAATTTATAAAACTGGACTTTGTTACTTTGGAACTTTTTGATTTCAGTAATGGTTTAGAATAGTCAATTCTTCATTTTAATATTTTTGTAGATATTGGGTTACAAAATAATATTTAAAATGTCCAATAATATTTTATATATGAGAAGTAACTATTGTACATTTGCTAGAATAAAATGTGCACCTGGGACGACAATGGAGGAGTTAGGGGAAGGACTGAAGGAGTTGAAGTGGTTTGCAACCCCATAGGAAGAACAACAATGTTAACCAGCCAGAGGTCCCAGAGTTCACAGGGACTAAACCACCAACCAAAGGAGGGACACATGGGTCCAGCCACATAAGTAGCAAAGGATGGTCTTATTGGGCATCAATGGAAGGAAGGCCCTTGGTCCTGAAAAGGCTCGATACCCCAGTGTAGGGAAATTCTGGAGCAGTGAGGTGGAAGTAGGTAGATGAATGCGGAGTACCCTCATAGAAGCAGGGGAGAGTGTGGTGGGATAGGGGGTTTGGGGAGGAGAAACAGGGAAGGTGGATAACATTTGAAATTTAAATAAATAAAATAACCAACAAAAATTAAAAATAAATAAAAAATAAAAAATCAAATAAATTGTGCACATGTGATGTAGACAAGCAGGACTCCAAGAACACTGTGTCATTGTCCCCTGAAATATAGATGAATTTTTGGTTAATATAATCTCATTCAAATTTTATATGACAGAAGAGTAATTGAAAAATAGCTGGGGTAACGTTTAGAAAAATGTAGTTATATCACATATGAGACAGACACAGCACATGAAAATATTATTTTACTCAAAAGATTAGATTGAAGAATTGAATATTATTTTATACTTTGAATAATATCTGAGCACACAAATTATTATGAAACCTGTAGAGCACTAATGAAAACAAAGATAAATTTTCCTTCTGCGTCTTCATGTAAATATTTATTTATGTACATATATTTACATAGATATACATTTGTGACTAAAACATATAAATGTGAGATGGAAGAAGAGATTTCTATAAGGAATTTATTAATGATCAAACAATTGTAAAGTTTGGTTATTTGAGCACGGGCAATCAGCAAAAATTGATGCTAACATCTTGAAGATGAAATTATTCTCCAAAGAACCTTTAATGTTCTTTATAGCCTTCTTAGCTGTTGAATGGAACACCCACAGAACAAAGACAAGATCATCACTTAGAATAAAATCACACAGGATAATATATCTCTACTAGAATCCAGCAACACTACCATAGCAGGCAATATGCAATATTATAAAAATGCAATATCATTTAAGTACAAACAAAGACTTCAAAGTAGCATTTATAAATATGTTAGAGGCCCTTAAAGAGGAAATGATTAAATTATGTAACATGATCTATGAAAGCACAAACAAGTCGTGGATGAAATTAATAAAACAGTTGAACACTTCCATATAGAAATGAAATAAATAAAGAAAACACAAACTAAGGGGAAACTGGAAATGGAAAATTCAGAATCTCAAACAGGAACCTCAGAGTCTAGCCTCAACAACTGAATAGAGAGCTGGAAAATAGAAATTCAGTCACTGAAGATGAGATAGAAGATATGGATATTTTAGTCAAAGAAAATAATAAATCAAAAAAAAAAATCCAGAGGTAAAACATGCAGGATCCTTGGAAACTATGAAAAGATCAGAGCTTCTAATAATAGGAATAGAGGACAGAGAAGAAATGTAGGACATGGACTCAGAAAATATTGTCAACAAAATTTCCTAATCTAAGGATTGTATTGCCTGTCAAGATACAAGAAGCAGAATGAACGCCAATAAGATTGAAGCAGAAAAAAATATCCCCATAGCACAACACTCAATCCAAAAAAAAAAGCAAAAGACACAAAAACAAAAACAAAAAAAAGCCAACAACAACAAACAAAACCATAGAACAAATAAAACAACAAAACACTAAAAGATGAAAAAGTCTAATTATTAGAATAACTTTTATACTAAGTCTAAAACGCATAAAGGCATGAAAAGATGTTCTACAGACTTTAAGACACCAGAGGTACCAGCTTAGAATACTATACTCAGCAAAACTTTCAATCACAATAGATGGAGAAAAATAAGGTATTCCATGATAAATCAGTATCCATTTATAGATGTAGCCACAAAGAAGGCAATAGAAGGAAAAATTCAAGCTGAAGATTTTAACCACAACTAAGGAAACAAAATGAACGAATCATAGAGCAGCTAATCAAATTAGAAAGTAAAAAGAAACACCATCAACGCAAAATAATGGGAACCAAGAAACACTGTTCATTTCAACATCAATAGTCTCAATCCCTGCCTCCCCCATTGCAAAAAGAAACAGACCAACAGAATGGATTTTAAATCTTGATGGATCTTTCTGCTACATCCAACAAACACCAACAAAATCAAGGATAGAAATCACACTAACATAAAAAGATAAAATATAATCATTCAAGCAAGCAGATTTAAGAAGTTAGCCAGTAAAATTATTTTAGTATTTGGCAAAATAAACCTCAAAACAAAACTAATCAGAAGAGACAGGGAATGGTACTAAATACTCACCAAAGCAAAAATCTAAAAGGATATTGCAAATCTAAGCATCTATGCACAAAGCACAAATTCATAATGAAACACTACTACAATTTATTTATTCAACCACATATTTGTGCTTAAACATTGATAGTTGGGGATTTCACTACCACACTTTCACTAATAGAGAAGTCATCCAGACAAAAACTAAAAAGTGAAATATTGGAGTTGCCTGAGGATATAGACAACCTAACACATATTTACAAAATTTTCACCAAACATAAAATCATACGCCTTCATCTTGGAATATTGTGAAACTTTCTCCAAAATAGACTACACATTTGGACACAAAACATGTCTCAATGGATATAGGAAAGCTGATATAACACTCTGAATCCTATTTGATTTCCAAAGATTAAAACTGGGTATCAACAACAATAAAAACAACGGATTACAAACTTTGGAGAACTGAACAATTCACCACTGAATTAAAATGGGCCAATAGAGAATTAAATAAAAATTAAAACAACTCAAACACCTATGGGACACAATGGATTCTTCTAAGGGGCAAGTTTATAACAACAAGTACTTACAGAAATCTCATACTATTAACTTAACTGCATGTCTGAGTGTTCCAGAATAAATACAAGATGCAACATTCAAAAGGAGTAGATGGCTAGCAATAATCAAACTTGGGGCTGAAATCAATAAAATGGCAATGAAAAAAAGAAACAAGCAATGTGAAGAATCAGTGAAACAAGAAGTTTTTTTCTGAGAAAATCAAGAAGATGGAGATCCAAATCCAAATTAAATAAAAGGCAAGGGAAGAATATCAATTTTTAAAAATTAGGGTAGATAGGACAGCTATAACAAAAAACATCGAGGAAACCTAGAGAATCATAACATACTTTCAAAATCTGTACTAAACCAAGTTGGAAAATCTAAAAGAAATATGTAATTTTCTTGATATGTACATCTCATCCACACTAACTAAAGTTCAGATAAGCAATTTAAGCAGAACTATAAGGCCCAATTTAAAAGAAGCTGTAACTAAAATCTACAACCACTGCCACCAGCAATAATAACTCAGGCACACCTGGTTTTAGGAAAGAATTCTACCACACTTTTGAAGAAGAGTTAATGCCAATATTTCTCACATTATTTCACAAAATAAAAACAGGAGAAACAATGTCTAGTTCTTTTTACAAGATCATAGTTACTCTGATATACAAACCACATGAAGACTCAGCAAAGCAGGACAATTACAAACCATTCTTAAATAATATTTGCCAAAAATTTCATTTAAAGAATGAAAAAAATTCTCAATAAAATTCTTGCAAATCAACGCAAAGAATATATTGAAAGAATCATTTGCTGTAATCAAGGATGATTCATCACAGAAATGTTGGGATAGCTGAACATAAGAAGTAGATACATTTTATCATCATGTAAACAGACTGAAAGACAAAATCCATATGATCATCTCATTAAAATTAGAAAAAGCTTTTGACAGACCCCTACATGTGTTCATGATAGAAATTCTGTAGAGATTAATTATACAAAGGACATACCTAACATAATAAAAGCAACTTAGGCAATATTAGAACCAACATTGATGTAAATGGAGAGAAAAATCAGAGCATCCACTCTAATTAGAAACAAGAAAATGTACACTCCATATGAATTTAATATAGAACTTTGATTCTTAACAAAGCAATTCAATCACTAATAAAGGGGATACAAACAGAATGAGAGAATGGCAAAGTATTTGCAATTGATCATAAGAAAAAACCCTCTATGAAAAACTTAGAGTTAAAAAACACTTTCAGCAATATAGCTAGATAAAAATTATCACAAAAAATCACTAGTCTTCCTATTAAAAAATGAAAAGTGGAATAAGAAATAAATTAGGGGAAAACAACTTTCATAAAAGCCTCAAAATATAGTATTGTGTAATGCTAATTAAGCAAGTGAAAGACTTCTATAATAAAAGCATTAAGACATTGAAAAAATTTGGAGATGATTCAGAAAATTCCCTCATGCTCATGGATCAGCTGGAATAATACAGTAGAAATGATCATCCTATAAAAGTTATCTCCAGATTCCATGTAATCCCTATCAAAATTCTAAAATAATTTTTCTGAAAAATGAACAGGACAATTTTCAGCTTCATATGGAAATGAAAACAAGATCACAACATAGCTAAATCGCTCCTGACTATTAAAAAGTTCTGTACATATTATCCATGCCCAATCTAAAATAGTACTACAGAAGTATTATAATAAAAAATAGTTTGTGCTGGTGTGAGCATGTTTGTGCATGCCTATGTAAGTGTTTCTTGTGATTTTATTTGCCTTGTCATGTTGTTTGGTGGTTTTTGATCTGTTTGATTTTGTTTTACAATATTGTATTGTGTTTTATTATTATTATTCCTTCTATGATTTTTTGTTTTGTATAGAGAGTCAGAAATAGAGTGGATCTAGATGAGAGTGCAGAAGCAGAGGAAATGAGAGAGAAGAGAAAAGGGAAATCATAATCAGAATATAACATATGAGATAAATTATATTTAAAATACAAAATACACATTTAGACATCTGAGATCTGGGAAGCATCATAATATCTTCAGTAAATAAATGAATTTCTCTATAGTTAAGACAGAGGTAATTTGTTTGTAAGATAGGTTTTAAACCTATTGTAATATGTTGTTTTTATATTTCTATAATCAAATTTCATTTTGGTGAAATTTATGAGAACATTTCTTACTATGCAAAGAAACTTTGGCAGTAAATATCTACCTGATGGTGAAAAAGTTACACCAGCTTCAATAAACTTCATAACAAGGTGGTGTATGTCTATTCACCAGTAAGTGTGAGCTTTGTAACTCTTGAGACTACCACTCTACACTAAACTACCAGCAATTTAAAAATATATATTTTAATTAAATATAATTACTTCACTTAATCCCTCCCATTTCCTTACTCTAAATACTCTAAGGTGCTATCGCCACTCTCTAACAAACTCATGACCTCTTTCTCTTTATAGAATTAAGTACAGGAACTGTGTAATGAAATTTTATAATACAGAATTTATTTTTATCACACTTTAGTAAAAATAGCATTCTAGATGTGTTTTGTAAGCATATTAACTTTTTTATTACTATTATTTCTATATTTTACAATATTATTTTAGTATATTTAACAGTAATTTTTGCCCACTGATTTTATTGTATTTACTTAGAACAGAATTTACCATGTATCATAAGCAGGTAGTGAAACATGACCTCCTGACCTGCAGTCTTAGGCTTAGAAATAGGTGTTAAACACCTATATTAAAAATATATGGCAATATTAATAAAATTGTATTAGGGAGACAGACCAACTGCTTTAATCCAGTATTGGGTTAAAGAGTCTTTCTAATGTGTGAGCATTTTGTTTCAAATGATGTCATAAAATGTCTATGCCCACAAATATAGCTTTATAGTCCAACTACATTGTTTTATTGTCTGAAAATTATGTATATTCAATCAAAAGATTATGATCAAAAGGTTCATCACATTATAAACATTTTCCCAAAGCAGCATATGTATGTATGTATGTACATATACACATATATACTCTCATCTTGAGATAGAAATAAAAATAGATGTAGTTATAAATAACATATTAGATAGATAGAAAGAAAGAAAGATAGATAGACAGACAGACAGACAGCTACAATGCTGCTTGAGAAGGCAGATGACATTTTTAACCATAGATAAATGATGGGTGCACATAATGACATAAAAATTGAACTAAGACAGGGCTTCCCCTTCACTCTCAAATCAATAAGTAATCGTGTAAAAATGTGTAAAGATAATAGTGGATTAATATGTTGTTTATATCACACATTGAATTATACCCATTTTCTATTATCTTAGCAGTCATAGAGTAACTTCTGTTAGATCTTCAAATCTAAATTATCATTTCTCTGATGTTTTTAGGCTACTAGACATATTTATACTCAAAGTGGATATAGTAATTTTACCAAATAATTGGTGTTCTGCTCAGGAAGTCAGTTAATGGAGACTTGAGGATAATAGAACTGGCCTTAAAATTTATACTTATGTCAATTCCAGAGAAAATTTTCTTATCTGTGTTCCAAATACAGTCATCATAGCTTAATTTCTATTTGAGATTTCTTATGGGGAGGCCTAGAATGAATAAAGAAAATTACTTTCAAATATTTTCATAGCTTAAAATAAATAATTCATATTTTCTTTATGTGACATTATTGCATCTCTACATATAGAAATATAAATAAAAGTTTTATGTCCAAAATTTAATTATTTAGGAATTTCATTGACTTTTGCTATGATGGCATAGTAGGTGGTATTAGGAATTATCAAAGAATAATTTATTAATTACTTTGAAAATAGGTTTTTGTTTTAGGACAGCTTACGTGTACAAATTTTGAGAAAACAGTATAGAGTTCTTGCATTCACTCATTCACTTTTATGTGTTAATAATAGTATCATATTATTATATTTGATGAAGTAACATTAATTTCTGTGCTTATCAATTCACAGTGTAACTATCTGACATCCATAGCTTGTTTAGATTTTCTGTTTTTACCTTTATTCTCTCCTAAGGTAACAGGTTGGATTAAATGTTTATAATGGTCATATTGCATACATTCCCATCTCTTAATTTCTGAGATTTTCTTTTCAGTGACATTGAAAGAGCTGGGTAATTATATTTCCAAGAATTATTTGTCCTCCCCTTTCTGATAACAAAACAAATATCTGTCTTTATCTGAAATAATCTGTGGTGTGTCAATAAATATTTTTATGTTTTTACATTCAATCTTTTATAAGCTAAACATAAGTTTACACAGATGTCTCAAATTCTAAGTCATAACTGCCTGAGTTTTTCTTGATTCCTCATGATATATATTGTGAAATTCTCAACTGCCCAGTAAAAAACATTGTTCTGTCTTCTGCTATCATTTCCCTTGATCCATTCCCAAGCAATTAAACACCACAATTACCATTTTATTATTACTAATGGTAGTAGTAATAGTGGTAGTGGTGGTAGTGGTGATAGTAGTATAAGTAGTAGTAGTAGTAGTAGTAGTAGTAGTAGTAGTAGTAGTAGTAGCAGTAGTAGTACGGTTTTTGAGGCAGGGTTTTGCCCTGTAACTACTTCTGTGGATCAGGCTAGCTTCAAACTCAGACATCCACAAACCTCTCCTTCCAAGTGCTTGTATTAAGGTATGTGCCAGAATCCCAATCCTTTTTATGTATAAATGCAGACCTGTAAACTAGGGTGTAAGGCTTTGTGTAGTCTATTCAATCTTTAGTCCCACAGTATTCTTTCATTCCACTGGGTAATCATCATCCACTCCTGAAATGACTCTCCAACTGATTGTTATTGTCATTCAATTGTAAAGCAAGATTGTTTCATCAGGCTGCCCTACTTTTACCTTCACCAAATTGTTTAAGACTATTTTGAACACTGCCAAGCATTAAGATTAATCTCCAGTGCTGAGAAACTTAACAAGAGTTCAAAATAATGCATTTTCTTTTAAAAAATACCATAGAATAAATGCACTGACTTGTAGTTTACTTACTCATGTCCCAACACAAATAATTAGCCACCAATAAAACTTTTAGTGTCTCATACATTTCCTCTTTTGAGAGATTTATTTATTTATTTTTCACTCCAGACTTTATTCCCCAACCCTGCGTCCACCCTCCAACAGTTCACATCCCATACGTTCTCCCCACCCCCAGTCTCCACAAGGATGTCCCCACTACCCAACACCCACTACCCACTACCCACCCAACCAGACCTCTAAACTCTCTGGGCTCTCCAGTCTCTTGAGGATTAGATGCATCTTCTCTGACTGAACACAGACCGTCACTGTATATGTGTTGGGGGCCTCATATCAGCTGGTGTATGCTGCCTGGTTGGTGGTCTAGTGTCTGAGAAATATCAGGAATCCAGTTCAATTGAGACTACTGGTCCTCATGCAGGGTTGCCCTCCTCCTCAGTTGCTTCCAGCCTTTCCCTAATTCAACCACAGGGGTCAGCAGCTTCTGTTCATTGGTTGGGTGCAAATCTGACTCTCAGCTGCTTGTTGGGTCTTCCTGAGGGCACCCATGATAGGTCTCTTTTAGTGAGTGCTCCATACCCTCAGTAATAGTGTCAGGCTTTGGGACCTCTCCTTGGGCTAGATCCCACTTTGGGCCAGTGACTGGACCTTCTTTTCCCCAGGCTCCTCTCCATTTCTATCCCTGCAGTTCTTTCAGACCTGAACAATTATGGGTCAGAGTTTTGACTGTGGGATGACAACTCCCTCCCTCACTTGATGCTCTGTTTTTCTGCTGGAGATATTTTTTAACTGACTCTGTTAAGGCAGTATTAATATGGCTTGCAAGCAGAAAATTAATTTTAAATATTGATACATTATTGTTGTTCTACAGCTGTTTACAGTGTTTATAACAATAATATTCTACCAAACAACAGGATATATTTAAAATATTTGCTGTGATCATACACCAACTTACCTAGCATTTATTTTCTAAATTACAAACACACACACACACACACACACACACACACACACACACACACACACACACACACACACACATAGTGCCAGGGAATGTGTAGGAACTCCAAAGATCACTGTGAAGCCAATCTGATGCAATCACAACAGGGTCTTTATTCCAGCTTGTCCTGCTTAACTCAATTCTGACTCACAGGATGGTTATGGTGGAGAAAAATGCCCGAATATTCATTAAGATAAGGTTTTATAGAAAGCTGCAAGCCAGTGGTGAGTGTTTCTAGCCTGGTAAGCATCTACTTAGCCATTTAAAAAACCCAGTGTTAGCATAATTGGATGGTGCTGGGAGCCACACCATAAACTTCTAATTTTTTCCTAATTGGTGGATTTTAGGCAGAAAATGGGCTTGTTGGGAGTTAAACTGGAAACTGGTGTTAAATGCTGGATTTCTTGGGGGTGCGGGGCAGGGATTAACCTGGAGATGCAGATCATGTTGCAGTTAGCCTAGACACTGGAGCTAGGCTTGGGTTTTGTTGCAGGGGCAGTAACTTGGAAACTAATGCTAGCTACTGTATGTCCTGTTAGTTTACTTGAGTTTAATCTTAGGTCAGGTTTTTTTAAGATGGAGTTTGAACCCAAAAATTTGGCCACTCAACACAGACACACACACACACACACACACACACACACACACACACACACAAACACACACACACACATACACACAGAGAGAGAGAGAGAGAGAGAGAGAGAGAGAGAGAGAGAGAGAGAGAGAAAAGAAACCTACTTTCCAAATAAGATTTAAATTTGGTTATGCAAGATCTTTCATTGTGTACTTTAGTAGATACATTCAAGGTTCACAGAACAGAAATTATTTAAGTAACACTTGGGTTTTTTAAATGGTAACAATAATAAATAAGCAACCTTCCCACAGGCAGCATTTTATAATCTTCCTACTGCCTGACAGCTGGACCTCTTTAATAGCTCAAACCACAACTGATTGGCTAATGCCACCTGTTCAGCAAGAAATTCAAAAGCTATTTATCTGTATGAAATAAGCATACTTTGAGTAACATATAAAATATTCTGTAATCGGGAGCTTGAGTAGAAAATAAAAGCTGTAGCTATGAATATAATGTATAATTTTCTAAAACATTTAATATACAAATACTCAATGAAAAGCCAAATCATTATGATGCGTCCCTTTTCTCTACATACCATAGTTGAAATGAAAAGATTTTACATTAGCTTGATCTTCCCCTTACCAGGTGTGTTGTCTTTGAAAAGGTGTTTATCCTTTAAAATAGCAATTTATACATCACAGATGTATTTAATTCATGTTTCTCACAAATAATAAATAATAAAATTAATGACAACCAGTTTGCCATTATGATAGTAAGGAATTTTAATAAATGTTGATTTCTCTGAACTAAAACCTGTAAAGTAAGTTACATTAAAAATATTTGTACCTAAAATAATAATTTTTGACAGGCCATATATAAATATTTTTATCATCAGGCATAGTTTGTGCTTTTCCTCCAATAAGAAATTCAATTCACCTTATTGGATATTATAAATCTCATTACTATTAATATTTATCTAAAGTATTGTGGTTGAGTAAAAGATATCTCTGCCTCAGCAGCATGTAACAAATATCATTCTATTATTGTTTGTTGTGATCCAGGATTTTGAGAAAAACTCAGGTAGGAGAGCATTGGTCAGGTCTCACTTGGAATCACTCCTGCTGGTTAGTTAGATAATAAATGGAACAAGAGTATCTTGAGCATTAAATAGTCTAAACATCTACCATCACCTGTTGACGTGGCTAAGAATGATATCCTGTGGCTTGAAAATTTTCTAAAGTTTACAGCAGTCCTACACATACCCACTGCACCATGGCAGATCCATGGCCTGTGTCACTTTTAAAATAAAACCAGGTAAAAGCTCCACTGATTATCAGACTGTTGAAGATTTTAATACCCTAAAGACCACACAGTAGTCACAAACTAATCAAGAATCCTCCTCCACTTTTGAAGGGTGAGTGGAATGTTCACGCTATAAAAATGTACATGTATAGGGAGCAAAAGAAAAAGTGTATGTGTGTTTTAACATGGGTACAACCTGTCAGGACTTCAAGATGATCTACTCCATGAGAAACTGGCAATGCCATTATCCAAATGAGAAAGGTTCAAGAAAAATGAGAGTTTGGGTATCAGTGTTCATACATGGTTGATCAGTATGTGCAAAAGTTAGTAACTGAAATTTCCTCCTTCTAGATATATAGAACCTGACCCTTTAGCCTACAGGGACAACCTACAGAGACTAGAAAACCATTATTCTTGTGCAATGCCTAAGAAATATAACATTGCTCTATGCTTTGGTGGCAGTAGTAAGAGAAGTGACAAAGCTCAAACTGATCCCAGGTTTACTCCATTTTATTCATTACCGTACTGGCCCTAGCCAGGATTTCAGGATCTATGCTTATCCTATCTTGGCAAATGGAACTCAAAAAGAAACTTAGAAGTAGATAGACACCTGAGTTACAGGAACTCACACTGAACCTTGCATTCAGACCAGAGGAGAGAATATTCTTGAAAGAAAGTTTCAGAAAAAGTATAAAGAAAAAATGGTATGTACTTTATCTATTGGGTATAAGTTGGGACAAATACATCTAAATATATGTAGTTATATGCTAATACTTTGAAAGAAATAGCAAGGACAAGTAACTTCCAGAGATAGGTGGCTATATTTTGAAGCATTGAAGGCGTTTATGAGAAACTGTGGAAGTATGTATGTTAAAAACACTTGCACCCAGGAAGTGTGCCCTTGGTTTATAGTGAGCACAAAGGCTACAAAGATTAATATAATAAAAATAGCCATATTCCTGGAAATAATCTCCAGATTCAATGCAATCCCCATCAAAATTTCAACTCAATTCTTCATAGAGTTAGAAAGAGCAATTCTCACATTCATTTGGAATAACAAAAACCCAGGACACTGAAAACTAT
Organism: Tokudaia tokunoshimensis; assembly: GCA_036184795.1. Lineage (NCBI taxonomy): Eukaryota > Metazoa > Chordata > Mammalia > Rodentia > Muridae > Tokudaia > Tokudaia tokunoshimensis. The sequence continues at coordinate 24,232,726 of BTHU01000014.1, forward strand.
CCTCAACAATAAAAGTACTTCTGGCAGAATCACCATCCCTGACCTGAAGCTGTATTACAGAGCAATAGTGATAAAAACTGTATATTATTGGTACAGAGACACACAGGAAGATCAATGGAATAGAATTGAACACTTAGAAATGAATCCACACATCTATGGTCACTTGATCTTTGACAAAGGAGCAAAAACCAGCCAGTGGAAAAAAGATAATATTTTCAACAAATGTTGCTGGTTCAACTGGAGGTAAGCATGTAGAAAAATGGAAATCAGCATGTAGAAGAATCGAAATCAATCCATTTTTATCTCCTTGTACAAAGCTCAAGTCCAAGTGGATCAAGAACCTCCACATAAAACCAGATACACTGAGTCTAATAGAAGGGAAAGTGGGGAAGAGTCTTGAACACATGGGCTACAAATATTCAGTTATCAGTGAGTGCTTACCATGAGTGATCTTTTGTGAATGGGTCACCTCACTCAGGATGACATTCTCCAGTTCCACCCACTTGCCTAAGAATTTCATGAATTCATTGTTTTAATAGCTGAGTAGTATTCCATAGTGTAAATATACCACATTTTCTGTATCCATTCCTCTGTTGAGGGACATCTGGGTTCTTTCCAGCTTCTGGCTATTATAAATAAGGCTGCTATGAACATAGTGTCCTTATTGCATGCAGGGTAAGCCTCTGGGTGTATGGCCAGGAGTGGTATAACAGGATCCTCTGGGAGGGCCGTGCCCAGTTTTCTGAGGAACCGCCAGACTGCTTTCCAGAGTGGTTGTACCAGTTTGCAATCCCACCAGCAATGGAGGAGTGTTCCTCTTTCTCCACACCCTCACCAGCACTGACTTTCTCCTGAGTTTTTGATCTTAGACATTCTGACTGGTATGAAGTGAAATCTCAGGGATGTTTTGATTTTCATTTCCCTGATGACTAAGGATGTTGAACCTTTCTTTTTTTTTTATTATTTATTTTATTTTATTTTATTTTTAATTTACATTCCAAATCATTTCCCCTTTCCCGTTTCCTCCCTCCCCGAACGTCCCATAAGCCCCCTTCCCTCTCTCTTTTCTCCATTCAACCCCCTCTCCTTACTCTGTCCTGGCGTTCCCCTACATCCAGTCTTTCCAGGACCAGGGGGTCTCTCCTTCCATCTTCTTAGAAATCTATTGATATGCAGATTGTGTCTAGGGTATTCCGAGATTCTGGGTCAATATCCCCTTATCAGTGACTGCATACCATGTGTGATCTTTTGTGATTGGGTTACCTCACTAAGGATGATATTTTCCAGTTCTGACCATTTGCCTAGGAATTTCGTGAATTCATTGTTTTTAATTGCAGAGTAGTATTCCATTGTGTAGATATACCACATCTTCTGAATCCATTCCTCCGTTGAGGGACATCTGGGTTCTTTCCAGCTTCTGGCTATTATAAATAAGACTGCTATGAACATAGTGGAGCATGTGTCCTTATTGCATGCAGGTAAAGCCTCTGGGTATATGCCCAGGAGTGGTATAGCTGGATCCTCCGGGAGTGTCATGCCCAGTTTTCTGAGGAACCGCCAGACTGCTTTCCAGAGTGGTTGTACCAGCTTGCAATTCCACCAGAACTGGAGGAGTGTTCCTCTTTCTCCACATCCTTGCCAACAACTGCTGTCTCCTGTGTTTTTGATCTTAGTCATCCTGACTGGTGTGAGATGGAATCTCAGGGTTGTTTTGATTTGCATTTCCCTAATGACTAAGGATGATGAACATCTCTTTAGGTGCTTCTCAGCCATTAGATATTCTTCAGGTGAGAACTCTTTGTGTAGCTCTGTACCCCATTTTTTAATAGGGTTACTTGCCTCTCTGGAGTTTAACTTCTTGAGTTCTTTGTATATATTGGATATTAGCCCTCTGTCGGATGTAAGGTTGGTAAAGATCATTTCCCAGTTAGTTGGTTGCTGCTTTGTCTTTTTGACAGTGTCTTTTGCCTTGCAAAAACTTTGTAATTTAATGAGGTCCCATTTGTCTATTCTTGATCTTAGAGCATAAGCTATTGGAGTTCTGTTCAGGAAATTCTCCTCTGTGCCCATATGTTCAAGGTTCTTCCCTAGTTTCCCTTCTATTAGTTTCAATGTGTCTGGTTTTATGTGGAGAACACAATGAGAAGACCAAACCTAAGGATTGTAGGTATAGAAGATGAACCTTTCTTTAGGTGTTTCTCAGCCATTTGATATTCCTCAGGTGAAAATTCTTTGTTTAGCTCTGTACCCCATTTTTAATGGGGTTATTTTGCGCTCTGGAATCTACCTTCATGAGTTCTTTGCATATCTTGAATATTATCACTCAGTCGGATGTAGGGTTGGTAAAGATCTTTTCCTAGTTTTTTGGCTGCCACGTTGTCCTTTTGACAGTGTCCTTTGCCTTACAGTAAATTTGTAATTTTATGAGGTTCCATTTGTCGATTCTTGATCTTAGAGCATAAGATACTGGTGTTATATTCAGTAAATTTTCCCCTGTGCCCCTATGTTCAAGGCTCTTCCCCAGTTTCTTTTTTATTAGTTTCAGTGTTTCTGGTTTTATGTTGTGGTCCTTGATTCACTTGGACTTGAGCTTAGTATAAGGAGATAAGAATGGATTGATTTGCCTTCTTCTGCATGCTGACCTCAAGTTGAACCACCACCATCTATTGGAAAGGCTATATTTTTTCCATTGGATAGGTGTAGCTCCTTTGTCTAAGATCAAGTGACCATAGGTGTGTTGGTTCGTTTCTGATCTACCTGCCTGTCAGTGTACCAATACCATGCAGTTTTTAACACTATTGCTCTGTAGTACTGCTTGAGGTCAGGGATACTGATTCCCCCAAAAGTTCTTTTACTGTTTTTTTTCTACATTTTTTTATTTACATTCCAAATGATTTCCCCTTTCCCGTTTCCTCCCTCCCCGAAAGTCCCATAAGCCCCCTTCCCTCCCTCTGTTCCCATTCATCCCCCTCTCGCTTCTCTGTCCTGGTATTCCCCTACATACAGTCTTTCCAGGACCAGGGGTCTCTCTTTCCATCTTCTTGGAAATCTATTGATATGTGAAATGCTCTTTTACTGTTGAGAATTGTTTTAGCTATCCTGGGTTTTTTGTTATTCCAGATGAATTTGAGAATGGCTCTTTCTAACTCTATGAAGAAGGAGTTGGGATTTTGATGGGGATTGCCTTGAATCTATATATTGCCTTTGGCAGGATAGCCATTTTTACTATATTAATCCTGCCAATCCATGAGCATGGAAGATCTTTCCATCTTCTGAGGTCTTTTTCAATTTCTTTATTCAGAGACTTGAAGTTCTTATCATAGAGATCTTTCACTTGTTTGGTTAGAGTCACACCAAGATACTTTATATGGTTTGTGGCTATTGTGAAGGGTGTCATTTCCCTAATTTCTTTCTCAGCCTGTTTATCATTTGAGTATAGGAAGGCTACTGATTTGCTTGAGTTAATTTTATATCCTGCCACATTGCTGAAATTGTTTATCAGCTATAGGAATTCTCTGGTGGAGTTTTTTGGGTCGCTTAAGTATACTATAATATCATCTGCAAATAGTGATAATTTGACTTCTTCCTTTCCAATTTGTATCCTTTGACCTCCTTTTATTTTATAATTGTTCTAGCTAGAACCTCAAGTACTATATTGAATAAATATGGAGAGAGACGGCAGCCTTGTACAGTCCCTGATTTTAGTGGGATGACTTCAAGTTTATCTCCATTTTGTTTGATGTTGGCTACTGGTTTGCTGTATATTGCTTTTACTATGTTTAGGTATGGGCCTTGCATTCCTGTTTTTTTCAAGACCTTTAACATGAAAGGATGCTGAATTTTGTCAAATGATTTTTCAGCATCTAATGAAATGACCATGTGTTTTTTTTTCTTTGAGTTTTTTATGCAGTGGGTTACATTGATGAATTTCCTTATATTGAACCATCCCTGCATCCCTGGGATGAATCCTACTTGATCATGTTAAATGATTGTTTTGATGTGTTCTTGGGTTCGGTTGGCAAGAATTTTATTGAGTATTTTTGCATCAATATTCATAAGGGAAATTGGTCTGAAGTTCTCTTTCTTTGTTAGATCTTTGTGTGATTTTGGTATCAGCGAAATTATGGTTTCATAGAACGAGTTGAGTAGTGTTCCTTCTGTTTATATTTTGTGGAATAGTTTGAAGAGTAATGGTGTTAGGTCTTCTTTGAACATCAGATAGAATTCTGCACTAAAACTATCTGGTCATGTTCCTTTTTTTGGTTGGAAGACTGTCAATGACCACTTCTATTTCTTTAGAGGTTATAGGACTGTTTCGATGGTCTATCTGATCCTGCTTAAACTTTTGTAGTTAATATCTGTCTAGGAAATTGTCCATTTTCTCCAGATTTTCCAGTTGTGTTGAAAATAGACTTTTGTAGTAGGATCTGATGATTTTTTGAATTTCCTCAGTTTCTGCTGTTATTTCTTCCTTTTCATTTCTGATTTTGTTAATTTGGATACTGTCTCTATGCCCTCTGGTTAGTCTGGCTAAAGGTTGATCAATCTTGTTGTTTTTTTCAAAGAACCAACTCCTGGTTTTGTTGATTCTTTGAATAGTTCTTTTTGTTTCGACTTGGTTAATTTCAGCCCTGAGTTTGATGACTTGCTGTCTTCTATTCCTCTTGTGTGTATTAGCTTCTTTCTGTTATAAAGCTTTCAAGTGTCCCGTTAAGCTGCTAGTGTATGCTCTCTCCAGCTTCTTTTTGGAGGCACTCAGGGCTATGAGTTTTCCTCTTACCACTGCTTTCATTGTGTCACATAAGTTAGGGTATGTTATGTCTAAATTTTCATTAAATTCTAAAAGCCTTTGATTTCTTTCCTCATTTCTTCCTTGAGCAAGGTATAATTGAGTAGAGCATTGTTCAGCTTTCATGTGTATGTGAGCTTTCTGTTGTTTTTGTTGCTGCTGAAGACCACCCTTACTTCATAGTGATCTGATAGGAGGCATGGAATTAATTCAATTTTCTTATATCTGTTGAGGTCTGTTTTGTGAACAATTATATGGTCAGTATTGGAGAAGGTACCATGAGGTGCTGAGAAGGTATATTCTTTTGATTTAGAATGAAATGTTCAATAGATATCTATTAAATCCATTTGGTCCAAAACTTCTGTTAGTTTTACTGTGTCTCTGTTTAGTTTGTGTTTCCCTGATCTGTATATTAAGGAGAGTGGGGTGTTGAAGTCACCCACATTATTGTGTGGGGTGCAATTTGTGCTTTAAGCCTTAGTAAGGTTTCTTTTACGAATGATGGTGCCCTTGTATTTGGAGCATAGATATTCAGAATTGAGAGTTCTTCTTAGTAGATTTTTCCTTTGATGAGTATAAAGTGTTCTTCTATGTCTTTTTTGATGACTTTTGGTTGAAAGTCTATTTTATCAGATATTAGAATGGCTACTCCAGCTTGTTTCCTGGGACCATTTACTTGCAAAACTGTTTTCCAGCCCTTTACTCTGAGGTAGTATTTGTCTTTGACACTGAGATGCGTTTCCTGTATACAGCAAAATGTTGGGTCTTGTTTACATATCCAGTCTATGTTTTTTTATTGGGAAATTGAGTTCATTGATGTTAAGAGATATTAAGGAAAAGTGATTTTGCTTCCTGCTATTTTTGATGTAATTTGTATGTTTGTGTGGTTATCTTTTTTTGAGTTTGTTGGAAGAAGATTTATTTCTTGCTTTTTCTAGTGTATAGTTTCTCTCCATTTGTTGGTGTTTTCCATTCATTACCCTTTGAAGGGCTGGACTTGTCGAAAGAAACTGTGTAAATTTGTTTTTGTCATGAAATACCTTGGTTTTTCTCCATTTATGGTAATTGAGAAATTTGCTGGATATAGCAGTCTGTGTTGGCCTTTGTGTTCCCTTACGGTCTGTATGACATCTGCCCAGACTCTTCTGGTTTATATAGTCTCTGCTGAGAAGTCCAGTGTAACTCTGATAGGTCTACCTTTATATTACTTGACCTTTTTCCCTTACTGCTTTTAATATTCTTTCTTTGTTTAGTACATTTGGTGTTTTAATTATTATCTGACAGGAGGAATTTCTTTTCTATTCAAACCTATTTGGAGTCATGTGAGCTTCCTGTATGTTCATGGGCATCTCTTTCTTTAGGTTAGGGAAGTTTTCTTCTATAATTTTGTTGAAGACATTTACTGGCCCTTTAGTTTGGAAATCTTTACTCTCTTCTATACCTATAATCCTTAGGTTTGGTCTTCTCATTTTGTCCTGGATTTCCCGGGTGTTTTGGGTCAGGAGCTTTTTTCATTTTTCATTTTCTTTGACTGTTGTATCAATGCTTTCTATGGTATCTTCTGCATCTGAGATTCTCTCTTCTATCTCTTGTATTCTGTTGCTGATGCTTGGATCCATGACTCCTGACTTCTTTCCTAGGTTTTCTATGTCCTGAGTTGTTTCCCTTTGTGATTTCTTTATTGTTTCTACCTCCATCTTTAGATCTTGGATGGCTTTGTTCAGTTCCTTCACCTGTTTTGCTGTGTTTTCTCTTAGTCCTTCAAGGGCTTCTCCCTGTTTACTTGTGCTCTCCTGTATTTCTTTAAGGGAGTTATTTATGTCCTTCTTGAAGCCCTCCATCAGCATCATGAGCTGTGATTTTAAATCCAGTTCTTGCTTTTCTGGTGTGTTGGGGTACCCACAACTTGCTGTTGTGGGGGAACTTGGTTCAGATGGAGCCATGTTGCCTTGGTTTCTGTTGTTGGTGTTCTTGTGTTTGTCTTTTGCCATCTGGTTATCTCTGGTGTTAACTGGTGTTGCTGTCTCTGACTGTGGTTTCTCTGTGCTCCTGGGAGACCTGTTCTCTCTGTGTACACTGATATGTAAATACTTCTGCAAGACCATCTCTCTTATAATTGTATTTGAGTATGTACCTCTATGGCCCAGATCAACTCTGGGTGCAGGCGTTAATAAGAAAACTCATGTCCCAGGCTGTTCCTAGGCTTTGGTGTCCTCAGGGTTTCAGGCTGTTTCCTCTGAGCAGCAGGGGTTGTCCTACTGTACCACGAGGCCTCTCTGCATTCCTGAGTGGTTAGTTACCTCCCTGCGTCCCTTGGATATGGTACCCAGTGGCAGAGGATGGCTTCTCTGCTCTGCAATGCGGGTCTCTCCTGTGCTGGCTGATTCCTCTGAGCAGCTGGATAGATAGTTGGCTTCCTGCGCCATTTGGAGATGGTGCGCTGTGGCAGAGGATGGTCTGAAACTGGGGACCAGAGCTGGAAGTCTCCTGCCAGTCTATTCCGGACGGGGTCCTCTGCTCTGCAATGCAGGTCTCACCTATGCTAGCTGACTCCTTCCCACAGCTGGGTAGATGGCTGGCTTCCTGTGCCACTTTGCAATAACACATTTTCTAATTATTTTCACTTGTTATGTATGGTCTCTAAGGTATATATGTATATGTATATGTATATATATATGTAAAATGAATTCTTTAGTTAATATTTTAAGTTACTATTGTTTCAATTCCTACTAGAAATTAAACATATATTAAAAGAAACTTAGAATACTAATTTCCTGAAGACTTTATAATGTGGAGCTTTACAGTGAAGTTGAATCAGTGACCTACATACCATACTTTATCCCATTTTCATAATTTTATTTTTTATTGTCTTATGTCTATGGGTGGTTTGCCTGCACATATGCTTTAGCACAATGTGCCTGTCTGTTGCCCATAGGAGTCAGAGAAGTGTATTATATATCCTGAATTGACAATTTGGAAAGTTATGATCTTTCCTGAGGGAGCTGGGAACCAAACCCAGGTCCACTATGAGTAGTTAGTACTCTTAACAAATTAGCTGTCTTTCTGACTGATTCATCCTTATTTTTAAAAACATCCTTATTCACAGTCAAACATTAGTTGGAACTAAGAGAATCCTGCTGAAAAGTAATGGAGTGTTCATTCAAACAGCCAACATAAGTCCTTTAGGAACCTGAATAACAGTTTTACCTCAAACTGCCAAACTTTGCCAAGAACCAGAATAGACTCACAAATAGAAGTTTCCATGATAAAAACTGTGCATGAGACCTTAACATGAGAATCGACCTGATCTTAGCCCTAGGAGATATTCAACTCCACCTAGGCTTCTAATATTTTGAACCTGATTATGTGGATAATATTTATTTAAAGCAACAAACAATAATTAATGACACACATATTAAATCTCCTACAAATATATTTTATTGTTTAACAATATTTTAATAATTTTATTTAAAATCCATTCATTATAAAATGTTAAAAGTCACATAATTAGATGTATAAATTTATTGTGTGGAAACAGTAAAATTTCTTACGATATGGTATTTCACAACTCTGGAAAATATGTAAATATTAAATACATATATGGAAATTAAGAATTGCCACAACAAAACACACCAGGAGGTAGTTCTAAAAATAATAAATGGTAGGCCTTATTTGAGAAGTGTGAATACTAAGATTGAATATCAATGAGACGTAATTGCTAGATGCTTTCATATTCCAGCATAGCAAAATAAAACTGCCTAATTTTTGAAATGTTGAAAATGTCAATGTATGCAAATTTGAGGATGGGCTGGAAATCATAGGGTGGCAGAGGAAGGAAAGAAAGGAGATGAAGTCCTACCATTAGATGTTTCTGATATTAACTTGGATGTAAAATAACCATAAAATTCTAGTACTAAGGCCTCTGTTGCCAGTGTCATCATGTCCTTTTAAATGATAAGTGAAGATGTTATGTTAAAAAAATGACCTCTCACTTTAAAATCTGTAAAGAGGATTCTGAAGATAATGAATGTGCTTTCTTCCTCAAAATGTTATTACCAATGATACAAATAATGTGAAGCTCACAGAAAATGTAATATTCCTTTTATGTTATCTGTACCAGCATTCTTTATGATGAACTAATTTATCATGTGAATTCATAATCAATATGCAGACATTAATTATCTAATAGATTAATTTCTGCAATAATTCCATACATCTCTTGGTATAAATATCATATTATGTAGACAATAATAGCTATTACATATAGATACTTAATGAGAATTGATAACATCTTATCAGAGTCAGATTCTAGAAATTATATTTATTTATAGGATTGATTATAAGAAAAAAAACCACGAAAGTTTAAAATGACATAACATGAAAAATTAACTTCTTTCCTAATTGATCTACTATTCTCTTTTTATTTCAACCTGCTTTATAAACACTCCATTTTTTTTTTGTATTTATACAAGAAATATGAGCAAGTGTCTGTGTTCCTGTACTTTTTTGAGGCAAGTTGGACTGTTAAGAGGTAAGTTCATTTAGACAGAAACGATTCTGGTTTAAAAATATTGAGATGGGTGCGTGGAATTGTTCCTGTCTAAAGGAAATGCTGGGACAAACAATAGACAAGAAACTGAAGGAAATGCCATCCAGAGACCACCCCACCTTGGGATCTAACCCATGTGTAGACACCAAACACCGACACTGTTTCTGATGCCAAGATGTACTTGCAGTTCTGAACCTGGCATGACTATCCTCTGAGAGCTTCTGCCAATATCTGATTGAGACAGATACAGATACAGATATGTATAGCCAACCATTAGACTGAGTCCAGAGATCCCTATACAAGAGTTAGGGAAAGGACTGAAGGAGCTGAAGTGGATTGCAACCCCATAGGAAGAACAACAGTATCAACCAACTGGACCCCTCAGACCTCCTGGGGACTAAGCCACCAAACAAAGAACATAAATGGACTGGTCTGTAGCCCCTGCTACATATGCAACAGAGTACTGCCTTCTGGCCTCAGTGGGAGAGGATGGTCCTGTGTAGGTTTGATGCCACAGAGAAGGGGGATTCTAGGGGATGAGGTGCGAGTAGGTGGGTGGGTGATGGAGAATCCTCTTAGAGGAAAAGGGGGGCAGTGATAGGGTGAGGGACTCTCAGAGGGAGAGCAGGAAGTAGGACAACAATTGGAAATGTAAATAAATAAAATAAATAATAATTAAAAGGTAGAAACCACACGATACTTCAGGGAAGAAAGAAGTAATGTTCATTAAGTGCCAGTGGACATAAATGGGAGATCTACACTAATGTGCCTCAAAGTGACTTTGGGACCATTATGAAAGAATAGGAATGTCTGGAAGAGCCAGAGGTTGAAAATGGCAAGGTTATCTTCTCAAGACTGCTGCCCTAATGAACTAATGAACTTCTGCCTGCAGAAGACCTGCACAGTATCAAACCAGTCAACATTCTGTTATGCCATAGAATTCTTGAGACTAGTTAAACCTCACTCTTAATTTCGGAGATATGGAGGGATGATAGCTTCTGGAAGGAAGTTTTCTATAAATGTATAGGACTTGGCAGGTCAACTATGATCCAGTACATGACTCCATGCACAGGAGCATAGGAGCAGCACATTAAAATCAGTGGTCTTAAAAAATAAAAGGAGAGTACAAGAAGTTGAGAGGAGATAAGAGATGAGGAGATGTGTGATAGTTCACATGGGAATTATGGGAAGAAGTGGAAGATTGTGTGATCAAAATGTATTGTGTAACATTTTCAAAGAAAAATATTAAAATAATAATTCTTTGATTTCAGTGTTCCCAGGTAATAAATAATGTTAATTCTAGATATTTCATTGACTAATAATGTGTCAGCATCCTTTTTAAATAGCAAAGATGTATCACTATTTTTCTCCTTTGTCTCATTGTCTTATCATTTTATACTTTGTGATTTTTGAGTGTACACAATAGTGTTCTGCATTTTACTAATTATTGGTAAGTAGTATCTAAAAGTCGAAGAGTCCACAGAGATAAGGAAACAACTGGAAAGGAGGACAAAATAGACAGGAGACATAGGAAATGCTCAGATGAGTATCAAAAAAAAATAGATGAAAAATAAAACTTTAATGAGATGCAGCATTACAGACAGAATCTTAGGTTCTGTTTTCTGTACCAGAAAAACCAGTCAGGGAGAGTAATCTGAAATTGTTTGACAAAGCTGGATACTTCATTCTCTGAAATATCACATATGACAAACTAATAAAATATGGCAAACATATAAAGATTGTGCATAATGATTGTCAAGAAGACCAGCAAGCAAGTGGAAGCTGCAGAACAAAATAATTTGTTCTAAAAATACTGCATACCTATTTTTAAAGTAAATGCTTTATTCTAGCAACACATTTGTTGATGATACAAGGCAATGCTAAAATGACATGAATTTTGGTGAAATAAAAACACTGAAAAAATAAATGACATCATTTTCACAGTTTAAAAAGAAGATCATACATCCTATATGCTGTTGTGTATAGTCACTCTGTGGCTTAAAAACAAAAATAATAGTTGTATATGCTTATTTCCATGAAAGTGGTCAAAGTGTTTAATTATTATGGTTTTGGTATGTTAAATATCTTTCAAGTCTACATTATTTGTACTTGATCTCTAATGTTTAATATTGAGGGACTTGAATGCTGCCAAGAGAGAGCTGGCCTCCCAGGAGTGCAGACAAACTTGTGATTTTAGGTAAGACCACCACTTTAGCCCAAAGTGACCCTCCTAGAACCCTCAGGACAAAGAAACCCAGGAGCAGTCTTGGACAGACACCTTCTAGTTTTCCTCTGCACCCAGAGCTGATCCTGTGCCACAACTTCTAGAGCTGTTCCTGTTCTCTACATACCCAAATACCACCAGGAGAGAACTGATATCCCAGGAGTGCCAACACAACCTGTGAACACAGGAAGGACAAGCCACAGTCAGAGACAGCATGACCAGCTAACCAACTAAGAAAGATATCCAGATGGCGAGAGGCAATGACAAGAACATAAGCAACAGAAACAAAGGCTACTTGGTATCACCAGAACCCAGTTTTCCAACCACAGCAAGCCCTGGATACCCCAACACACTGGAAAAGCAAGACTAGGATTTAAAACCATATCTAATGATGCTGATAGAAGACTTTAAGAAGGACATAAATAACTCCCTTAAAGACATAAAAGAACACAGGTGTGTAGGTAGAAGCCCTCAAAGAGAGAAACACAAAAATCCATTAAAGAATTACAGGAAAACACAACCAAACAGATGAAGGAATTGAACAAAACCATGCAAGATCTGAAAATGAAGTAGAAACAATAAAGAAGTCACAAAGGGAGATAACCCTAGAGACATAAAATCTAAGAAAGAGATCAAGAGTTCTAAATGCAAACATCACCAACAGAATACAAGTGATAGAAGACAGAATCCCAAACAGGAGCAGAAGATATCATAGAAAAATTTGACAAAACCGACAAAGAAAATGCAAAAAGCTCCTAACCCAAAACATCCAGGAAATCCAGGTCACAATGAGAAGACCAAACCTAAGGATGATAGGTATAGAAGAGAGTGAAGATTCCCAACTTACAGGGCCAATAAATATCTTCAACAAAATTATAGAAGAAAACTTCCCTAACCTAAAGAAAGAGATACACAAGATACAAGATAGAAGAAGATACAAGATACAAGATACAAGATACAAGATACAAGAAGCACTCAGGACTCCAAATACATTGGACCAGAAAAGAAATTCCTCCCCTATCATAATAGTCAAAACATCAAATGAACAAAACAAAGAAAGAATATTAAAAGTAATAAGTGAAAAAGGTCAATTAATATTAAGGCAGACCTATCAGAATTACACCAGATTTCTCACCAGAGACCATGAAAGCTAGAAAATCCTGGGCAGATCACATACAGACCCTAAGAGAACACAAATGTCAGCCAAGGATAATATACCCAGCAGAATTCTCAATTACCATAGATGGAGAAACCAAGATATTCCAAGACAAAAACAAATTTACACAATATCTTTCCACAAATCCAGCCCTATGAAGGATAATAAATGGAAAATACCAACACAGGTAGGGAAACTACACCCTAGAAAAAGCAAGAAACTCAAAAGAATGATAGCCACACAAAAATAAAAATAACATAAAATAGCAGGAAGCAGCAATCACTGTATCTTAGTATCTCAACATCAATGGACTCAATTCACCAATAAAAAGAAATAGACTAATATATTCGACATGGATACAGGGCCCAGCATTTTGATGCACACAGAAAATGCACCTCAGTGTCAAAAGACAAACACTACCTCAGAGTAAATGACTGGAAAACAATTTTCCAAGCAAATGGTCCCAAGAAACAAGCTGGAGTAGCCATTGTAATATCAGATAAAATCTACTTTGAATCAAAAGTTATCCAAAGATTAAGGAAAGACACTTCATACACATCAAAGGAAAAAATCTACAAAGAAGAATTCTAAATTCTGAACATTTATGCTCAAAGTGTAAAGGCTCCCACTCTCATAGCAGAAACTTTACTAAAGTTCAAAGCACACACTGCATCTCACACAATAATAGTGGTAGACTTCAACACCCTACTGTCAGCAAAGGAAAGATCAGGGAAACACAAACCAGAGACACAGTGACAGTAACATGAGTTATGAACTAAATGTATTTAACAGACATTTATAGAACATTTCATCCTAAAACAAAAGAATATTCCTTTTTCTCAGCACCTCATGGTACCTTCTACATTGACCATATAATTGATTATAAAATAGATCTCAACAGATATATGAAGATTGAAATAAACCTATGCATCCTATAAAATAACTACAGATTAAGATTGGTCCTCAATAGCAATAAAAACAACAGAAAACCCATATACACATGGAAGCTGAACAATCCTTCATTCAGTGATAACTTGGCCAAGGAAGAAATAAAGAAAGAAATGAAAGATTTTTTAGAATTTAATGAAAATGAAGGCACAACAAACCCAAATTTATGGGACACAATGAAATCAGTGCTAAGAGGAAAACTCATAGCTCTGAGAGCCTCCAAAAAGAAACTGGAGAGAGCATACATAAGAAGATTAACAACACACCTGAAAGCTCTAGAAAATAAAGAAGAAAGTATACCCAAGAGGATTAGACAGCAGGAAATAATCAAACTCAGGGCTGAAATCAACCAAGTAGAAACAAAAGAATTATACAAAGAATCAACAAAACTAGGAGCTAGTTCTTTGAAAGCATCAACAAGATAGATAAACCCTTAATCAGACTAACCAGAGGGAACAGAGACAGTATACAAATTAACAAAATCAGAAATGAAATGGAAGGTATAACAACAGAAACAGTAAATTCAGAAAATTATCAGATCCTACTACAAAAGCCTATACTCAAGAAAACTGGAAAATCTGCATGACATGAACCGTTTTCTAGGCAGATACCAAACACCACAGTTAAATCATGATTAGATAAACTATAGAAACAGTCCTATAACACCTACAGAAATAGAAGCAGTCATCAAAATCTCCCAACCAAAACAAGCCCAGGACTAGATAGTTTCAGTGAAGAATTCTGTCAGACCTTCAAAGAAGATCTACAACCAATACTCTTCAAACTATCCCACAAAGTAGAAACAGAAGAAACACTACCCAATTTGTTCTGAAGTCACAGTTATGCTGATGCCACAACCTCACAAAGACCCAACCAAAAAACAGAACTTCAGACCAATTTCCCTTATGAATATCAATGCAAAAATATTCAATAAAATTCTCTCAAACTGAATCCCAGAATACTTCAAGATGATAATTCACCACATTCAAGTAGGTTTCATCCCAGGGATGAAGGGTTGCTTCTATATATGGAAATCCATCAATGTAATCCAGTATATAAACAAACTCAAAGGAAAAAAAAACACATTACCATTTCATTAGAAGCTGAGAAACATTTGAAAAAATCAATAGCCTTTCATGATAAAAGTCCTGGAAAGATCAGGAATTCAAGGCCCATACCTAAATATAATAAAAAGCAATATACAGCAAACCAGTAGCCAACATCCAACTAATTGGAAAGAAACTTGAAGAAATCCCACTAAAGTCAGAGACTAGACAAGGCTGCCCCCACCCTACATATTCAATATGCTACTTGAAGTCCTAGACAGAGCAATTAGACAACAAAAGGAGGTCAAAGGGATATAAATTGGAAAGGAATAAATCAAAAATATTGTTATTTGCAGATTATCCAAAAATTCTACCAGAGAACTGTGAAACCTGATAACTTCAGCAAAGTGTCTGGATATAAAATTAACTCTGTAGCCTTCCTATACTCAAAGGATAAACAGACTGAGATAGAAATTAGGGAAACAACACCCTTCACAATAGTCACAAATAATATAAAATACTTTGATGTGTCTCTAATCAACCAAGTAAAAGTTCTATATGACAGGAACTTCAAGTGTCTGAGAAAAGAAGTAGAAGTTCTCAGAAGATGGAAAGATCGCCCATGCTCCTAGATTGGTAGCATTAACATAGTAAAAAAGCCATCTTATGGAAAACAAACAGCAGATTCAATGCAATACCCATCAAAATTCCAACTCAATTCTTCATAGAGTTAGAAAGAGCAATTCTCACATTCATTTGTAATAACAAAAAACCCAGGATAGTGAAAAGTTTTCTCAACTATAGAACTTCTTTGGGAATAACCATCCCTGACCTCAAGCTTGACTATAGAGTAATAGTGATAAAAGCAGCATGGTATTGGTAGAGACGGGCAGGAAGATAAATGGAATAGAATTGAAGACCCAGAAATGAACCCACACACCTATGGTCACTTTAACTCCAAGGACCTCCACATAAAACCTGATACACTGAATGTAATAAAAGAGAAAGTGGGGAAAAATCTCAAACACATGGGAACAGGGGAATAGGTCCTGAACAGAACACCAATGGCATATGCTCTAAGATCAAGTATTGACAAATGGAATCTCATAAAACTGCAAAGCTTCTGTAAGGCAAAGGACATTGTAAATAGGACAAAAGGGCAACTAACAGATTGGGAAAATATCTTTACCAATCTCACATCTGATAGAGGGGCTAATATCCAATATATACAAAGAACTCAAGTAGTTAAGACTCAAGAGAACCAAATAACCCTATTTAAAAAAGGGAACAGAGCTAAAAAGCTAATTCTCAGCTGAGGAAACTTAAATATCTGTGAAGCACCTAAAAGTGATAGCGCCCAAGCCGCCACAGTACAAAATATCACACATAGGCCTGGGGGATTAACAGAAAACACAGACTTGGGTCATTCTGGTGAGGAGAATGCGGAAGCTTTTCTGAGGGACCAGCAATTTATACTTGAGCCCGGGTGAAAAACAGCAGGAAAAAACAATCACAGCCATAGGTCAGGCACCTGGGAAGTCCCTACCACACAGGTCAGGAAAAGAGAAATCAAGGGAAAGAACAGGCAGGTCTGCTCTCAGGAAACCTGTACAAACAGCTCAGCTGGGGGTGTTGAGCTAAGCTCACTGATGCCCAACACTAAAGAAACATTCATCATCATTTAGTCATCAGGGAAATGCAAATCAAAACAACCTTGAGATTCAACCTCACAGTAGCCAGAATGGTTAAGATCAAATCTCAAGTGACAACAGATGCTGGTTAGGTTGTAGAAAACTAGGAACACTCCTCCATTTCTGTTGGGATTGCGAGCTGGTACAAAAACTCTGGAAATCAGTTTGGCTGTTCCTCAGAAAATTGAACATAGTACTATCTGAGGACCCAGCTATACCACTCCTGGGCATAAACCTAGAAGATGCTCCAACATGTAATAAGGACACATGCTTCACTATGTTCATAGCAGCCATATTTATAATAGCCAGAAACAACCCAGATGTCCCTCAACAGAGGAATGGATACAAAAAATGTGTTACATTTACACAATGGAATACAACTCACCTATTAAAATCTATGACTTCATGAAATTTGCAGGCAAATGAATCAAACTTGAAAATATCCTGAGTGAGGTAACTCAGTCACAAAAGAACACGCACAGTATGTACTCACTGATAAGTGGATATTAGCCCAAAAGTTCAGAATACCCAAGATTTAGTTCACAGACCATATGAAGCCTAAGAAAGAAGCCCAAAGTGTGGATGCTTTGGTTCTTCTTAGAAGGGAAACAAAATACCCACAGGAGGAGATACAGGGACAAAGTTTGGGGAAGAGACTGAATGAAAGACCACGCAGAGACTCCCTACCTGGTGATCCATCCCATATACAGCCACCAAACCTGGATGCTATTGTAGATACTAGGAAGTACTTGCTAATAGAAGCCTGGTATGGCTGTCTCCTGAGAGGCTCTGCCAGAGTCTGACAAACACAGAGGCAGATGCTTGCAACCAACCATTGGACTGAACTCGGGGGTTCCTGATGCAGGAGTTGGAGAAGAAACTGAAGGAGCTGGAGGGGGTTTGCAGCTCCATGGAGGGAGCAACAGTGTCAGCAGGCCAGACCACCCAGAGCTCCTGGGAAATGGATCACCAACCAAAGAATTCACATGGAGTGACCCATGACTGTGGCTACATATGTGACAGAGGATGGCCTTGTTGGACATCAGTGGGAAGAGAGGCCCTTGTGTCTGAGTGTGTTTGAAGCCCCAATGTAGGGCAATGCCAGGGCAGGAAGACAGGAGTTAGTGGGTGGGTGTGGGAGCACCCTTATAGAGGTGGGGGGGATGTGATAGGGGGTTTTTGAAGGGGAGGCCTGGAAAGGGGAAAACATTTGAAATGTAAATAAAGAAATATCCAATAAGAAAGAAAAAATTATTGAGGGGCGGGACACTTAATCTGACTGCAGCATTTAGAGATGGGAACTTTGGAAAGTAGTGAGGATTAGATAATTTCTTTTATGACTTATAAGATGAATGCAACTAGAAGACAGATGTACATACCCTGTGTTTAATCAGAAGATGTCAGAGGAAGACCCTCAACAGTTGACCTCAACTATTCCAAGACAGAGAATATGTTTTACCATTTTACCCGACCCAGCCTGTGACAGCCTTTCATTAGAAACAGAAATCAAGTCAGCACATCAGTAATCCTGTTTCTCTCATTTAATAATATATCTAGAAATTTGAAATTAATGTATAGATTTGCATAAATTCTTTTAATAGCTAAGATATATTCTAGTACATATGTACTTACTAAATATATATTTGTAGAAACACTATTTTTAATCTGATACCTCCATTTGTTTAACTGACTCATAAAACATAATCATTATTGAAGCCACATATGGATGCTAGTTAGAACTAGGGAAATATTGAAAATTTTTGTCTTTAATCAATATTTAAGGAGAAGCATAATGTAAGCAGTTAAAAACATTTTAAATTTAATGAAAATTCAAGCATAATATTCTCTAGAAAATTTAAATTAGGCCATGTATCTAAATTATTGTACATATATTGCCTATAACATAAAATTAATATGGAAATCATGCATGTGTAAATTATTATCTCATTTATGATAGAGATGTACTTCAAGTTTGAAGGAACATAAGTATTATGAATTCATGTATGATCTCTAGGTTAGAGTATATTAGTTCTTCATGATTTTGAAGCAGATCATATATTCTTAGTATTACTGATATTTGATACATCTTATTAATTGATTATTTGCTTTTAATTTACTTCCACCACTAAATAACCTATTGTATTAAATATGTTCATGTGAACACAGGCAAAACATTTGAGATAACACTCCTGTTTTTACTTAAAATTTCCCAGTTTCTTCTGGTGGTTAGCACAATTATTAGCATATGGAATTAGTTCAACATAGTTTTTTTTCATACTTATTTTGTTTTGTCATGTAATACCCGCCACGATATCTTTATCTGTCAACAGACAGGAGCTATCTATCATTTGTCTAGTAAACTGATTAATGCTTAAAAAAAAAGGTTAAAGTGAACCATGGTATTATTTAATATATGTATGTCCTTTTTATTAGAAGATTCTGAAGCAAATGAGATAAAGATTTTATTCATTTATTTAGAGATAAAATGAAATTATAAAGAAAATAGGAAAGAATTGATTTAATACTATAAGTATGACTTGGTTATTCTCATGGAGACAACCATTTCCAGTCTCTAATTGCATATTACCAACAACAAAAGTCCTGGAGGAGTAGAGCTTACTTGAATTAATCGCATCATGTGCTCACAAAGTATGCAAACCAGGCAACATGCATTACTTTGAGGAAATTTAAAAAGTAAGATTAAGAGAATTGTTTAAGGGGCTTTTAATTCAAGAAACACAATTACACCAATATACACGACAGCATTAGCTATTTTTCTACATAAGCTAATAGAGTTGAAACAAGTGGAGGGGAGAGAAATTGATTCCTTCAGCAATTCAATCAGTGGCAGATTTTATTGGTATTGCTGTTGCAGGGACCATTGACTGTCTGCTTTGCATCTTGAAATTTGGACTCAAATTTAACACAGCAATAGGAATTGGGCAGCTGCTTCTTTGTGATGAATAGGATTGAAGGTTCTATGACATTCAAGAGCACTTCTCTGTGAGTGCCAAGTACGTTGGTTGTACACTGACTAATGTTTCTGCATTTTATATTATGACCTGAGAATATTGATTGGTACACAGATACTTTCAGTCAGAAAGAAATCTTAGGAAATGGGACAGCATAGTTTTACTATCTAGACAGGCAACCAAAGGTGATGCAATGAGATATTTGCTGCAGATCCAAGCACCCAATCTTTAGAAAAGATCTCTAAGTAGAATCAATCCTTTTCCATGCATTTCCCATATCAGCTGCAGCTGAAAAACAGCAAGAGTAGATGGCTGTTGTTTTAATCTTTGAAATTAAGATAATGGCTCAGCAGTTAATAGCACCGACTGATCTTCCAATGGTCCTGAGTTCAATTCCCAGCAACCACATAGTGGCTCACAACCACCTGTAATGGGATCTGATGTGACTGAAGACAGTAATAGTGTGCTCACATGCATAAAATAAATAAATATTATTATTAAAAAAAAAAGAAAGAGAAACAAAGCTATGGGAGAAGATACACTGGGTTAAATCATTGTAGAACATACTGTTCCAATAGCGACAGGGGCAGGTGGAAAAACAAAACCAAAAACAGCAACAACAAAACAAACAAACAAAAAAAAACCCTTTTAGACAAACTCTTCTAGCCCACAAGCTATTTCCAATTGATTACCACTCACAAATAAAAATACAGTTTTTCTCTAGTGACATCTTTCATTGGTATACAAACCACTCTTAAATCCAAGCCCTCCTCACAGCAGCGTGTGGTTAACACAACATGAACTCACTGTTATTTGTGGAATTTGTTTTTCTTCTGTTTTGTTTTGTTTGGAGATTTTTTCATTTTTTTCTGTTCTCTTTCCCTATAGGTGTTTTACTTACTATTATGATTTCCACGTTTGTGTTTGTATAAGAGTTGTGTGTTTGGCAATGTGTGTGTCTCTGTGTTTATACATGTTTTGTGTCTTTTCTTTTGTTATTTGTTTTTCTCTTATTTCGTCTGTTTTGTCCTATTTAGGTTTGTTTGTTTATATGCTTTTATCTTATTATTTTCTTTTTAAAGATATTAGTTGATTTCTAAGGAGATAGAGTAAGGAAAAAACATAGATATGTGTGGGTGGAGGGATATGGGAGGAGTCAGGCAGAGGGAGGTATATCAGAATATAATGTATGATAAAATTCATTTTTATTAAAAATTGCATTTGAAAAAAGAGCATAACCATTATTTTTGTATACTTGTGTTATTTATTAGTTTGAATTTACTGAGCATTGAAATAGTTATTATGAATAAGAAAAAATCTACATTATGTTTTTATTAACAAGCCTTGGTATTCTTAGGAGAGGAGATCAGCTTGGGAGCTGACATTATTTAAAAAAAGATAATGACAGAGATGAATGGGACACCCCAAATCAAAATTTACAGATGGAGTACATGATTAAATTTTCACACATAAAGAGGCAGAGGTGATAAATAGATAGATAAATAGATACACAGATGATATAGATAATACATACATACATACATATATACATACATACATGCATGCATGGTTAGATAGATATATAGGTAGAAAGATTATAGATATACGTAGACAGAAGTTAGATTTACAGATGATAAAAATAGATGGCAAGAAATAAAGACAGATAAATGATAGAAAGATACAAAGATAGAGAGACAGAGGATAGGTAATAGTAAAAGAGAGTAAATAGTAAAAAAAGACCTAGAAAAAGATAGAAAATTCATAAAAAGAGATAGAAAAAGAGATGAAGGGAAATCAAAATTTAGAGATGCTGTATACGATTAAATTCTCACATCAACTGTGCGGGCAATGGAGGAATCAGCAAAGGAGAAAGACTACATTGTTTCAACTGTAAATGGTCACGATGTAAAGGTCGAGTCTTGTCAAAACCACAATGTCACTATTCTAACTCCATCCTAAGTTTCATGCCAAGACCTTAGCAAAGTTAATATTCTTTGACTTACCATTGCTAGGAGATAGGAAAGAGAAGAACAAAAATTCTCAGCAATGTCCTCTAAAAGACACAGCACAAAAAGATATATCAAGATCATAAGAATTCTATTTGGTTAACTGCCTTCCACATTAGACAAAGGTTTATCTCTAAATGTGAGGACTGAGGTAAACTAAGGATAAGCACACACCGAACTAAAAGCAAATCACATGTTAGTCCATCTGCTAACTTAATCATTATAATTCTCCACATGGAAATCCTACAAAAGGAAAGGATGAGTCCATCTGTAAGTATAAAACCCAACCTGCTTACCTCAGATGCAACTGCCCAAGGATAATGCATCCCTACTAAAATGTCATTCCCTAATAATCATCAGAGCATATGGAACTTTAACATTAAAATGGGTGCATTTAATATGCATTACAATTTAAGAAGAAAAGAAATATTTTGGGAAGTTACTATCATTTTATTTTGGTAAATAAGATGGCTTTGGGTGATAGGATTGATAATCAGGTTATGGATATAAATCTAAGGGAAGGAGATGCTTTATTTTATACATACTGAAACCCACGTGGGGCACATATATGTGACAGACATTTAAAGAGATGGAAGTAAAGACAGGAGTTCAGATGATAAGGAATTGATAATGAAGGAACTTATAATTTGAGAACGTTTCATATTACTTCATTATATTTTTAATTCTTTGCCATATCAAGCATGCAGACATTTTATACAGGTAAAACCACAAAAGACTGCCTATATAAGAAAAAAATATGACTGGCCTTTTATAGTCCAGATATATATTGCCTACATCTTCTTTTGAATATCTTTTTTTTATCACAAATGAATAATAAGGACCACCATTCTTTTGCTGTTAAATTTCATGGATAATTTTGTCTTCAGCAATTTTTATTTTTATTTTTATTTTTAATTTGTAGGCAGACCCACAACGAACACACCTACTTAAAGCTTACATTTTCTCACATTAGTCATAAGAGAAGACAGCTCCAGTCATGTCAGCATCAATTGAAATGGTTAAACAAAATTGTCTATATTCATGAAATAGTGAAATGAAATTATAGGGTAATTAAACCTTCCATTGAGATCCAGTCTATTTTGTCACCTGATATATGGATCAAATTTATATTTGTAAAAATAGAGCATACTTCTCTCATAACAGTGATAGGTGGGACAGGCATGGAAGCACATGCCTTCATTACCAGCACGTGGTGTGGGGGAGGGGAGCAGTGCAGAGTCAGATGGATCTGTGTGAGTTCAAAGTCAACTTGGTCTGTATAAGACCCAGGACAGCCCGAGCTACCGAAAAGAGTGATCATTGTTCAAAAACTAACAAAAGGAAGCAAGCAAGAAAACAAACAAACATAAATAAAGACACTACAGTTGAATTTTTGTGAGAAGATTTAGATATATTACTTTAATTTGGGGGAGTATCTCTCTAACCACAGATTACAGACCGAGAAATCTACCTCAATGTAAAGTGCTGTTTCTAAAACTTCCAGGGGGCTACAAGATGTCTCAGTGGGTAAGTATACTTGCTGCTCAAGTTTGAGAACCTGAATTCAATCTCTAGAAAATATCAACAGTTTGAAGGAACTCACCAAGTCCTCTATCATGTTCTATAATCTCTGAATCTCATTGGCTTCCTCTATATTATAATGAAATAAAAATAAATGCTAATTGTTTTCTTGGAATTAAGTTCCACACTCTGGGAAGCCTCTGAATTGTGAGATCTCTATAGACAGAACATTTAGGATTGCCTATTCTGATTAACAAGGGACCACAGGTAATATACAAAGTGACGATATGTCACAATGTGTCCCCTCATGGCCAGAAGTTCAGAATGTATCATGTATAAACAAAATCACTAGAAAGCTAGCCTATGTTCGAAACATGAGTGCAAGAACATGTTTGCTAGAGAATTTATTGTAAATTATTTACAAATCAACTTATCTGTAAGTCTGGAAAATGGAAATAATGTATTTCCATGGATATAAGTTGAGATGTTCACATTAACGAAATTAAGCCAGTGTCAACTTTCTTTCCTTTGTCATTCTTAAATTTTAAATGAGTCAGAATATCATATATGTACCTGCAACAGGAATGCAGAAGTGGATCCAAGAGAACGCTACAACAAATGGGATGTGGGAGGGCGATAAAGAAAAGCAGAGTAGGCTAGGAAGGCTATCTTCAACATACAAGATATACGTGCACAAAATTGGACTTTTATAAGAGTTCTATACACAATAAATATAAATAATATATTTTCTGGATTAATACATGCATTAACTATGACTCAAACTATAGCAATGGATTGGAAAAAGGTAACAAATGACCTGATAGCTGCATCGGAGAAATATTGCTATGTTTGTTTTGATGGAGCCAAGGAACATAGTAGCTTCTTGTCAAATTCTAGGATTTGTTTTTGTTCAAAAAAATTATGTATTAATTTTTATTTATTCATAAGGGTGTCTGCTTATGTTCGTTAATCTGCATCACATGTATGCAGAGCTTTACAGAGGCCGTAGAATGCCAGAAACCTTGAGCTGAAGTTAACAAGCAGATGTGAGCAGACTCCTAAGGGATCTGGGCACTGGGTTACTCCAGGTTACTCAGGAAGAACAGCAAGATAAGTTCTTTTCACTACTGAGCCATTGCTCTACTCCCATACTCCCAGATTTTTTCTCTCTCTTTCTTTCTTTCTTTCTTTCTTTCTTTCTTTCTTTCTTTCTTTCTTTCTTTCTTTCTTTCTTTCTTTCTTTGTTTCTTTCTTTCTTTTTCTTTTCCTTTCTTTCTTTCTTTCTTTTTCTTTTTTCTCTCTCTTTCTTTTTTTCTTTCTTTCTTTCTTTTTCTTTTTTGAAATGGTCTGGTATCCAGGGGAACAAAACCAGAACCCTGCAGGCCAGGGGTGGCGCACTCCTTTAATCCCAGCACTTGGAAGGCAGAGGCAGGTGGATTTCTGAGTTCAAGGCCAGCCTGGTCTACAGAGTGAGTTCCAGGACAGCCAGGGCTACACTGAGAAACCCTGTCTCAAAAACAAACAAACAAGCAAACAAACAAAAGAAAAAACAAACGAAAAACCAGAATCCTGAAAATCCCACATCTTTCAGGTTACGAACATCACAAATGTTTCCACTTGGTTGTGCATAAGGTGTCTATTCCAAAGATCAGCCCTGCCATTTCCACATGACTGATTTTATTTACTCAGTAAAATAGTCACGGTGACTATGAACAACTTCATTTACACTAACGTCTGTTTTATGCAAATATTTTCTTCCTTCCTAACTTCGTTTTGTGTATAGTCATTAGCTATTTCCTTTGTTGTTGTTGCCATGGATACAGCATTGAACATATTAAAGTTTACATTGTATTTTGAATTTTCCTCATTAACTTAAAGAAAATATGAAAGTTTATCATTTCTCTCTGACATTATCTCTTTTAGTAGTTGTCAAAAAAACAGTTTTTGTACTTTGTATCCCCAAATATAAGTTAATATAAGTAAAAGTATTAGTTTCTTTAATTATGTAAGAATTCAATTATTTGTCCCAGTAATGTTAGTGCATTAATGTTTAGCTTTTAAAGGTGAAGAACTCTTGGAGGGTGGACAGGGAGGAGGGCAACATTTGGAATGCAAATAAAACAATTTAAAAGAAAAATGTTTTAAACTAAAATCGTATAAAAACCAAAAAGCAAAATTTCAATTTCATCATATATTTAATGCTGTGAAATGACCTGAAAGTTCCAGGCATTCTAGGCAAGCATAATAGAGGTTTATTAATTTTCTATGTACTTAGTTCATTAAAAGTTTCATGTTTTCCTAAGTAGTCCAGATTGGTGTCGGCCTGCCCCTTCTCTGGCCTGCTGCAAGTAAAGGGAAGATTCTTGGGGTTGTTGACGGTTTTTTGTTGTTTATTTTGGAGCAATATGACGAGAATCCAGTGAAAACCTCAGGGTATAGGATTGGTACAGCGGAAAGAATACTGTTAGATGACCAGGTCATGCGAAAGTGTTGGGTACGCAAGTACTGTGCATGCAGAACATTCGTGAGTGTGGTTTTTGTTTGTTTGTTTGTTTGTTTTATCAGGCATTTACTGCTGAAACACATTGTGTGGTCAAAATCTTTATGGCACTCCAAATTGTTAGTATGATAATGATAACTTGTAAAGAGAGAATACCAGGTTTCAGTGATTGTTTTATGTGTGAAATAACAGTTTGAGTGGGTTTAATATAATTTATTTCGAAGACAAACCAGAAACTCCTGCCACATAAGGAGACAAAATGAAAGTAGCAAAGGGGCCCAATATCTAGGGACTACTACTATCACATAAATATTCTATAAGTCTCCAAATGTGTTTAAACATACAGCTATCAGCTTTCAAGCACGAATATCACAGGCCTGGAAAGACTGGATGTAGGGGAATGCCAGGACAGAGAAGCTAGAGGGGGTTGAATGGGGAAAAGAGGGAGGGAAGGGGGCTTATGGGACTTTCAGGAGGGAGGAAATGGGAAAGGGGAAATGATTTTGAATGTAAATAAAAAAAATTAGAAAATAAAAAAATAGATTTTTGAATCAGTTTGAGCTAGTCTTAAAATTAATCATGTGACTCAAATGTACATATTCACTAGAATTTAAAAGAAAAAGGCATCTATTTTGTTGGTTTGAATCATTTTCATACTTCTCAGAAAGACTCTATTATAACCTTCTACTATTTATTCTGTAAGTTTCTATGCTTCTGCTTTATTGACAGTAGTATATTAAATTTCTTTGGGTGGTATTTTTGTTAGGCATATTTCATTAATTTAAGGATTTAAAATTCACCAAAATTTAATTTTAAATTCATTATTTAAATTCATTGTTTTTACTGCTTTACTAGTAAGTGTGTAGGTAAATCAGTGTTAATAACTATATATTATGTATTTTTAAGCAGAAACAACAACAGTAAGGTAAACTAAACATGAATTGGGGCAGAGCTGGTGAAAATAAACTATGGGACAACCCAGCAGAAGCTGTCAGACTTTGACTGAAAGCTGTTTTGTGAGTAGTTTATTTGCTTGTTGTTTTCCCTCATGTTATACTAATGTTTCTATTCCATAATGTTACAAGGTTTATGTAGACCTTCTCATCCAAGAGTGGAAACAAAGCATACTTTTTTCAATTATAAATGACTCACTCCTAGATTTGGATTTTAAATGACATTGGCCAAAGTAAACACGAGCATAAAACAAATTAAAAATGATAAAGCCATTGTCTTAACATGTGATCTTCATTATTTTGCAAGTGAAATTCACTAGTTAAAATGAAAGATGAGTTTATAAATCACTCAAAATATGCAATGGTGAAATTGCATCTTAATGTGTCTAATTTGGTGGCAGCTTTAGAACAAAAAGCAAGTATAATTGCAGTTATTTTCCAAATAGCTGAAGGGAGAGTATGACCCATTTCAGAAAACAAATTAGCGAAAATAAAACAAAAACACAGCATGATGCTTATCTTCTGAGCTCTAATAATTTTTTTCAGCTATAATGAAATCCTTGACCTTACTTTCAAATGTCTTGATTTCTCTTTGCACTTTGCTAAGAAAGGAAACTAAAAACTTTACACTACACAAAGCTGATAAACTAAGAAATAATAATAATTACTGATGAACTTATTAAAGTAATTTGTGTTGCAGAGATGATGGCTTAATGTTTAATTGTTATTAGTTTCATTTATTGCATTATGATTAAGAAATAATGTATGAGCTTTATTTGTGAAGTTTTGTTGTTGTCTGCTTTAAAACATGGTTTTATTATGCAACCCAGGTAGCCTTGATCTCAATCTGCACAGCATTCTTTACTAGAGTTCAAGGTAATCCACCTTTCACAATCCCATGTATTAGACTTTCTCTTACTCTCTTGCCCTCTTACAGTCTCTTTCCCTTCTCTCCTCACTTCCTTCCCCATCTCTCTCCATGTTTTTATCTCTCTCTCTCTTTCTCTCTCTCTCTCTCTTTCTTTCTGCCTTTCTCTATCTCTATGCCCTCCTCAACTCCCCTTCTCATGCCCTAAATAAACTCTATTCCATACTATATCTCTCCTACCTCAGGTACCTCAGGGGGAAGGGATACCTCAGCATGGGCCAGCAGAGGCACCCCATTCAACCTCACCATACCACACCTCTAATAAACATATCCAGGTTTTTTCTTTCTTTTTTTATAAAGCACAAGAGTAGCACACCCACAAATTACACATACAAACACACATACATATACAGCCTGTGGAGTTCAATTACTGATGCTCATATGTTCATGTATTTAGGACTCACACCTTCGGATTGAAAATCTATCAGGGGCTCACCCCTGGACAAGAGCGGTTCTCCCTCTCTTGGCAGTGATTAATAGCCTGTAGCTAGTTTTTCATCCAGAGCCAGGCCTTGCAATATTTCCCCTAAAAATGATAGTGTGAAAATTGGCATTGCTATTTTTCAGTTCTTGTTTATGCAACTAAATTTTGAGTGCTCATGGATGCAGCTTCTTTGTAATATCGAAGTCATGGTTCTCTGACTCTTACAATCTTTGGCCCTGTCTCTCATGAAATTCCCTGAACGTTAAGAGATTTGGTTGTCGATGTTAACCGTTAACTCTGATCAACTCCCAGTCATTCGTTCTTAATTGTTTGATCAATCATGTAATGGTTTGTAATGGTCTTTGTTTACTTCATAAAGAAGCTCATTTGATGAGGAGTAAGAGCTAAACTTATGTGTGTATCAACATAATTGTGTAGAATGCTGTTTGACAAAATGGTTTCCTAAATTGGCAAGAGTTACTCTAAGGTCTGTGGTAGATTAATATTGAGAATATGACCATTCCACCAAGAGCCTCACACTGACTCAATGCAATTCCAATGAAAATCTCGAAATCATCCTTCACACAAATAGAAAACTATCCTAAAATGTATATGGAACCACAATGACCACAGACAGCAAAGGCAAGCCTGAGCTAACAGAACAGTACTGGAAAGAATATCATCACAGATTTCAAGATACATCATAGAGCTATACCAATACAGATAACATGGTACTAGAACACTAAGAGGCTTGCAGATCAGTGAAGCAATATAGATAACACAAACATGAATTCATTTATCCAGGCATCTGATATTAAATAAAGATCCTAAAAACTGTAGCCAAGGAAGACAGCATTAAAATGATACTGAGAAACCTGAATATCCACAGTATAGAAGTCTGAAAATAAACCTTGATCTATCATCCAGAACAAACATAGACTGAAAATGAGTCAAACTTCACTGTGAGACATGCAATGCTTTAAACCGAAAAACTCGTCAACAGCAAGTTTCAAGATATAGAGTTAGTAAGAAATTTCTGAAGAGGAAACAATGCGCCCAGGAATTAAGCCCAACAATTAACAAATGGGATCTTATAACACTAATTTTGTGTAGAAAAAACTATAAGTTGTGTTCTTAAAATATGGTCCATCTTTTCTCTCTGTCCATCAGATAGGAATTCCATGTATAGAATATATAAAGAACATAAAAGATAAAAAGTCAAGAAAGCAAGCAACTAAATCTTAAAAATAGACTCTGGTTGTGAGCATAGAGTTCTCATCAGAAAAAATAAAATGCCTAGAAATATTTCGACAAGCATTCAACATCCATAGCAAAATGGTAATGCAAATTACAACAACTTTGAGATTTCCTTAATCACCATCCTAAAATCAAGAAAAACAATTCTGGTGGGAATGATAGGAAAGGGAAGCTGTCCTTCATTGTTGGTAGGATTGCAAACTGCTGTGAGTACTCTAGGAATTCCTTTGAAGTGATTTTTAAAGCACTTAAAGAATATTTCAAATTGTAGCTCTTTTACTGGAAAGAATTTCTTGGAAAATAAGCTTATGGGTGTTGTAGCAAAAACATTTTGTCTTATGTTTGATGAGAAAATATTTAAATGATACTTTGCTCAGAACTTATAATAGTGTAATCCTAGTGAGCTTTAAGACTTACCTCTCAAGAATTATCTTCAGCTTGATTACATTAATCCTGAGAATTTAACTCTGATAAGACATGTGTTGAGCTGTTATTTTTATGAGGTGTTTCTGATAAAAAATGCAACTACCTAATAGTCTTGGAAAAAAACCAGAGATTTAATAAATATATAGAGACTATTGTGATTAATAGCTGTGTTATTCTGGGAATCCATTGCTGTGGAATATGTGTTCAATGAGCAATTGAATCATATAGAATGAAGTCTTAATGCTACCTGATTACACTGACAGAAATGGTCAAAAAATGGTCTAAAATTTTCAAGACAGTAAGAACTCCTTCAATTTTACTGAAAATTGGAAAAAGTAGGAAAGCTTCTGGTCATTTCTCCAGGAAAACATGATTTGGTTTAGAGGTCTTTAGTGAACTAATGAGAATGTTCTAGAGAATATTGGAAAGAGGTTTGGTGCTAATGGGATACGTAACATACACTTCACAAGTCAGTAGGAACTGTGGAAAACACTTGTCAAATGTATTTGATGTGAATATGCCACCTGCATGTGCTACCTCCCCCACCCCAAAGTAAGATTCCTGCTGGGGGTTGACTATGGTTTGCCTACCCTACCTTCAAGACTACTTACTAATTAAATCTACACATTCGTTCACATTTTACAGTTAAATTCATGGTATAAAATATTAAAATTTAATATGACTGAGGGTTTTCAAGTCCAAATATTTGTAACTGATTGTGTTACATCAGAGCATCAGAGTGTGGTGCTTAATTAAACTCCTGATGGCCTTTTGAGGAGCAAAAATAAGATCACAGAGGTACACATGTCACTACCACTGTGTGATGCAGGATGAACTATTTTAAAGCTTGCACCATGCTGAGGAGACCTTCTCTATGATCCAGAAAGAAATCTTTTACTCTTTTCCTCTACAATATTGACTTGCTTTGTAAACCAACTAAGAGATCAGGTCATTATTTTTATCTGAGGACTACATACCATTACACCCAAGCTTTAGAGCAACAGTCTTGGTTTTAACAAAAATCTCTAAGGAATATATTTTTTTTTAAGTCTTACATTTCAAGAGGACAAATAAACAATAATTTCAAACATCTATATTCAGTGAGATAAGCAATGAATCATAGAACAACTTGTCTTTGGTGTCAAGTTCACAGGAATATTAAAAGTTTTTTTTTTATTCACATTCTATTTATTCATCAGATAAAGCATTCTGTTTGCTTATTTGGAATGTTTATTTGGTGACCTAAGCTGACTGAATGCCAGTCTAATCAGAATCAAAGCTAACAGCCACCTACTTTATATCATCTGGATTCTTATATATCTCTTATGGTATAGGAAAGGGAGGGTTTATTTGTATTTACAGAGGGATCAGAGTCCATCACCAACATGAGGTAGCAGCTGGAACATCAGGCTGAGAACTTGCTTCTTAACCCACAAGCAGGAGACTGAAATGTCTAACTGGACTAGTGTTTACTTTTGGATACCCACAAGTCTCCATACTGCCCAGTAATTTAGACACACAAGACCATACCTTTTAAGCATCCACAAACAGTTCCAGCAAATGAAGAATGGGTCTTTAAATGGCAAG
Source organism: Tokudaia tokunoshimensis (assembly GCA_036184795.1). Classification (NCBI taxonomy): domain Eukaryota; kingdom Metazoa; phylum Chordata; class Mammalia; order Rodentia; family Muridae; genus Tokudaia; species Tokudaia tokunoshimensis. The sequence continues at coordinate 24,263,703 of BTHU01000014.1, forward strand.
ACATATGGAGAACAACTCATTCAAACCACCACAGATAATAATAATAATGGTCTATATCTAAGAGAATTTGATATCTAAGAGAACCATGATTTGAAGCTTCGTATATAAAGTTTTCAGTTAACAACTTATCAGAGCTATAAAATTAATCTAATTTCTAGGCCCAGAGTGTTGTTTATTTTAACCTACTACTATTTTTTTTTGAATATTTCAAATTTACCAGGGAGCAACTTTATGGTTAGTACAAAAATAAATACACTTTGGAAGTTTGACAAAGTAGTTCTGTGTAAGAAAAACTATAACTTTTATAGTTAGCAATATGAGATTGAGAATGAGAATATGTGAGTTCAAATATTAAATACACCATGGCTCTTTAGAAAATATGGGAAGCCCTGGATTGAAAGCAGTCTATTTTATAGCTGCTAGTCAAATTGCTAACATTTAAAGAGGTATTTCAGTTGTTTATTAACTATAAAGAGAAAAAATTATTAAACATTTTATGAAGAATTTCCACAGTAGACTTTGTGTGTTTTGCAAGTTTCTCTTTTTTTTTCTTTTTTAGCTTATTAATACTTCACATATCATTATAGTTTGTATGCAAGATATTTGTGTGAGTGAATGTTTGCCATAGCATGTGCATAGAGGTCAAAGGAAAACTTTTTTTATTAGATATATTCTTTATTTACATATCAAATGATTTTTCCTTTCCTGGATCCCCCCTCCCCAAAAGTCCCATAAACCCTCTTCCCTCCCCCTGTTCCCCAATCAACCACTTCCAGCTTCTCTGTCCTGGTATTCCCCTACACTGCTGCATTGAGCCTTTCCAGGACCAAGGTGAGGTGACCCAATCACAAAAAAACACACATGGTGTGCATTCATTGATAAGCAGATATTAGCCCAGAAACTCAGAAATGAAAACATTTTTAAAGTCATATGTTTTTTTCTCTTTACATCTTTATATCAAAATCATGTTGGCAGGTTTGTGCGGCAAGCACCCTTTCTCAACAAGCCCGCTCATTGGCCCTTTCTTTTTTCTTTTTATTTCTGGGGTGTGGAGTAAACACTATGTTGAGGTTATTACAGGTTCATAACAGTTCTCTGATACATTTTTATTTTAAAAAGTTGCTCCAATAGCACACCAGTAGAGCTATAAGAGTATGAAAATTTTGCATTGACTTTGTTATGATCAAAACCAGAAATGTTCATCACCGCAAGTATCTCTATTCTTGTTCTCTGAGCCACTCACTCTTCCCCTTGACTTGAAATACCATAATTCCCTATTTTTGTTCACCATTATAAATTGGTTACATCGGGATTATTAAGGCATATCTATCAATGGCTTGCACCTTATTATTCAGGTCAAAAATAGTTACCTGAGGAAGAAAAAATGGGTTCTTTCATCTGACTTGCTTCAAGGAGGATTGTAACTAGAAAAAATGTTCATAGGTTTTGGGTGAACTTAAAGATATCTATCTATCTATCTATCTATCTATCTATCTATCTATCTATCTATCTATCTATCTACCTATCTATCTAATATCAGAGCTTATCTGAAACTCAAAATTCTTCATTAATTACATAGGCTTGGGATGTGCTGTAAAACCCCAGGAGCATTGGTTTCTGGCACAAGCTATCTATAGTTTTAGTGTTTGTGTACTTTGTTGGTTGGTTAGTTTACCTATTATTAAAATATTGCAAAACTCCATTCCAGCATAATTCTGTCATATGACATTCGAACCATGTAAAAATTATGGCATTTCCCTTCATCCTTATTAGTATCTAGAGATGCTTCTCTCTCTCTCTCTCTCTCTCTCTCTCTCTCTCTCTCTCTCTCTCTCTCTCTCTCTCTCTCTTTCTTTCTCTGATTCATTCTCTCTGTCCTTCTTTCCTTCCTTCCTTCTTTCCATCCTTCTTTCTTTCTTTTGGAGAGAGCTTCTATCTATGTAGTTCAGGATAGACTCAAACTCACAGAGATCTACCAGCCTATGCCTTCCCAGTGCTGAGATTAAAGACATGTTTACCACAGCATAAACCACTATTCTTTTAGCCCCTATACAACCTTACATTTCTTAATTACTAATGACAATGACCACTTCTGTGCACTTATTTGCCATCTAAAGGAACTCATGTTATTTGTGGTTGAACATGTCCTCATGCCCACTGATCACTTTTTAATTGTTTTAATTCAGCTCTTAATTTTCTTTTGCTTTTTGAGTTCTTTGCATTTAGTAGATACCAATGGGTCTTCTGTAAGATAATGTGAAGTACAGTTTCTTCCCCTATGTGGAAAATGGTGTTTTCTTCCTTGTACGATTATCACAAAACAAAAATGGATACTGTTTTAATTTTTATCATTATCTCATCCATCTTTGAACCTCAATTTGCCTTATTTCTAGCTTCAATGTTTTGGTTAGTGTACATAAATTTATTGTACTATTTTCTATTTTCTAGCTCACTGCCTCCAGCTTCTAGCTCTTAGGTCAGCAGATGATGTTTGTTTCAACTTACTGTACTATTCAGTTGAAAAATATCCTATTTGAGTTCTTATGTAGTTATTCTAACCCTTGGTTGTATTTCTACTTAATATGGCTTTGTATTTTTTCTCTTTTTCTGAGCATGCCTGAAATCGCTCATTGATTCTTTTAAAATGAGATTACGTAAACCCAAAATCTCTCTCATATCATTGTCAATACATAATTGGTTTTCTTTTTTACTCAGTGTAAAACCTTCAATAATCCTTTATTGATACTTGACATTTGAGTTCTATACAATTAATAATTTAACCTTGTTTTCTTCTGATATTTTCTATGGGAAAGTAAAGAGAATTCAGGTGTCTTGCTTTTTGCTATCAGATGATGGTAGGAGTCTACATGACATTCTAAACTTCCATTCCCACTCTAGCATGGATAATCTTGGTTGTTAACTTATATCATTTGAGGCTGGAAGATGTTTAGATCCAGATGAATTGAGATAGGAAGACTTCCCTAAAATCCAGATCTTTTGAGACCAGAGATCTCACCCTAAACCTGGGCCACACCTTGTGACAGTCTACATAAAGGAGGAATAAAGAAGACTGTGCTCTTTGCCTAGGTGCTCTCACTCTTGCTTCACTGATATTAGAGCTTACTTCTGGTTTCTGACATTTACTGACTAGATAAGAAACCCAGCCTGTGGATGAACAAGTGATGGATTGTTGGATTTTGCATTGGGAGATATGCATTGTTAGATTAGCTGGAAATCAGGCTGTAAGTCACTTTAATAATTCCCTTTATATATTCATTTATCAGTTCAGTTCCTCTACAGAACAGTGACTAATACACACACTGAAGAGGAGGGAATCTTTATTCTAGAGGGAAAAAGAGAAGTTTTTACATCCAACATGGTTTCTATTAACACTGCGGTAAAAGACTTCTTCCTGTTGCCTGTTAATTGGAGAATCCTGAACCTCTACTAGGTCTGCACTTAAATCATTTGAGAGAAGGCCAAGAGAAGCACATCTCACTGTCAATGAGCACTTGATTATTTAACAGATTTCCATTGACTATTGGGGAGGAAACAATTCTTTTCTGGACAGAAGAGATGGAACTTCTAGATCTGCATTAATATTCTTGGCAGCATTGTAGTCCTGGATTATCTCTTAGCTACAGTAAAAATAAAGTATTTTCAATTAGCTGTCCTTGCATCTGAGGCAGGTCTTCACTGTTTAGTTTGACAGTGAGCTGGGGAAGAAAGACTAATCTCCAAATATTTTCAAACTTTTCCTGTTCCTCTTTATAAAATAAAATAATTGATAGAGATGGTAGTATTACCTATGTCCAGTAGATTATCTGAGTTGCATACTTTATTACCCACAATGTTGGAAATATGAAGCAGAAAAAAATTATTATAAAATGTATCCCTTTAGGTCTTAGCCTCTCTAATTGATATGCTGTCATTTGGCAATATTTGTTTTATATCTAATGTATAGGACTTGAATCTGTAGTTCAAGAAAGGGTTGGAGAAATGGATATCTCTTTATGTCCCTGAAAGTAAAAGAGAGCAAGGTCTATGCACTCATTCCACAAAGATAGAGGCTTATACTTTTTCACACACACACACACACACACACACACACACACACACACACTAAAAATAAATAAAAATTAAAAAAACCTAACCAACCAAACTGCAACTACAATAAAACAAACAAACAAAATCAAAGTAAAGACACATGCTTGAGACAATAAAAACCAGAAGTACTACTGACATAATGTTTGCTGGTTGTTTGATGTGTATGTGTATATACATGTATACACACACACATATATATATATAATCATACATACATACATATGTTTAAAATCAAATGCTATATTAAAATATTTTAAACTTGTTATAATTTATACAATTTTAGAAACAGGAATTTCAACCCAGAATTAAAATAAATAATATCAGTGTCTTCAGAAATAACGTAAGGTGTGATCTTCTTGAGGAAGCAAGGCCTTGTCTGAAACTCATGCTCTTTGTGCTGTAGAGTCCTCATGAGCCTACCAAGTGCTAAGCTTCCCATCTAGGTACCCAATACCAAACCAGGAACATAAGTTTTACTTATATGAACAGTGTTTTATTTATATCTCATCTTTAAATGTAACAATATTATATGATGGAGTGATTATTAACTTCATTCTCCCCTAAGAATGGCTTTCATTATCAGCTCATTCATTCTTTTAAGAGTAACATTACATGAACTTCATAAGAATCACGTAAAAATATGAGTATAACCTTAACTCTTAAGTATGGTAAACTATTAAATTCTTCTAGCATTTTCACAATATTAGCAGTTCTCTAGAATATTGGGGGCAAATATTTCAATACAAAGAGCATGATATAATTTGTAAGAAGTTATGCAAACATTCTTGTCCTTACTTTCAGATAAACTTACAATTAGGTATCAGTTTGCTATATAGCAAGCTTTGAGAAATGATCAAATTAAAAGAAATGGCAAACAATCATAGTATATCCATAAAATATTTGCCAAGTGTTATCATTTATTCTTATTATTTGCAGGTACAATTGATATCCTTATATCCATACTCTCAACAGATTTGGGGTTCAAGTTCAGCACTTCTTTCACTTTATTTCTATAAAGAATAAGGAAGGCAATAGGAATAATTTATAAGTTCCTGTAATATTTTATGGAAGAAGTTGAATATTACAATTCTAAAGAACTATTTATTAGTAAAAAATAATCTATTTAGAAACATGGAATATATTATAAATTGTTCATGAACAAATATTCTAAATATTTATTTCTTTAGCATAATTTACATGCCAGTGTAGAATAAAAGCTAATATTTTATATTTACTTCTATATAGAAATAAATTTAAGTTTAGAAACATTAATTGATTTGCCAAAGGTCACAGTTCAGAGACTTCAGGACCAAGTCAGTTTTAAAGGCAGGAAATAAATTTTCAGTATAAAATGAAAGAACAAGACCACCAAAATGTGTTACACACCATAGATTTATTATCTAAGATATATTGACATTCATTTCTCATTTCTAAGAAAAGAATGGACTATTGAAATTCATTTAAAATCTTTTTCAACAAATTTTGTTTATAAATTACAAAGTGCAACAACTATTTCAAACAGAAATTAAAAGTTACCAGTCATAAAGCATAAAGAAACAATCTTTCTCAGACACATAAAACAATTCAGGTCATTGTTGAGATCTAATAATTAATAAATACTGAAACTAAATTTAACTTTAAATATCAAAATTATTCCATAGAAAAATTATACATTTGCAAGATTATTTCAAATTATTTTTCTTATTTTTGAGAATATAATTATACATTTTAAATGAATATCTCTGGTACTTTGTTATAGTGACAAGATGATCAACATTTTAAGAGTTAACTCAGCACAATACAGAGTAACCACAGCAGTATATACAGCAAAATACAGAGTAACCAGGACAACTATTGTCATTTCTGAAATCCCATATCTCTAGGTAAGCAGATGAAATAAAATTTTTAGTAGGTCACTAGAATCATGTTTAGATTATTTGAATCTTAGGCTATTAATCCTGAACCAGCCTCCTAGAAAGGTCTTCCCCTGTCCTGAAATGCATTATAACAGCCCTTGTAAACTGAGTCTTCAGAAGGCTATCCACTCTGTTATGAAGCCAAATGCTTCAGAACCCTGAAAAAAAAATGGTATGAGTCTGAAAACTAACACTGTGGCTGATGATAAAGTAAGTTTTTCAGTTAGAAGTAAGTTGTGTGAAATGCCATTCTGACATGCCCATTCTAAGAACCACAAGATTTTGGACATCATTGCAGGAATGGCAGAAAACTATGTACATCACTGTGTTGCTTCTATTCTATATGTAATATACTCAAAACAAGCATTTTTCAACTATAGTTAAATATTATTTAGTTCTAGGGAAACACACATACAATAAATAAGTATGCTGCCTCTGCAATGATGAGATTACTAGGAATTATGTTTATGTCTTGACTGTAGGAAGGACATGAAATATTCCTTGTTCCTGTGAATGAGTATTTTACCTAGTGGAATTCTAGTGATTTTGGTGAAGTGGAAATCCATGAAATTTTCAAAAGATCTATTTATTCTTCACTACTTGCCCTTCAATCCACCAACATATTAAAACCATGAGCATATCCAAAGTTCCTGGCAGTTTTCTCCTCTTGCATTATAATTATTTATGGACAGGCTTCTACTCTCCACAATTAACCTATACCTACTTTCTACAATCAAGTATTAGTTTAATCTTTCAGAAATTTAATGTGAACAGAAAAAAAAAAAACATTAGAAATTTGGTTTCTTTACTCAGTATAATTGATCTTGGATAGAAGCATGTTGTTGAGAGTATCAATACCTTATTCATTCCTCTACATAAATGATATTCTACTGTATGAATAGCTTAATTTTATTTATTAATTGACAAAGTATGTGTGTTAATTATAACACCATTATATTGCCTTTATTTAAGAAGTTCCTATTTTTGTTAATGTGGGGACATGCTAGTTTTGGCTTACTATGACATTCCATTAATCACTGTCACATGACACCTGCCTTGTGACACTTGCCTATGACTATATTGAAGAATTTGACCTCTTGATTTTCAAGCATATTTTTCTTTTCTTTGTTTTATGACTATTTTATTAAATGAATATATCACAATATAAAATTTTGGATGCTAAATTATATCATTTTCTGATGTTTCTGCCTTTCTTTATTAAGGCAGAAGTAGACAAAGAAACTTAAATCAATAACAGAAATTTGTGATTTTAGTCTAGGAAATGTTCACTCTAATTTTGTTGTACATACATTATCTTCACATTGAGTTGCATTATCTTCTGACCAGGATAATGTATTTCACATTAAATCTCATTTACCGGAACAGATTTCAACCAGTTTCTGTCGCTATTAATTTTTCTTTTCAACTTCTTCAGCTTAATAACACCTTCAGAGGCCTCTGCCTCAGTGATCAGAATCCTCTCTCTCCTCTTTTCTGTTTGGCAGCCATCCCAGGTTCAAGGCTCTGTGGGTTTCAATAGTATATGATCATTTGTTAATTGACCTATGCCTAACAAGAATACTCAAAGTTCTTTCATTTTTATTTTTTTTCACTGCTGTGCCATGGTAAACAAATAAACAACAAAGCAGCACATTTCCCCTAAAATAGAAATTTTTCTTAGGGGTAAATTGGCTGAAATATAGCTTATGCCTTTGATATGGTTTCCTGTTGTTTATTGCAACACTATTATAAAAAACAACTTTGGGAGGAAGTGAAATATGCACATACTTCAAAAATATTTATATTTAACAAAGTTATGCTCTTGTGATTTATCGGTAACCAGTGTTCAAGCTGAAAATTTATGTGAAGTGTAAAAAATAATGAAAGTAATCATGAATTCCTTATTTTTTCAAATATTCAAAAGGAGAAAACTTATTAAATACTAACCCATCTTCAGAATATTGCTAAATATTGTTTCTAATATTGGATTAATAAAGTACATCTGACTTTCAAAACACTTATTTACATATTATCACATAATTTAAGTTATATTCTTTCTTTTGTAAAGATATATTTATTTGTAGTGTCATTCACTATAATAAAATATGATTCAGTTTTTTAGTGTTTAGTACAGAATTTGTGAATTATTTTGATAGAATAATGTTAGTAGCAACATATTTCAAGAAGCTGCAGAAACCTCACATTTGATGTGAGTTTCAGTTGATTCAGATGACCAACGACTTGAAAATATAATACTTCTCAAAATTTAGACTGTTTTGCTCATTTCTTAGTGTTTAAGCAGTTTGGAACTGGCACCATTTATATTGACTCTGGGCTGTCATTACGAAGAGAGATGTTGATCCTTCTCTTTATACTTTTTCAATCGTTCTCTGCTTTAAGTGTAGGAATGATGCTACTCTGCTCTACAGAGAGGGCTTTACACATTCTATCTTATAGAGATGAGCAAGGTACCAGGAAAGCCATGGCAGTTGAACAAAAATATCCTAATTTTCTTTATGAAAGTCTTTTGTTTCAGTAATCATTCCGTTCTTTTACATCTTAAATGATATTGCACTTTGAGGTTACTCCTCTACCAAACTCCACATACACCCTTCCCACTCCTCTTTGCCTGTATGAGAGAGCATCCCCACCCACCCACACTCTCACACCCCACAGCTCCAGAACCCCCCTACTCTGGGGCATCAAACTTACCCCAGAAAAAGGGCCTCCCATCTAGCTGCTGTCAGGCAAGGCCATCATCTGCAACATATGTATCTAAAGCCATGGATCCCTCCAGGTACACTTCTTGGTTGTTGGCCTAGACTCTGTGAGAACTGGGTGGTCAGGCAGGCCTATGTTGTTCTTCCAATGGGGTTGCAATCCCCCTCCACTCCTCCACTGTGCTTTGAGATTCATTTATGATCCACATCTGAGTATTTGCTCCCTTGTACTTTCTACTCTAGAAGCTTATTCTAAAGGCACTTTATTCCAAGGTTTACTACAGATGTATTAGTGCTAATAGGAACTGTTTCAAAGATATTACGCAATTCTTATAATGTATACTCTGTGGATGTTAACAAAAATCTCAGTTCTTCCATTTTTAAAACTGTTTTGTATACTTTAATCATCTTATCTACATAATGAAATAGATTTCATCTAGATGGAATTATTTAACAAACACATTATCGACATATTATAATTTCATCTAATTGTATGTGATATATATTCATCTAAAATTTTATTAGATCACTAGGGTTGGCTTTGTTTAACCTCAATTGAAATGGTTGACATTTATAATAAATACAATAACATTTTCGCACGTAAAAAAATATTGAGGTTAAAACTGATGTTAGAGCTTCCAGTCCTAGAGTGGGAATTGATATCATGTAGATAAGAAATTACCAAAAGCACACAAAGATCTGACAAAGAAAGAGAATCTCAGGCCAATCTCTCTTATGAATATCGATGCAAAAATACTCAATAAAATTCTTGCCAACCGAATCCAAGAACACATCAAAACGTTCATCCACCACGATCAAGTAGGCTTCATCCCAGGGATGCAGGGATGGTTCAATATAAGAAAATCTATCAATGTAATCCACTACATAAACAATCTCAAAGAAAAAAACCACCTGGTCATCTCATTAGATGCTGAGAAAGCATTTGACAAAATTCAGCATCCTTTCATGCTAAAGGTCTTGGAAAGATCAGGAATTCAAGGCCCATATCTAAACATAGTAAAAGCAATTTACAGCAAACCGGTAGCCAGCATCAATCTAAATGGAGAGAAACTTGAAGCAATCCCACTAAAATCAGGGACTAGACAAGGCTGCCCTCTCTCTCCATATCTTTTCAATATAGTACTTGACGTTCTAGCTAGAGCAATTAGACAACAAAAAGAGATCAAAGGGATATAAATTGGAAAGGAAGAAATCAAACTATCACTATTTGCAGACGATATGATAGTATACTTAAGCGACCCAAAGAACTCCACCAGAGAACTCCTACAGCTGATAAACGACTTCAGCAAAGTGGCCGGATATAAAATCAACTCAAGCAAGTCAGAAGCCTTCCTATACTCAAAGGATAAGCAGGCTGAGAAAGAAGTAAGAGAAATAATACCCTTCACGATAGCCACAAACCATATTAAGTATCTTGGCGTGACTCTAACCAAACAAGTGAAAGATCTGTATGACAAGAACTTCAAGTCTCTGAAGAAAGAAATTGAAGAAGACCTCAGAAGATGGAAAAATCTGCCATGCTCATGGATTGGCAGGATTAATATAGTAAAAATGAGCATCTTACCAAAAGTAATACACAGATTCAATGCAATCCCCATCAAAATCCCAACTCAATTCTTCATAGAGTTAGAAAGAGCAATTCAAAAATTCATCTGGAATAACAGAAAACCCAGAATAGCTAAAACTATTCTCAAGAGTAAAAGAACCTCTGGGGAAATCAGTATCCCGGACCTCAAGCTGTACTACAGAGCAATAGTGTTAAAAACTGCATGGTATTGGTACAGTAACAGACATGTAGATCAATGGAACAGAATTGAAGACCCAGAAATGAATCCACACTCCTATGGTCACTTGATCTTTGACAAAGGAGCTAAAACCATCCAGTGGAAAAAAGATAGCCTTTTCAACAAATGGTGCTAGCTCAGCTGGAGGTCAACATGCAGAAGAATGCAAATTGACCCATTCTTATCTCCTTGCACTAAGCTCAATTCTAAGTGGATCAAAGATCTCCACATAAAACCAGACACACTGAAACTAATAGAAGGGAAACTAGGGAAGAACCTTGAACATATGGGCACAGGGGAGAATTTCCTGAACAGAACTTCAATAGCTTATGCTCTAAGATCAAGAATAGACAAATGGGACCTCATTAAATTACAAAGATTTTGCAAGGCAAAAGACACTGTCAAAAAGACAAAGCAGCAACCAACTAACTGGGAAATGATCTTTACCAACCTTACATTCGACAGAGGGCTAATATCCAATATATACAAAGAACTCAAGAAGTTAAACTCCAGAGAGGCAAGTAACCCTATTAAAAAATGGGGTACAGAGCTACACAAAGAGTTCTCACCTGAAGAATATCTAATGGCTGAGAAGCACCTAAAGAGATGTTCATCATCCTTAGTCATTAGGGAAATGCAAATCAAAACAATCCTGAGATTCCATCTCACACCAGTCAGGATGGCTAAGATCAAAAACACAGGAGACAGCAGTTGTTGGCGAGGATGTGGAGAAAGAGGAACACTCCTCCACTGCTGGTGGAATTGCAAGCTGGTACAACCACTCTGGAAAGCAGTCTGGCGGTTCCTCAGAAAACTGGGCATGACACTCCCCGAGGATCCGGCTATACCACTCCTGGGCATATACCCAGAGACTTTACCTGCATGCAATAAGGACACATGCTCCACTATGTTCATAGCAGCCTTATTTATAATAGCCAGAAGCTGGAAAGAACCCAGATGTCCCTCAACGGAGGAATGGATTCAGAAGATGTGGTATATCTACACAATGGAATACTACTCTGCAATTAAAAACAATGAATTCACGAAATTCCTAGGCAAATGGTCAGATCTTGAAAATATCATCCTTAGTGAGGTAACCCAATCACAAAAGAACACACATGGTATGCAGTCACTGATAAGGGGATATTGACCCAGAATCTCGGAATACCCTAGACACAATCCGCATATCAATAGATTTCTTAAAAGATGGAAGGAGAGACCCCTGGTCCTGGAAAGACTGGATGTAGGGGAACGCCAGGACAGAGTAAGGAGAGGGGGTTGAATGGAGAAAAGAGGGAGGGAAGGGGGCTTATGGGACTTTCGGGGAGGGAGGAAACGGGAAAGGGGAAGTGATTTGGAATGTAAATTAAAAAAAATAAAATAAAAAAAAAGAAATTAGATATGGGTACCCACACAGCCAGAGAGCACATCAGCCTCCCCTTGGCGAACTCTGCTCCGGGGATTGACTGCAGTGAGCATCCAAGTACCCAGGGACTCCCCAACATAACATTGCTTGGGACACAGCCTGTTGGGCTTCCATCTGCGCCAAAGAGCAGGGCAGCTCTGTGGTCATCTGGGCGCCAGCTCTACTGTGGGCCATCTTCCATGTAGAGTGATCTGCGCCCATATGGTGCACAGTGCACTCCATGATCTTTGCTCTGGCAACAGGGCAATTGGGACCTCCAGGCACAGGAACAATCAAGCATAATATTGCTTGGAACTCAGTCAGCTTGTGTGCTCCCTGCTCCCATGAGCTGAGCAGTTCTGTGGTCACCTACATGCCAGCTCTGCTGTGGGACATCTGCACTGCAGAGGGACCCTCACTTGGAGAGAGCGCACCCCACAGGGAGGGAGCACACCAACCTCCCCTTGGCGACCTCTGCTCTGGGGATTGACTACGCTGAGCCTTTGGATGTGCAGGGATTCCACAATATAACATCACTTGAGGCAAGGCACATCAGGGCTCCAAAGTCACTCATGAGCAGAGCAACCCCCCCCCCCCAGCAATCAGTGCCAGGAGAATCCCAGTAATCCAGGGAGGACAGAAATAGTCTTGCAGGCTCACAGGAAGTCCAATCAACAGCCAGAGACAGCAAGACCAACTAACAGCAGAGGTAACCAGATGGCAAAAGACAAACGTAGGAATGTTACTAACAGAATTCAAGGCAATATGGCACCATCCGAACCCAACTCTCCAACAGCAGCAAGTCCTGGATACACCATCACACCCGAAAGGCAAGATCTGGATTTAAAATCACTTCTCATGATGCTATTAGAGGATTTCAAGAAGAACACAAATAAATCTCTTAAAGAAATACTGGAGAAAGGGTAGAAGCCCTTATAAAGGAAACACAAAAATCGCTTAGAGAAATGCAGGAGAACATGGATCAACAGATGGAGGCCCATAAGGAGGCAACACAAAAATTGCTTAAAGAAATGAATCAACGGGTAGATGCCCTTACAAAGAAAACACAAGAATCACTTAAAGAAATGCAGGAGAATATGGATCAACAGATGGAAGCCCATGAGGAGGAAACAGAAAAATCGCTTAGAGAAATACAGGAGTACTTGGGTCAACAGACAGAAATCCTGAAAGAGGAAATGCAAAAATATCTTGAAGAAATACAGGAAAATACAAACAAACAAGTGAAGGATCTCAGCAAATCCATCCAGGATCTAAAAACGGAAGTAGAAATAACTAAGAAATCACAAAGGGAGACAACTTTGGAGATAGAAAACCTTGGGAAGAAATCAGGAGTTGTAGATGCAAACATCAACAATAGCATACAAGAGATGGAAGAAAGACTCTCAGGTGCTGAAGATACCTTAGAAAGCATCGACTCAACAGTCAAAGAAAATGCAAAATGCAAAAAACATGTAACCCAAAACATCCAGGAAATCCAGGACACAATGAGAAGACCAAACCTAAGGATTATAGGTATAGATAAGAGTGAAGATTTGCAACTTAAATGGCCAGTAAATATCTTTAACAAAATTATAGAGGAAAACTTCTATAACCTAAAGAGAGAGATGCCAATGAATGTACACGAAGCCTACAGAACTCCAAACAGACTGGACCAGAACAGAAATACCTCCCGTCACATAATAATCAAAACGCCAAATGTACTAAACAAAGAAAGAATATTAAAAGCAGTAAGAGAAAATGGCCAAGTCACATATAAAGGAAGACCTATCCGAATCACATAAGACAAAACATCAGAGACTATGAAAGCCAGAAGATCCTGGGAAGATCTCATACAGACTCTAAGAGAACACAAATGCCAGCCTAGATTACTATACCTAGCAAAACTCTCAATCACCATAGATGGAAAGACCAAGATATTCCATGATAAAACCAAATTTTCACAATATCTTTCCACAAACCCAGCCCTGCAAAGGATAATAGGTGGAAACCACCAATATAAGGAGAGAAACTACACCCTAGAAAAAATGAGTTGTCTCCTTGTGGGCCTCCATCTTTTGATCCATGTTCTCCTGCATTTCTCTAAGCGATTTTTGTGTTCCCTTTGTAAGGCTTCTACCCTTTCACCTCACACAATAATAGTGGGTGACTTCAACACCCTGCTCTCTGAAATAGATCGTTCAGGAAAACAGAAACTAAACAGGGACACAGTGAATCTGATTGAAGCCTTGGACCAAATGTATCTAACAGATATATATATAGAACATTTCATCCTAAAGCAAAAGAATATACATTGTTTTCAGCACCTCATGGTACCTTCTCCAAAATCGACCATATAATTGGCCACAAAACAGACCTCAACAGATATAAGATCGAACTAATCCCATGCCTCCTATCAGATTACTATGGAATAAGGGTGGTCTTCAATAACCACAAAAACAACAGAAAGCCCACATACACGTGGAAGCTGAACAATGCTCTACTCAGTAATACCTTGATCAAGGAAGAAATAAAGAAAGAAATCAAAAACTTTTTAAAATTTAATGAAAATGAAGGTACAACATACCATAATTTATGGGACACAATGAAAGCAGTGCTAAGAGGAAAATTCATAGTCCTGAGTGCCTCCAAAAAGAAACAGGAGACAGCATAAACTAGCAGCTTAATGGCACACCTGAAAGTCCTGGAACAAAAAGAAGCAAATACACCCAAGAGGAGTAGAAGGCAGGAAATCATCAAACTCAGGGCTGAAATCAATCAAGTAGAAACAAATAAAACTATACAAAGAATCAATAAAACTAGGAGTTGGTTCTTTGAGAAAATCAACAAGATAGATATACCCTTAGCCAGACTAGCCAGAGGGCACAGAGAAAGTATCCAAATTAACAAAATCAGAAATGAAAAGGGAGATATAGCAACAGAAACTGAGGAAATTGAAAAAAATCATGAGATTCTTCTACAAAAGCCTGTATTCAACACAACTAGAAAATCTGTAGGAAATGGAGAATTTCCTAGACAGATACAAATACCAAAATTAAATCAGGATCAAATAGACCATCTAAACCATCCAATAACCCCTGAAGAAATAGAAATTGTCATTGGAAGTCTTCCAACCAAAAAAGCACAGGTCCAGACAGTTTTAGTGCAGAATTCTATTAGACCTTCAAAGAAGACCTAACACCAATATTCTTCAAACTACTCCACAAAATAGAAACAGAAGGAACACTACCCAACTCGTTCTATAAAGCCACAATTATGCTAATACCAAAATCACACAAAGATCCGACAATGAAAGAGAATCTCAGGCCAATCTCTCTTATGAATATCGATGCAAAAATACTCAATAAAATTCTTTCCAACTGAATCCAAGAACACATCAAAACGATCATTCACTACGATCAAGTAGGCTTCATCCCAGGGATGCAGTGATGGTTCAATATAAAGAAGTTCATCAATGTAATCCACTACATAAACAATCTCAAAGACATAAACTACATGGTCATTTCATTAGATGCAGAAAAAAAATTTGATAAAATTCAGCATCCTTTCATGTTAAGGGTCTTGGAAAGATCAGGAATTCGAGGCCCATATCTAAACATAGTAAAAGTAATTTACAGCAAACCAGTAGCCAACACCAAAATAAATGGAGAGAAACTTGAAGCAATCCCACTACAATCAGGGACTAGACAAGGCTACCCTCTCTCTCCATATCTTTTCAATATAGTACTTGAAGTTCTAGCTAGAGCAATTAGACAACAAAAGGAGGTCAAAGGGATTCAAATTGGAAAGGAAGAAGTCAAACTATCACTATTTGCAGACAATATGATAGTATACTTAAGCGACCCAAAGAACTCCACCAGAGAAACCTTACAGTTGATAAACAGCTTCAGCAAAGTGGCCGGATATAATATCAACTCAAGCAAGTCAGTAGCCTTCCTATACTCAAAGGATAAGCACGATGAGAAATAAATAAGAGAAATGATACTCTTCACAATAGCCACAAACAATATAAAGTATCTTGGTGTGACTCTTACCAAACAAGCGAAAGATCTGTATGACAAGAACTTCAAGTCTCTGAGGAAAGAAATTGAAGAAGCCCTCAGAAGATGGAAAAATCTTCCATGCTCATGCATTGGCAGGATTAATATAGTAAAAATGACGATCTTGCCAAAAGCAATATACAGATTCAGTTCAATTCCCATCAAAATCCCAACTCCATTCTTCATAGAGTTAGAAAGAGCCATTCTCAAATTCATCTGGAATAACAGAAAACCCAGGATAGCTAAAACTATTCTCAAAAGTAAAAGAACTTCTGGGGGAATCAATATCCTGGACCTCAAGCTGTATTACAGAGCAATAGTGTTAAAAAACTGCATGGTATTGACATGCATGTCGATCAATGGAACAGAATTGAAGACCCAGAAATGATTCCACACTCCTATGGCCACTTGATCTTTGACAAAGTATCTAAAACCATCCAGTGGAAAAAAGATAGGCTTTTCAACAAATGGTGCTAGTTCAACTGGAGGTCAACATGCAGAAGAATGCAAATTGATCCATTCTTACCTCCTTGCACTAAGCTCAATTCCAAGTGCATCAAGGACCTCCACATAAAACCAGACACACTGAAACTAATAGAAAGGAAACTAGGGAAGAACCTTGAACATATGGGCACAGGGTAGAATTTCCTGAACAGAACTCCAATAGCTTATGCTCTATGATCAAGAATTGACAAATGGGACCTCATAAAATTACAAAGTTTCTGTAAGGCAAAAGACACTGTCAAAAAGACAAAGAGGCAACCAACTAACTGGGAAATGATTTTTACCAACCCTACGTCTGACAGAGGGCTAATATCCAATATATACAAAGAACTCAGTAGCTATCTGTTAAAGGTCTGCAATTTAGAATCTCTTTTCATATAATGCTTGATTGTGGTTCTCTGAACTTTCTCCTAACTTCCCAGAGGAAGCTATGATAATGTTAACTGGACAAAGCAAAACAACAGCAGCATATCATTAGGAAACATTTCATGGATTTTTTTTTTTTCTGTTACCAGTCTTGTTTTGTTGTATCCTCGGTTTCTGCGCTATCCAGTCTCTGGTTTTGATCATCCAGGTAGTGTAGGGTGTGTGTCCCCTCTCTTGACAAGAGCCTTAAGCTAAACCAAACATTGGTTGGCCAGTCCCGTAGGCTCTGAACAATCATTGCTTAGGCACATCTTTCAGGCAGAACAGATTGTAGATGGAGATTTTTGTGGCTGGATTGGTTTCTGGGTTTCTCGTTCCATAGCATGCAGAGTACCTTCTTGTGCCAACAGACTAGAATGTAGGGCCAAAGGCTACAGGTCTGTATTACCACAACCTCTGAATATTGATTGAGGTGAATAAAAATTGTTTTTGGCAAGGGGGCCCTGCTATCAGTTTTCAGATGCCAAGCTTTTCTCCTTGCAAGAGATGGGGTTATTAAGAGATCTCCTCTGCCAACTATTCTACCTGTAACCCAGTCCCACTACTGGAAGTTTTGCCTGGCTACAAAAGATGACCAGTTCAGACTCAGTATCCTCCATTACTATAAGTCCTCACTAGGGTCACCCTCATAGATTCCAGAAATGTTCACTGCACTAGGTTTCTATGCTCCTACACACGAAGAACCCCTTCCAGCTTTTTCTCCCCACACCCTTCCCCTCAGTTCACCCGCTTGATCATTCCCACTTCTGTTCCCACCCTCCCCAGTCTATCCATGATATCTATTCTATTTCCCTTCCCAGGGACTTCATGTTTTACCCATATAACTCTCCTCTTTATCTAACTTCTCTGGGTCTGTGGACTATAACTTTATTATCATTACTTAACAGCTAATATCCACTTACAGGTAAATACATACCACAATTTTCTGGGTTACCTCACTCAGGAAGATGTTTTTTTCTAGTTTAAGATATTTGTCTGCAAAATTTATGAAGTCATTTTTTTTTTACTGCTGAGTATAAATAATTTTTTTACTCCACAATATAAATGTAGAATATTTGGTTTATACATTCTTCAGTTGTTGGACATCTAAGTTGCTTCCATTTTGTGGCTATTATGAATAAAGCTGTAGTGAATATGATCGAGCAATTGTCCTTGTGGTAGAATGGCGCATCCTTTGGAATATGCCCAAGAATGGTATAGCTGGGTCTTGAGAAACAATAAGAATTTTTTTCATGAATTTGTATGTCATCCTTGAGCAGAGTCCATATTGTTCCAATTTTAGTATATGTGATCCAGAAGTGAGCATAAGGTTTGGAATTTTGAGATATTTTTTATTCTCACAATTTACGTGAATCAAAAACAGCCTACTTTAAAGAAGGCAGATATAATTAATTGACACTCCTTTAAAAATATACATAATACTAGCAATTTTGATAAGCACAAAGTAGGTATACATTTAAGGATTTTTGTCTTAGTTAGGATTTCTATTCCGGCACAAACATCAAGATTGAGAAGCAAGTTGGGGAGGAATGGATTTATTCAGCTTACACATTCACTTTGCTCTCCATCACCAAAGGAAGTCAGGATAGGAACACACACAGGGCAAGAAGCAGGAGCTGATGCAGAGGCCATGGAGAAAAGTTACTTACTGACTTGCTTCCTTCTTCTGGCTTGCTCAGTTTGCTTTTTTTCTTAGAACCCAGGACTACCAGCCGAGGGATGACATAATCCACAATGGTATGGTCGCTACCCCCTTGATCACTAATTGAGAAAATTCCCCACAGCTGGATTTCGCGGAGTCCTTTCCCCAACTGAAACTCCTTTCTCTGTAATAACTCCAGTCTGTGTCAAGTTGACACAGAAAACCAGCCAGTACAACTATGTTTTTATATATAAAATATTCTTCACAATACTCTTTGAGTTACATTAATTTAAAAATAGTTTCAGGAGCATAAAAAGAGGTAGTGTACTGCATGTGGCAAAAGTCATCATAAAGCTAATTTTTGCACCTAGACATCAAAGAAAAGCATGTGTAAGACATGGAGGCATGCTGATTCTACAATCTGTATTTATGCATATTCATTTTCTGTATATTACAAAAATTAAAATGCACTAATTTATCATCATGCTTGATAAATTCATTTTTGGAAGGATATCAAATTTAGGAACATCCTTTAATTTAGTCACATAATCTGGATTTTGAAAGAAACTCTCAACTGAAAATAAAGTAAAAATAGCATTCAGTCTATGTATGTATGAACGTACAGCAAACTTCAAAAGTTTCTTGTAATAGTGACTGCTGGATAGTCCAGTAGCATATGATCCTCTTAGTTTTGTAGGACTGTTTTATAAGTCTACTTTTCTTTGTGTGTGTGTGTGTGTGTGTGTGTGTGTGTTCTCTTTTTACTACTATCATGTAGAGTGTTTTGTTTTTTTTTTTGTCAATGAACAGATGGACTTACATTAAAATTCTGGACACCTGTCACACATGCAAACGTGAACATGTCAAGATTTAGAGCATTTGAGAAGTAAACATTCCTCAGAAAAATGATTGTTGTCTAACTCCTTTCAGTAAAAACATTCTTGAATATTTGTTAAAACAAAACCCACAATATTTTATTCCTTTGTGGGGTCTAAACAGAAAATATCTCAGAAGTAATTTAGACAAAATGGATTCTCTCAGATAAGTCATGTCAAGTGGCTTAAGAAAAATCTATGACCCTCAAATGAATTATGTCATCCACAGATTAATATCAATTAAAAAAAACATAAAAGGATGCTGAATTTTGTCAAATGCTTTCTCAGCATCTAATGAGATGACCACGTGGTTTTTTTCTTTGAGATTGTTTATATAGTGGATTACATTGATGGATTTCCTTATATTGAACCATCCCTGCATCCCTGGGATGAAGCCTACTTGATCGCAGTGAATGATCGTTTTGATGTGTTCTTGGATTTGGTTGGCAAGAATTTTATTGAGTATTTTTGCATCGATATTCATAAGAGAGATTGGCCTGAGATTCTCTTTCTTTGTTGGATCTTTGTGTGCTTTTGGTATTAGTGTAATTGTGGCTTCATAGAACGAGTTGGGTACTGTTCCTTCTGTTTCTATTTTGTGGAGCAGTTTGAAGAGTATTGGTGTTAGATCTTCTTTGAAGGTCTGATAGAATTCTGCACTAAAACCATCTGGACCTGTGCTTTTTTTGGTTGGAAGACTTCCAATGACAACTTCTATTTCTTCAGGGGTTATAGGACGGTTTAGATGGTCTATTTGATCCTGATTTAATTTTGGTACTTGGTATCTGTCAAGGAAATTGTCCATTTCCTCAAGATTTTCTAGTTGTGTTGAATACAGGTTTTTGTAGTAGGATCTGATGATTTTTTGAATTTCCTCAGTTTCTGTTGTTATCTCTCCCTTTTCGTTTCTGATTTTATTAATTTGGATACTATCTCTGTGCCCTCTGGTTAGTCTGGCTAAGGGCTTATCTATCTTGTTGATTTTCTCAAAGAACCAACTCCTCGTTTTGTTGATTCTTTGTATGGTTTTATTTGTTTCTACTTGATTGATTTCAGCCCTGAGTTTGATGATTTCCTGCCTTCTACTCCTCTTTGGTATATTTGCTTCTTTTTGTTCCAGGGCTTGAAGGTGTGCCATTAAGCTGTTAGTGTATGCTGTCTCCCGTTTTTTTGGCGGCACTCAGGGCTATGAATTTTCCTCTTAGCACTGCTTTCATTGTGTCCCATAAATTAGGGTATGTTGTGCCTTCATTTTCATTAACTTTCAAAAAGTCTTTGATTTCTTTCTTTATTTCCACCTTGACCAAGTTATCATTGAGTAGAGCATTGTTCAGCCTCCATGTGTACGTGGGTTTTCTTTTGTTTTTGTTGCCATTGAAGACCACCCTTATTCCATAGTGATCTGATAGGAGGCATGGGATTAGTTCTATCTTCTTATATCTGTTAAGGTCTGATTTGTGACCAATTATATTATCAATTTTGGAGAAGGTACCATGAGGTGCTGAGAAGAAGGTGTATTCTTTAGCTCTAGGATGAAATGTTCTATATATATCTGTTAGTTCCATTTGGTCCAAGGCTTCAATTAGATTCACTGTGTCCCTGTTTAGTTTCTGCTTTCCTGAGCGATCCATTTCAGAGAGCAGGGTGTTGAAGTCACCCAATATTATTGTGTGCGGTGCGATGTGTGCTTTGAGTTTTAGTAAAGTTTCTTTTACGAATGAGGGTGCCCTTGCATTTGTAGCATAGATATTCATCTCATTAGATGCTGAGAAAGCATTTGACAAAATTCAGCATCCTTTCATGTTAAAGGTCTTGGAAAGATCAGGAATTCAAGGCCCATATCTAAACATAGTAAAAGCAATTTACAGCAAACCGGTAGCCAGCATCAATCTAAATGGAGAGAAACTTGAAGCAATCCCACTAAAATCAGGGACTAGACAAGGCTGCCCTCTCTCTCCATATCTTTTCAATATAGTAATTGAAGTTCTAGCTAGAGCAATTAGACAACAAAAAGAGATCAAAAGGATACAAATTGGAAAGGAAGAAGTCAAACTATCACTATTTGCAGACGATATGATAGTATACTTAAGCGACCCAAAGAACTCCACCAGAGAACTCCTACAGCTGATAAACGACTTCAGCAAAGTGGCCGGATATAAAATCAACTCAAGCAAGTCAGAAGCCTTCCTGTACTCAAAGGATAAGCAGGCTGAGAAAGAAGTAAGAGAAATGATACCCTTCACGATAGCCACAAACCATATAAAGTATCTTGGCGTGACTCTAACCAAACAAGTGAAAGATCTGTATGACAAGAACTTCAAGTCTCTGAAGAAAGAAATTGAAGAAGACCTCAGAAGATGGAAAAATCTGCCATACTCATGGATTGGCAGGATTAATATAGTAAAAATGACCATCTTACCAAAAGTAATATACAGATTCAATGCAATCCCCATCAAAATCCCAACTCAATTCTTCATAGAGTTAGAAAGAGCAATTCAAAAATTCATCTGGAATAACAGAAAACACAGAATAGCTAAAACTATTCTCAAGTGTAAAAGAACCTCTGGGGGAATCAGTATCCCGGACCTCAAGCTGTACTACAGAGCAATAGTGTTAAAACCGCATGATATTGGTACAGTGACAGGCATGTAGATCAATGGAACAGAATTGAAGACCCAGAAATGAATCCACACTCCTATGGTCACTTGATCTTTGACAAAGGAGCTAAAACCATCCAGTGGAAAAAAGATAGCCTTTTCTTTTTTTTTTTTTTATTTTATTTTTTTAATTTACATTCCAAATCACTTCCCCTTTCCCATTTCCTCCCTCCCCGATAGTCCCATAAGCCCCCTTCCCTCCCTCTTTAATCCATTCAACCCCTTCTCGTTACTCTGTCTTGGCGTTCCCCTACATCCAGTCTTTCCAGGACCAGGGGTCTCTCCTTCCATCTTCTTAGAAATCTATTGATATGCGGATTGTGTCTAGGGTATTCCGAGATTCTGGGTCAATATCCCCTTATCAGTGACTGCATACCATGTGTGTTCTTTTCTGATTGGGTTACCTCACTAAGGATGATATTTTCAAGATCTGACCATTTGCCTAGGAATTTCGTGAATTCATTGTTTTTAATTGCAGAGTAGTATTCCATTGTGTAGATATACCAAATCTTCTGAATCCATTCCTCCGTTGAGGGACATCTGGGTTCTTTCCAGCTTCTGGCTATTATAAATAAGGCTGTTATGAACATAGTGGAGCATGTGTCCTTATTGCATGCAGGTAAAGTCTCTGGGTATATGCCCAGGAGTGGTATAGCCGGATCCTCCGGGAGTGTCATGCCCAGTTTTCTGAGGAACCACCAGACTGCTTTCCAGAGTGGTTGTACCAGCCTGCAATTCCACCAGCAGTGGAGGAGTGTTAGCCTTTTCAACAAATGGTGCTGGCTCAGCTGGAGGTCAACATGCAGAAGAATGCAAATTGACCCATTCTTATCTCCTTGCACTAAGCTCAATTCCATGTGGATCAAGGATCTCCACATAAAACCAGACACACTGAAACTAATAGAAGGGAAACTAGGGAAGAACCTTGAACATATGGGCACAGGGGAGAATTTCCTGAACAGAACTCCAATAGCTTATGCTTTAAGATCAAGAATAGACAAATGGGACCTCATTAAATTACAAAGATTTTGCAAGGCAAAAGACACTGTCAAAAAGACAAAGCAGCAACCAACTAACTGGGAAATGATCTTTACCAACCTTACATTCGACAGAGGGCTAATATCCAATATATACAAAGAACTCAAGAAGTTAAACTCCAGAGAGGCAAGTAACCCTATTAAAAAATGGGGTACAGAGCTACACAAAGAGTTCTCACCTGAAGAATATCTAATGGCTGAGAAGCACCTAAAGAGATGTTCATCATCCTTAGTCATTAGGGAAATGCAAATCAAAACAACCCTGAGATTCCATCTCACACCAGTCAGGATGACTAAGATCAAAAACACAGGAGACAGCAGTTTTTGGAGAGGATGTGGAGAAAGAGGAACACTCCTCCACTGCTGGTGGAATTGCAAGCTGGTACAACCACTCTGGAAAGCAGTCTGGCAGTTCCTCAGAAAACTGGGCATGATACTCCCGGAGGATCTGGCTATACCACTCCTGGGCATATACCCAGAGGCTTTACCTGCATGCAATAAGGACACATGCTCCACTATGTTCATAGCAGCCTTATTTATAATAGCCAGAAGCTGGAAAGAACCCAGATGTCCCTCAACGGAGGAATGGATTCAGAAGATGTGGTATATCTACACAATGGAATACTACTCTGCAATTAAAAACAATGAATTCACGAAATTCCTAGGCAAATGGTCAGAACTTGAAAATATCATCCTTAGTGAGGTAACCCAATCACAAAAGAACACACATGGTATGCAATCACTGATAAGGGGATATTAACCCAGAATCTCGGAATACCCTAGACACAATTCGCATAGTAATAGATTTCTAAGAAGATGGAAGGAGAGACCCCGGTCCTGGAAAGACTGGATGTAGGGGAAAGCCAGGACAGAGAATGAGAGGGGGTTGAATGGAGAAAAGAGGGAGGGAAGGGGGCTTATGGGACTTTCGGGGAGGGAGGAAACGGGAAAGGGGAAATGATTTGGAATGTAAATTAAAAAAATAAAAAAATAAAAAAAAACCATAAATGACTGAAATACTTTTTCTTTTGTTAGGCAAACATTTAAAAATATTACGGACATGTAAACAAAGTTTTCTAATCAAAGCAGTTCAAAGTTCCCTGTCCCATTAGTCTCTCCTGTTTTGATGGGGATATAAACATAACTCTTCCTTATGATGTAAGTGGATTGCAAAGACAATGATGAAATCTAAGAATAAATAAGAATGAGATAATCATGCAAGGATTAAGTTTTCTATTGAAAGTCAACAAAAGTAAAATATGAGTATGTAGTATTTAGTGTTTAGAATTCGTGTTCAGTATGAAGACTTGTAACAATTGATATACAATTGATAGTAGAAAGGAAAATGGAATTCTCCATTATGAGGGAGTAACGAGTAATAACTTTTTATAAAGTAGGAAAATAATCTAATTTTATCTGAACAAAATAAAACCCCTGACCTAAAATGTCAAACAAGAAAATAAACTACTTGAAATAGAAATGTTTCCATCCCACATCTAATATTAAATCTGCTAAAGTGTCCCTAAAACAAAAACATCTAAGCAAGCAAAAACATTTACAAAAGAACATTTCATTTTTACTATTAACATCACTAGACTAGTGAAATAAAACCATAAAATTTGGTTCTTCAGTATCCCATGAAGAATTACATATTATATAAATTTTAATAGACTTCAATTATCTCTTAAATGCTAAGTAGAATATTTACAAGAAATATAGGAAAAGGTAAAGAATGTTGTATTAATTATGGCAACAATCAAGGAGAAAAAATGGAAGGCTAAAAGAGTTATTGTGAACTGGAAATGGACAAAAACATCTCAGTTCTGTCACCATGGACATCTGGGGAGTTTGACTGATATTGTACTGCTCTGATAAAACTTGGTAGAATATGTAGCTTGAATACAGAAAAGAATCCCAGGTTGAGCTGCGAAGAGAAAGTCTGGGGATATGATAATGGTAAGGAGACCCTTATTTGGAAATCTAATTTGATTATCTTGCCAGGGAACAGTCAAGTTGCCAACCTAGTTAGTCAAACTCGGTCTCAAGTTGTCTAGATACAATCAGTATGTGTTTTTTTTTTGTTTGTTTGTTTGGTTGGTTGGTTGGTTGGCTGGTTTTGTTGGAGGTGTAGTATCTGTCATATAGTATTAAACCTGTTTTCTTTCCAGACATGATTACCTTTTACACATATATATTATTAAATAACAGTGTTAAAATAGTAATAAGCCATGCTTAAGATTTGAGCATATGTAGCCTTCCACTGTGGTACTTTTCATTTCCTGATATTTTCTAGTGATCTCCCAAATAAGACTATAAGATTTTTTACCATGAGAACATTCTAACTCCCTTAACTATTCTGGGATACCTTTTAGCTTCATTTTACAAGTTCTAGTTGTACTCAATTCCTGGCAACCACCCATTGATTTCATTTAAAGCTCTGTTAGCCACTCTTTGAGACATCCTTCAGTTGTCACTAAAATAGCATATTTGGCTCTTACAAAACAATTAAGTTGATTCTTAAAAAGTCAGCATTCACACATGGGTCCAATCTTTTTTCCATAATTATTCTTTCTAGTCAACTCTGAGTTTAAATTTATATTAAAGCATGTCCTCAATACAGATCAACACATCTTGTTAATGGCTTATTTTAAAGTTAATTTTCATGACCTAAATCTTGACTTCATATTAGTTGAGGTATAAAAAAACATCAATTTACATTTTAGCATTTTCTATCACATACTATAAAAGATTGACAAGGAATTAAAATATTTTCATCTTTCCTGTCAATACAAATACTAAAATTTACCACTGAGTTAAAACTTTATTTGCATAAGATCCCTGCTTAATCTTAGATCTATTTATTGTTTGTTTGTTTGTTTTAAAATCCAGATTTTATTTCCCTCCTGGTCTACTCTACAACTGTTCCACATCCCATACCTCCTCTCTGACCCCCTGTCTCCACAAGAATGTCCCCAACCCACACTCCCACCTCATGAGAAAACTCTAAACCTCAGTGTCTTGAGGGTTAGGTGCATCTTCTCTGAATAAATCCAGACCTGGCAGTCCTCTGCTGTATAAGTGTTTGGGGCCTCATATCAGCTGGTGTATGCTGCCTGGTTGGTGGTACAGTATCTGAGAGATCTCAGACATCCAAGTTAGTTGAGACTAATGGTCCCCCTACAGGGTCACCTTCCTCCTCAGCTTCTTCCAGCTTTCCCCTTATTCAACCACAGGGGTCAGCAGCTTCTGTATATTGTTTGGGTGCAAATATAGGCATCTGACTCTTTCAGTTTCTTGAGTCTTTCAGAGGGCAGTTATGATATGTCCCTCCTTGTGAGCACTCCATAACCTCCATAATAATATCAGGTCTTAGGGCCTCCCCTTGAGCTGGATCACACTTTGGTCCTGTTGCTGGACCGTCTTTTCCCCAGGCTCCTTTCCATTTCCAATCCTGCAGTTCTTTCAGACAGGAGCAATTATGCAAAAGAGTTTTGACTCTGGGATGGCAAACCCATCCCTCACTTGAAGCCCTGTCTTTCTGCTGGAGGTGGGCTCTACAAGATCCTTCTCCTCAATGTAAGACATTTCATCTAAGGTGCCTCCCTTTGAGTCCTGAGAGTCTCTCACTCTCCATGTCTCTGGTACATTCTAGAGGGTCTCCCCCCAACCTCTTACCTCCTGAGGTTGCCTGTTTCCATTCTTTCTGCTGGTACTCAAGGATTTCAATACTTTTTCCCCACCCAATACCCAACCATCCCTCCTATCCCCCTTTTCTCTTAGGTCCCTCCCTCTGCCCTTGTGATAGTTTCTTCTCCCTCCCAAGTGGGATGGTGGCATTCTTAATTGGGACTTCCAGCTATATGACCTTTTTGAGTTCTGTGGACTCTATCTTGGGAATTCTGTACTTTTTTTGGCTAATATCTACCTAGTATCATGCAAGTCATTTTGAGTCTGAGTCACTCAGGATATTATTTTCTATTTCCATCCATTTGACAGCAAAACTCAGGATGTCCTCATTCTTAATATCTGAGTAGTATTCCATTGTGTAAATAAAACACATTTTCTGTATCCATTCTTCTGTCATGGGTTGTTTCCAGCTTCTGGCTATCACAAACAAGACTGCTATGAACATAGTGGAACATGTGTCCCTTTGGCATGGTGGGACATCTTTTGGGTATATTCCCAAGAGTGGTACTGCTGCGTCTTCAGGTAGATCTATTTCCAATTTTCTGAGGAACCTTCAGATGGATTTCCAGAGTGGTTGTACCAGTTTGTAATCCTACCTGGAATGGAGTTCCTCTTTCTCCACATCCTTGCTAGCACGTGCTGTCACCAAAGGTTTTGATCTTAGACATTCTGATTTGTGTAAGGTGGAATCTCAGGGTTGTTTTTATTTGCATTTCTCTGATCACTAAGGACTTCGAATATTTTTTAGGTGCTTCTCAGCCATTCGAGATTCCTCTGTTGTGAATTCTCAATTTAGTTCTATATGTGATGAATTTGTTTAGCCTTTCCAGATATTCTTCTTTTTTTAAACTTCTTTTAAAAAAAAGATTTATTTATTTGATGTATGTGTGTACGTTTCTACTCTCTTCAGACACTTCATAAGAGATCCCATTAAACATGGTTGTGAGTCACTTTGTGATTTCTGGAAATTCAACTCAAGACCTCTGGAAAAGCAATCAGTGTTCTTAACCACTCAGCTGTCTTTACATCCCTTCTCCCCTTTTTTCACTTCTATTCTTTTCAATTTATCAATCATTAAATACTGAAATGGTATCTCAGCCAATGGGGAAACAGCACAGCCATCATCTCTATTAGAATAAAATCAAGAGGAGTTCCTGTCTCCCTGTTCCTATGAATCTGATGTTTGTTCCAGCACATAGCATTTGCATGAAAAATTGCAATGCCAAGATGCTTTCTTCCAAGATTATTATTTGATTCTCATAGTGGTCTCTGAGAACTCAGACTCTACAGAAGGTAGTACAGTGCTGACTTCAACCTAGGAATCTTGAGAGTATTTATTCACAGCAGTACTTTCAAAATCACAGTCACCTCTCACTGATTGATGAAACTTTAATGTTTTCAGTCCTTGTCATGTTGACAATTTTCATCAGTCCATTCCATCCTTACAAAATATTTTTGCTCAGTTATTAGAAATAAATGCACATTTGTTAAAGTTTTCAATGTGTATATGTTCATGAATTATTTATTCTAGCTAGCCTGTAAAATTCACTTACCTTACTTTCCTCCATATACAGCAAATATAATAAATGCTTGCAAGTAGATGAATATAAGAGGGAAAGAATAATTGGGTGGGGCAAATAAGAGTAATAGAGAAGTAAATATAATTAAAGTGTGTTTTATATAAAGTATACATATTTGATGAATTGAAACTCATTATTCTGTAAAATTATTCTGTAAAATTCATTTATAAACTATTTTTAAGGACAGGTGGTTGATTAAACTTAGCGATGGAAGCATTGGATAAGTTTAGTACAGAGCCACAAAATAAAAATAAAAGTATTTCTTCTTTGTTGTACCTGTTTTTGTTTTTGTTTTTTTAATTCAGCAAATGAAAGAAACCAAGAAATGCTTGTCTTTCTGAATCTGGATTATTTTGTCCAACAGAATGTCTCTAATTTTTGAAAACTACTCTTCTTCATGCAGTAATTCCTTTTGACAAGCAAGTTTGTTTGTTAATTTGTTGTTAAGATAATTAGGGTTTTCTGTTTTGCTTGTTTAAGTGTGGATGTGCACTGGTCTGAGGTGGAGGGAAGAAAGTTTAGCCAGAGCAGGTTGGTGCAATATAGGATCTTAAATAACACATCCAGGAACAGCTTCAGAGAACTGATTCAGTTTACTAGACGGGAGAGAGTATTTATGCCTTTGGGGAGGTGGCTTTTTGGGACAAAGATTGTGTGGACTTGCATAATTGTTCAGTGCAGTAGTGTTGGAAGATACTTCATCTGCATCCTCCGAAGGTCTAGGGTGTGAGTTAGGAGTCAGCAAGGAGTGTGAAGTCAGCAAGGAGTGAAGCTTGATAACTGTCAAGGTAAGAAACTTCCCTCTAGAGATGGTGGTAGATGAGCTGACTTTATGGTGCAGGGTTGGGAGGATGGGAGATAGCCAACTCCTGCCATCTTCATCTGAAGTATGTAGGTTGAAGTTGGTATGGCCCTTCCTCCTGGGCCACTGACCTTACCTAGGCCTTTACTGTCCTCTATGTGTGTGTGTGTGTGTGTGTGTGTGTGTGTGTGTGTGTGTGTGTGTGTATCTTAGTGGGGTTTCCATTGCTGTAAAGAGACCATGACCAAGGCAAGTCTTATAAAGGACCACATTTAATTGTGGCTGGCTTCTAGGTTCTGAGGTTCATTCCATTATCATCATAGTGGGAAGCATGGCAGTGTCTAGGCAGTTCTGTGTCTGTGTAGCAACTTTAAAAATTCTGGAGTGCAACGAAGAACAATGATAGTGGCCTATAGTGTTTAGGGAAGGAAGTCTATGAGCCCACAATACCCAACAATTCTGAAACCGGTAATTCATTTCTACTTCTGCACTTAGCTTATGTGTAACTCTTAGGGAATATCTTGCTCTGTTTTATGGTAACTCTATTTAAAATATCTCAATATGCATATATGTACTTGTTTTAGGAGTTTTATTTTATTTATTTTTTTTTATTTTTCCCTCCTGATATTTCTTCCTTTCCATGACCCTTCCATCCCTCAACCCATTAATTCTTCCCTGTGCTGTTACTCTTCTTCAAACCTTTATACCACAATGCTCTCTACCCTCCCCTTGAAATCCACATCCTGCTTGAAGCCTTACTCATCTCCTCACATCAGTGAGCATGCCAAACAGGACACATATATCTGAAGAAATAAAACTAACATTGCCAAAATTTAAAAAAAAAATGTGATTTTTGTCTTTCTAGTCTCTGTTATCTGATTCAGAATGTTTGTTTGTCCCTCATTCACTTAGCTGAGAGATTCATACTTTGTCATTTTGTAACTGCAAAACAATATTCCACTGTGTAAATGCACCATCATTTCATAATCAATTTAGCGGTTGATAAGCATCAAAGCTATTCCCATCTTGTGACTCTTATGAATGGAGCACACTTAAATACAGGTAAGTAGTTATGTCTGGAGGAGTAGGATACAGAGTCCTTTGTGTACCTGCCTAAAATTGGTATAGCTGGATCATGTGGTAGGTTTCTTTTCTACACCCCTAGCACTTTACTTTTATTTTCCAATGAAAAGTGTCTTGAGCATCTTTTCATGTGTTTAGTAACAACTGTGTCTGTTTTGTGGGGAAATACATCTGTCCAAGTCCTTTATTCATATTAGCATATATATATAAATCTTTTATTCTTTTTAAAATATAGAATAGTAAATGACAACATTCGTTCTTTCAACTTTCATCTTACTCTTTCATTTCTTTCAGCTCAATCCCTGCGTCTGATCCAGTATTTTGTTGGACGTGAGTGTTAGAAACCAGTCCATAGAAGACATACACTTTTATTTTCTGTCCACTTCTTCTTATTTCATTATTATCTATGTTTATCCTTAAGCAGAAAGTCCTATACTATGACTTATGTTGATGCATAGTGTATTTTTAAATGAGAAAATTTGACTATCCATTTGAATTTCTTTTGCAATTGCTCCTGAGTTGGTGGAGCCTAAAGAATGTGTGCACTTCACTGAGTGTCAGAACTGACCTCAGGAAGAATCTCCTCTGTTTCATGTTTCTCTCTGCTCAACTTCTGTTCTTTCCCTGCTGGATTGTGTGTATGATTAAGCAAAAAAATAGTCTGACTCCTCATCAATTTTCTCCATCAAAGCCTTCACAAAACTTGACAGTGATCTTACATATAAACAGTCTCAATTTCCTGTTCCACATAAATTCATTATAAATTCAATTATTTCTTGCAAAATTCTACTACTCCCTAACACCATGGCAATCCTTTCCATAATGATGTAGCACAATACCACAGTTATTAGGTTAATGATAGAAAACTGATATGAGGGTGATGGGACTTTAGGAATAGTAAATCTTGGTCTCTGACCACTATTTTTCCTTTCTAGTTAATTGAAAAACATCTTCCATGTAATATATTAAATCAGAAGCATCCCCTCCTGCAAGTCTTCCTAGGTCCTTCCCTCCTCCTCCCGTCACACACCTCCACATCCTTTCTTTAAACAAAATGTATTTTAAAAATCTGTTAAGTATGTTTTGTGTTGGCTATCTACTGCTGATGCCTTCCCTGAAGTTTGTTAATATACCCAGTGAATTTCCATAGATAAACCTAGTTTTTCGATTTCAAATAGCTTTATAAAACAATATAAGAAGGAATGTCCAGAACCCTAATATTCCTGAATAGGTCTTCTACATTTTGAGTATTTGTTTGGCTTGCAGAAAGGAGTAAAGGTGTTTTTTTCTCAACCACATGGACCTGGGACTGGAATTCTCTAACCTGATGTGATGGTTTGAATAGGGAATGGCAGTCATGAATTTATGAAAACTTGGTTTACAGTTGGTGGAACTATTAAAGAAGATTATGGGACCTTAGAAGATAGAGCCTTTCTCTAGAAAGTGCAGCACTGAGATGGTATTAAAAATTCTAGGTCTCATCAGACATGTCTTTCCCCTCTTTTTTTCTGAAGTGCAAGTGGAATGTCACTGGTGTGCTTCTTGAGTGACAGGACAACCTCATGTGCCCACCATAATGGAAGGTATCTCCTCTGGAACTGTGTCCTAAAAAATCACTTATGTCCCTAACTCCTTTTGTCAGAGTATTTGGTCACAGTATAGTAACACCTGGCATATATTTGGGTATGTAATAGGGCCCAATATCATAGACCCTACTGTTGCTAAGGTTAGAAACCTAAAGAGTCAGCTTGAGGAAAAGAAGGACATGCATTTTTCATTGTATATGCTCAGAACAAAACTACAGTAATCAAAATGCACTAAGAGAACTATGGAATGCTTCCTCCCATTATTGTACAAATGTCACAGTCTCTCATTATTCTTAGCAATGCTTTGATTTCCATGAATGAACACTCTTCTACTCATTGTACATCCTTAGGGCAATGCTCAGAATCTTTAGTGATTATCCATTTATCATATTCTGCTGTTAAAATATGGTTCTGCTGTTACTCAGCTTGGTAGAGACTCATTTCATCATTCGGGACTTACACTTTAACAAACTCATTTTGACATGTATTCTTTTTTCCCTACCTGTAGTGTTTCTGGGAGAATCCTTACTTTTGCATTTATAAAATGTCATTTGCTATCAGGAAGCTTCACACAGCATTATAGATTAGAGAATGATGAAGCCTGCTCATTACAACTAAATGCAACACATTGTAACTCAAGGTGATAGCAGCTAGACCACCTGATTTATTGATTGCACTTTGTGCCGAATAAAACAGATACCTGGAAAGAAAAGGGAATCATAATCTTGTATACTTAGTTGCAATTCTTGTCAGTATTTCATCTGAAGCAACACAAGATAGAGTTTGATATTTCTTCAGCAGCTAAAATGCATGCCTCAAATCTAAGGAAATCATACACATATGGATATGAATTGTATTTGTATTATTCATGATAAAACTGACACTGCAAATGTAACCATTACAATGCTATTTCACATATGAGCTATCATTTACACAAAAAGTTGTTTTATATGTCTTTTACTGTGTGATGGTAATGCAATGATTGACTATGTAGTCAGTATTTCACTTAGTGTTTAAACAACATCAGAAGAGATAAAGTCAGGTAAAGGTTGCAAGTGACAAGGCATAGTGTTCTTTAATGATGTAGCCTCTGGCTTCACTCAAGAAAGTAACAACCTACTCATGTGAACCCATGTACATGCAGAAAATGATATTTAAACAGTCTTGTCAAACACATGCACACACAAACAAACAGATGTGAGAGAGAGAGAGAGAGAGAGAGAGAGAGAGAGAGAGAGAGAGAGAGGAGAGAGAGAGATTAACAAATAAGTATTATATGTGTATTAAATTATGAATGGATTATTTAAAAAAGAATGAATAGAGTTCATTGCACGTGGGAATGAGTTACATTTTAATTAACTTAAAGTGGCTTGTGTGACAATGTGACAGGCTTTAATGAGACAGAAAACAAGACATTAGTGTCATGGAGATAGGGAAGTCAAACTAGATTGCCATTATTGCTATTCACATATTCTGTGAACATAAAGTTATCTATGTGACAACGGCGGCAGCGTATGGTTCAGAGCTGCAGAGCACACTCCAGGGAATCTGACCCTAGCTTTGCTGGAATTGTTTGTACCAACAGTTCACTGATGGAGAGCTTGTAAAGTATTTGGTAGACGGATTGGAAGAGTAACAGGTTTCCTTTATTTAATGGTGACTATTCTTTTTAATAAGTGAGATTTTCCCATGGCTTCCTGATTTTAAGTTATGGTAATGAGATATAATATAGTATCAGTTCTAATTTCTGAGTATTTGACTAGACAAATTGCTTAGATCTTGCAACTGCCTCGCATTTTCCTGGGGTAGCCCTGTGTTGCAGTCCTCAAATGTTTTATTAATGCCAGATTATCATATGTTTCCAATGAAACCTCCTGATTTCTTATGTAATAGCTCCATCCTAATCTCCACTTTTATGCTCCTATTCCTACATTAATTCCATGACCTGCACAGCCAAGCTACAGTCACTTTTAATATTAAGCCTGAGAGCAACATGCCAAGTATTTACTTGTGATATAACCATAGTCAAGTACTATATATTCATGTGCAACTAAATTTAGCATTAATAAAAATATTCACGTAGTACATTGGTAACTTAGAAAATTGATTAAATTATACATTAATATATTTTAACAGAGACTTTAACTTAACATTGCATAATTAAAGTTAAATATAATGTTTTTAAATTCTTAGACTGTTTTGAGCATCTACGGGAAGTCTTCTACACCTGGAAATGCTTCTGGATATACCTCAATGGAAGAGGAATGCAGATCTGGGAAAGCTGGGTATCTAAATTGCTGCCTTAGTCACACTAGGTTGAATACACAGAGTCTAAGGCCAGCACAGTGGCACCAAATGTGTTGAGGGTATGGTTATGAAATGAGAATAAAGCAAGTTGTAGCAGTTAATGTGTTTAGAAATGCAGGCAAGTAGACTGATCAATATCCATGTGACAGCATTATCTTACAGGTTTTCTTTCATTTCTGTGTCACTCTCCCCACATACCACAAATGACAGGTACTTATAAAGAAGCTTGATTTAGTAAAGTATTTCATTTTGGTTCATTGTTAACCATTCATATAAATACATGCAAAACTTCTGGAAGTCTTTAAGAGAAAAGGAATACACTACATTCTTGTACATTCCAGTGGACATGCTTCTCTGCCACACACATTTGTAATAGTGAGGCTGACAGTGATAATTAGGTAGCCTTGGAAACTAATACAGTTAGGTTTAAAATTACAATAAATATAAACTGCCATTCTTCTCTCTATTCTTGACTCATAAAAATATGCCTTAAAGTCAATTGTGTGTAGGCTGTTGATAGTAAAATATATATTTTGCTTAAATCTTAGATGAGTGTATCAGTCACTCAACCTGGCCAGATATACAAAGGGAGGAGGAAATACAAACTGAAAATTAGAGATGTTTTAAGAATTTCTCACAGTTGACGACATTCATTATGTAAACAATCATTATAAAATGTGATTCCAAAAATTGATTCAGCAGGAAAGGAATCATCCAAAAATCACTAGTGAGCTGCAATCAATAAACCCATCTAAGGCATACTCACTGGTTCAAGTTGATATTTATTTGCAGCTCAGTCATCTTTAGGTCTCAGTGGTTAAAACAATTACTCTCTTTATGACACCTAAATCTATAAAGCAGCAACTTCATATTGTCAAGAGCAGGCGTGAGCAAAGGAAGCACATTGTAGTGAAATGCTCCATAAATTCTGTTTGATGTTGATTCATATTTCACACAGAACTCAAAAGGCTTGGACAAGACACATGATGTTGAGTCCTATGGAGTCCATTGAACAAGTTCCATTGTATCTTCAACTATAGCACAGGAACATATACAATGGAAAGTAGAAAGCATCTTCAATAGATGTTGCTGGTCTAACTGGCTGTTGATAGGTAGAGAAATGAAAAGAGATCCATATTTGTCACCTTTCACAAAGCTTAATTCCAAGTGGACCAAGGACCTCAACATAAAACCAGATACATTGAATCTAATAGAAGAGAAAATGAGAAAGAACTTTGAACTCATTGGCACAGGGGTGGGGGGGGGAATTTTCAAAACAGAACTCCAATGGCACACAATCTAAGATTGAAAATTGATAAATGGGAACTCAAGAAACTGGAAAGCTTCTGTAAGGCAAAAGCCATAGCCAATAAGATAAATCTCCCACCAAGAGATTGGGAAAAAATCTTCACTAACCACATATCCGACAAGGAGATGATATCCAAAATATATAAAGATCTCAGGAAGCTAACCACTAAAAAAAAAAAAAAAACAAAAAAACAAACAGCCCAATCAAAAAATGGGGTGTAGAACTAAACAGAGAATTCACAACAGAGGAATATCGAATGGTTGAGAAACACCTAAAGTAATGTTCAAAAGCTTAGTGATCAGAGAAATGAAAATCAAGATGACCCTGAGACTCCACCTTACACCAGTCAGATTGGCTAAGATCAAAACCTCAGGTGACAGCACGTTAGCAAGGATGTGGGGAAAGAGGAACACTCCTCCATTCCTGGTGTGATTGGAAACTAGTACAACCACTCTGGAAATCAATCTGGAGGTTCCTCAGAAACTTGGAACTAGATCTACCTGAAGACCCAGCAGTACCGCTCTTGGGAATATACTCAAAAGATGCTCCACCGTGCCACAGGGGCACATGTTTAACTATGTTCATAGCAGCCTTGTTTGTGATAGCCAGAAGCTAGAAACAACCCAGATGTCCTATGACCTAAGAATGGATATAGAAAATGTGGTTTATATACACAATGGAATACTACTCAGCTATTAAGAACAAGGACATACAGAATACCCAAGATAGAGGCCACAGAACTCATAAAGTTCAACGAGCTGAAGTGCCCAAGTGAGGATGCCTTAGTCCCACTTGGGAGGGAGAAGAAAACAAGGGAAAAGGAAGGGAGGGATCTGGGAGGGACAGGGAATGGGGAAAGAGGAAAACATGATCTGGTATTGGGTGGGGGAAAAGGACTGAAGCCCTGAGGGCCATCAGAAAGAATGAAACAGGCGACCTTGTGAGGTAGGAGGTTAGGGGTACACTCCAGAATGTACCAGAGACCTGGGAGGAGGTGATAGACTCTCAGGACTCAAGGGGACGAACCTTAGATGAAATGCCCTACATTGCGAAGAGGGATGTTGTAGAGCCCACCTCCAACAGAAATACAGGACATCAAGTGAGGGATGGAGTTGCCATCCCACAGTCAAAACTCTGACCCATAATTGTTCCTGTCTGAAAGAACTGCAGGAATGGAAATGGAGAGGAGCCTGAGGAAAAGAAGGCCCAGCAATAGACCCAAAATGTGATCCAGCTCAAGAGGAGGCCCTAAGACCTGACACTATTACTGAGGCTATAGAGTACTCACAAAAGGGACATATCATGACTGCCCTCTGAAAGACCAAACAAGCAGCTGAAAGAGTCAGATGCAGATATTTGCACCCAGTTGGCAGAAGTTGCTGACCCCTATGATTGAATTAGCGGAAAGCTGGAAGAAGCTATGGAGGAAGGTGACCCTGTAGGAAGACCAGTAGTCTCAATTAATCTTGACCTCTGAGATCTCTCAGACACTGTACCACCAACCAGACAGCATACACCAGCTGATATGAGACTCCCAAAACATATACAGCAGAGGCCTGCCAGTCTAGGTTTAGTTAGAGAAGATGCACCTAACTCCTAAGAGACTAGAGGCACAGGGAGTTGAGAGGTCTAGTGTGGTGGGGTCTTGGGCTGGGGACATCCTTATGGAGACAGGGATGGGGAGGAGGAATGGCATGTGGAACAGCTGCAGGGTGAATCAGAGAAGAATATAATCTGGAGTTTAAAATAAATAAGGAAAGAAAGAAAGAAAGAAAGAAAGAAAGAAAGAAAGAAAGAAAGAAAGAAAGAAAGAAAGAAAGAAAAGAAAAGAAAAAACCCACAAAATGTAACAACTAATACAAAACAAATGCATGACACTTTATCACACTCCAACTTTACAAATACTCATTGAAATTAATAATAATAATAATAATAATAATAATAATAATAATAAATCTCTTATGCTAATAAATTACTTATTTTAACAATGAATCATCATGAAATCCCTTGGTATCTACAAACAACTTATCAATATACCATAGGAACAATCCTAAAAAGGTTTCAGGGTTGATGGCAAAAAGTCCCATAAAATTTGTCTCCGAAATTTAGTATATAGAGTCTGAAAACTATTCAAAATATCAATCGATGGATATGTCATCCTGGCAAAACAGTGACAATCACATTATTTTTAGTTTTAAAATAACCAGTGAATTCATATTCAAATTAGTTTACATATATTTTACATAGAATTCAGAGTTCCTAAAGAATAATGTGACCAGCTATTGAAATGTTGATATTTAATTTAGGCTTGTATTAATAAGCAGAATAAAGGCTATTCATACACTGGCATGAAAGTTAAGGAAGAAAATTATGCTGCAGTTAATCGCCACTGGGGATGTTTTCCTTAGTCTTAAGCAAAGAAAAAATGTTTGCCCTTCTTCTCAACAAAGAAGCTATCTGTCCGACAAAGGTACAGCTACTAGATTGGGTGTTTTTACAATAGTCTCAATATTTAAAAGCAAGAATAGAAATTCAATGAATCCTAATTATAAACTAGGCTCTCAATTACTTAAAGGTCATATTGTTTCATAGATCTGCCTGAGGGGAAATCACACTGTCAATAAAAAGATACTTAAAAGGGAGAAGAAATAAAACATTTTGCTGACGTTACTGACTCATTTTTACTTTAAAAAGTTTGACTTCTTTTTCAATCTAACTTGAGGCTGTATAACATTGCTTCTGACAGTCAACTGACACCACATTGCTGCCCAGGTCTCGAGGAACTCTGCTCAACTCAACTTCTAATTCCTGGATTGAAAACCAACAGTATCTGTATTTCTTTACACATATATCTTTTATCTCAAAAGGAGAGAAATCAACAAATTTCATAACATATTTAAGAGTCAAAATGGACTCTGCAACACAAAACAGAGCATAACAAAATTAAAACAGAACATTTGAACATGAAACTAGGAACAAATAATAATCATATTCAAATCAAAATTTCAAATTTATCATAGAGTATTGTTTTAAGTCCAAGTTATTAAAACATAATCAATATTAAAAACAGTAAAATCCATCCCACTTAGAGTTTTAAGAGTGTACAATAAAACTCCCAAGTAAGTATAAGGATTTTAGTTCATACTTTCTAAAATATATATTTACATGTATTTTGTTGTGTGTTTTGTCTACATGAATGTAAGCCCACTATGCATCTGCCTGGTACCATTGAAAGTCACCTGAGAACATCAGATCTACCGGCGTTATACATGACTTTAAGCCATGATAAGCAGGTACTGTAACCAAAATCTTCTCCTCTACAATCACAGCAAGTGTGTTTACACGTAGAACCATCTTTCCAGATCTCTAGCCACAAAAAATTTAGTTTTTCATATAAAGTCTTTATAACATTTATGATAATTAGACCTTGAAAAAAGGAGGTTTAAATAGAAAGTATTCTCCCCATTAATATAGAGTAGCAGTGCCAGACATGCATATGTGACTCAATTACATATTTAGTTTTTTCACTAATATGCTTAAAATCATTGTATTAGGGAGGGTTTGATATCTAAGCCTCACCATTATTACTTGGAGTAAGTAAGAAATAAATGCCTTAACTGTAATATTTTGAGCATGCACAGGTCATTGGCAGCCAGCCAGTTTCACAGCTCCTGCGAGTTGGTGAGTTCACTGGCCTTATCTAATCCAGATGTCATCTTGTAGTAGTTCTACTCAAGTTTTGGCTTTTAAATTCCTTGAACCCATTCTTCAGTGATGATCTGAGCCTGAGTTAAGAGCTTTGCTATAGGTGTCCTTTTAAGGGCTAATAACTCCACAGTTATATTAACTAGGGATAAGTCTCTATATAATCATCATATGCTACCAAAAGAAGCTTCTCTCATAGGAGGTGAGAACTATACTAATCTGTGTGAGTGCATAGTTTTTATTTATATTTTATTCATTTACATTTCAAATGTTATCCCCTTCAAAGCTTTCCCCTCGGAAAAAACCCTATCCTACCCCTTTCCCCACTGTTTCTATGAGTTCCTGATTAGACAGAAACCTTTCCATCTCAAAAGGAGAATATGTAGGTTAATTGTGACTTCATAGATTGAATTGGGTAGTGTTCCTTCTGTTCCTATTTTGTGGAATAGTTTGAAGAGTATTAGTATTAGGTCTTCTTTGAAGGTCTGATATAATTCTGCACTAAACCCATCAGGTCCTGTGTTTTTCTCTTTTTCTTTTTTTTCTGTTGGGAGAATTTTAATGACTACTTTTATTTCTTTAGGGGTTATAGGATCGTTTAGATGGTTTGTCTGATCCTGATTTAAATTTGATATTTGGTATCTGTCTAGAAAATTGTCCATTTCACCGAGATATTCCAGTTTTGTTGAGTATAGGCTTTTGTAGTAGGATATGATGATTTTTCCCTCAGTTTCTGTTGTTATATATCCATTTTTAATTTCTGATTTTGTTAATTTGGATACTGTCTCTGTGCATTCTGGTTAGTCTGGCTAAGGGTTTATCTATCTTTTTGATTTTCTCAAGGAACCATCCCCTAGTTTTGCTGATTCTTTGTATAGTTCTTTTTGTTTCTACTTGGTTGATTTCAGACCCGAATTGGATTATTTCCTGCTGTCTACTCCTCTTGGGTGTATTTGCATCCTTTTTTCTAGAGCTTTCAAGTGTGCTATTAAGTTGCTAGTGTATACTCTCTCCAGTTTCTTTTTTGGAGGCACGCAGAGCTATGAGTTTTCCTCTTAGCAATGCTTTCATTGTGTTCTATAAGTTTAAGCAAGTTATGCATTCGTTTCCATTAATTTCTAAAGTCTTTAATTTCATTCTTTATTTCTTCCTTGACCAAGTTATCATTGAGTGGGACCTTGTTCAGTTTCCATGTGTAGGTGGGCTTTCTGTCATTTTTGTTGCTACTGAAGACCAGTCTTATTCTGTGTTGACCTGATAGGATACATGGGATTATTTCAATCTTCTTGTATCTGTTGAAGACTGTTTGTGACCAATTACATAGTCAGTTTTGGAGAAGGTATGAAGAGGTGCCACAAAGAAGGTATATTCTCTTGTTACAGGATGAAATTTTTTATAGATATCCGTTAAATCCATTTGGTTCATAACTTCTGTTAGTTTCACTGTGTCTCTGTTTGGTTTGTGTTTCCATCATCTGTCCATTAATGAGAGTGACAAATTGAAGTCTCCAACTATTATTCTGTGGGGTGTAATGTGTGCTTTGAGCTTTAGTGAAGTTTCTTTTATTAATTTGGTTGCCCATGTATTTGGAACATAGATGTTCAGAATTGAGAATTCTTCTTGGTAGATTTTCACTTTGATGAGTATGAAGTGTCCTTCCTCATCCTTTCTGCTAACTTTTGGTTGAAAGTTAATTTTATTCAACATTAGAATTGCTACTCCAGCTTGTTTCTTGGGACCACTTGCTTGAAAAATTGTTTTCCAGCCCTTTACTCTAAGGTAGTGTCTGTCTTTGACACTGAGGTACATTTCCTGTATGCAGCAAAATGCTGGGCCCTGTTTATGTATCCAATCTGTTATTCTATGTCTTTTTATTGGGGGAATAGAGTCCATTGATGTTAAGAGATATTAAGGAATAGTGATTGTTGCTTCCTGTTGTTTTTATGTTTGTGTGGCTGGCTATCTTCTTTTGGGTTTATTGAAAGAAGATTACTCTGTTGCTTTTTCTAGGGTGTAGTTTCCCTCTTTGTGTTTGCATTTTCCATTTATTACATTTTGTAGGGCTGGATTTATGGAAAGATATTGTGTAAATTTGGTTTTGTCATGGAATATCTTGATTTCTCCATCTATGGCAATTGAGAGTATTGCTGGGTATAATAATCTTTGCTGGTATTTGTGTTCTCTTTAGTCTGTGTGAGCTCTGCCCAGGATCTTCTAGCTTTCACAGTCTCTTGTGAGAAATCTTGTGTAATTATGATATGTCTGTCTTTATATGTTACTTGACCTTTCTCCCTTACTACTTTTAATATTCTTTCTTTGTTTAGTGCATTTCGTGTCTTGACTATTATGTAATGGGAAGAATTTCTTTGCTGATTCAATCTATTTGGAGTTTTGTAGGCTTCATGTATGTTCATGGAAATTTCTTTCTGTAGGTTAGGGAAGTTTTCTTTTATAGTTTTGTTGATGATATTTACCGGCCCTTTAAGTTTGGAATCTTCACTCCCTTCTATACCTATTATCCTTAGATTTGATCTTCTCATTGTGTCCTGGATTTCCTGGATGTTTTGGGCCAGGAGCTTTTTGCATTTTCTTTGCTTATTGTGTCATTGTTTTCTATGGTAAGTTCTGCACCTTAGATTCTCTCTTCTATCTCTTGTATTCTGTTGGTGATGCCTGTAGCTGTGACCCCTGATGTCTTTCCTATATTTTCTATCTCCAGGGTTTTCTCCATTTGTGATTTCTTTTTTTTAATTAATTTTTTTTACACTCCATATCTTATTGCTCCCTGTTCCCGCTCCAACTGGTTCACATTCCATGCCTCTCCCCCCACCTGACCTCTAAACTCCCTGGGGCCTCCAGTCTCTTGAGGGTTAGGTGCATCATCTCTTAATGAACACAGACCTGTCAGTCCTCTGCTATATGTATGTGTGTTTGGGGGCTCACATCAGCTGGTCTATGCTGCCTGTTTAGTGGTCCAGTGTTTGAGAGATCTCAGGGGTCTAGGTTATTGAGACTGCTGGTCCTCCTACAGGATCACCCTACTCCTCAACTTCTTTCAGCCTTCCCTAATTCAACAACAAGGGTTAGCCACTTCTGTTCATTGATTGGGTGCAAATATCTGCATATGACTCTTTCAGCTGCTCATTGGGTCTTCTGGAGTGCTGTCATGCTAGGTCTGTTATTGTGAGTGTACCATAGCCCCAGTAATAGTGCCAGACCTTGGGACCTCCCTATGAGCTGGATCCCACTTTGGGCCTGTCTCTGGACCTTCTTTTCCTCGGGCTCCTCTCCATTTACATTCCTGTAATTCTTTCATCAGAAACACTTTTGGGTCAGAATTGTGACTGTGGAATACCACCACCTACTCCCTCATTTTTTGGTGATTTCTTTATTGTTTCTATTTCCAATTTTAGATCCTTGATGGTTTTCTTCAATTCTTTCACCTGTTTGGTTGTGTTTTCCTGTAATTCTTTAAGTGTTATTTGTATTTCCTCTTTAAGGTCTTTGAGATGTTTACCTTTGTACTCCTGTATTTCTTTAAGGGAGTTATTTATGTCATTTTTAACATCCTTTATCATCATCATGCGATATGATTTTAAATCAGAGTCTTGCTTTTCTGATGCATTGGGGTATCCCGGGCTTGCTGTGGTGGGAGAACTGGGTTCTGATGATGCCAAGTAGCCTTGCTTTCTGTTACTTATGTTCTTGCCCTGGCCTCTCACCATCTAGTTATCTCTGGTGTTAGCTGGTATTGCTGTCTCTGACTGTGGCTTGTCCCTCCTGCAAGCCTGTGTGTTGTTGGGCATCGGTGAGCTTAGCTCAAGATCCCCAGATGAGTTGTTTGCACAGGTTTCCTTAGAGCAGTATATCCTGCTGCTTAGCTTGATTTCTCTCTTCCCGCCTGGTGTGGTAGGGACTTGCCAGGTGCCTGACCTATGGCTATGATTGTTTCTTTCCTATTGTTTTTCACCCAGCCTCTTGTATATATTGCTGGTCCCTAAGTAAAGCTTTGGCATTATCCTCACCAGAATGACCCTAGTCTGTGTTTTCTGTTAATCCCCCAGGCCTACAGTGTGTCAGCCTGGGAGATCAGTCCTCTGATAGAAATTTGGGTATGGAGAGCTGTGGCACTGGGTCAGTGCCAGGGTGCAGGCTGAAACCAGAAGGATCCTGTCCCTGGCTGTTTCTTTGCTTCAGTGTCTTGATGACTCTGGGTGGGTCTTTCTTGGGCAAGGAATTTGAGCAGAAGGGTTGGTCTTACCTGTA
This sequence comes from Tokudaia tokunoshimensis, assembly GCA_036184795.1. Lineage (NCBI taxonomy): Eukaryota > Metazoa > Chordata > Mammalia > Rodentia > Muridae > Tokudaia > Tokudaia tokunoshimensis. The sequence goes on from BTHU01000014.1 coordinate 24,307,180, forward strand.
CTCACAATCATGTCTGCACTCCCAGCAGTATTTGTGTATGGAGTGCTGTGGCATAGGATCAGCTCCCAGCACAGAAGGAAACTGGAAGGAGTGGTTGTCTTCTAAGCTTTGAGTTATGAAACATTGTTGTCACAATTTTTCATCTTTAAAACAGAAGTTTTCATTCAAAGGAGCAAATGCATCTTAGTAGGTAAAGTAAAATTTTATAAAGAACTAGATGAGGTAAGGACTGGGGACACACTTATCTAGTTGTGTTCCAATTGCTGTATTACAAACTATTATTTTAATGATATTTTTGTGTAAAATAATTAAACACAGTTTTTAGCTACATAATATTAGAACAGAAAAATCTCATAAAATGCAACAAGACAATGATTTTTGTCATGGATTAACTTTAATCCTATTAATTCATCAAAAAGGATTTCATTACTGTAAAAACAATTTTAATTCATTTCTAACATTTTCCAAATCTGTTATTTATTTATCTGTGTATTATTTTTATGCCTCCAGTTGATTCTACTACATTCGATGTAAGATTTACAGCAGTGACCAGTCATCTGTACCACATATCACATAATGTTTAATGGCTCATGATCTGAGGCTTACTGTGTGTTTCTCTTTTGGCTTAGTGTGTGTTTCAATGCTCTTATCAGTCTGTGCATATTTCACATTCAGCTGGTTTTCTTGAGTTTCTCATTTATCTACCATGTCAAACAACACCTTTTATAAGAAATCCCACATACAATTGGTTTCAATATATTGTAAACCAGTAGATTTATTGTTATTACTATTATCAGCAAACACTGTTTAATCCATCATTATGATTATTAGATTGTTCTTACTACTTTCAGTATTGTAGTTATAAAGTTTTATATGACTAATTCTGCATATATTGTATTATATATGCATACATAGATACATAGATGAACCTTGCATTATGCATGTTTTAAGACTAAGTATTTTCAATAACATGTGCATCACACTACAGCCTAAAAGATTCACACTATAATATTAATAGTGTATATGAGTTAAACAATACCTGGGGCCATGCAGCATGATGGGAGGTAGCTAGAGAACAGAAGAACCTCACTTGTCTCTAGGTGGAAATGAACCAAGACAGATGATCCCCAGGAGTAAATAAGTATGTGTATCCAGGCAAGGAGCTCGCCTGACCACCCAGTACAGTACTTTATAGGTCTGAGGGGGCCAGACCATGCTTGAGATGAACCTTTCCTGGTGACACAATGCATGGGCTGGCCATAATACTCCAGAGACGACTCCTGAGACAACCATAGGCACTCAGAAATATACAACACCCTTAAGAGGAACAAGTATGTGGTAGAGAAATGGAAAAACAAAGAGAAACTGAAGGATAGAGGCACAATGAAGCTAGGCAAAACCGGAGACTTGAGGATAATAAGAAATGGCTTCATGTGAGTAGCTGATGATACCACCTAAGCCTATGATGACATCCTGGACTGTGCTGCCCCCAGGAACCACAACTGGGTTTGTGGTCCTATAGCAGCAGATGTCTTACTACCAAAGGCCAAACTGATGTCTCTGGTCTAAGCTGCCATCTGGGAACTTACTGATACCTGAAGGATGTGCAGAATTGGCCCCGTCTCTAGCCTGGGCATCAAAGGAAACTGGCATGGTAGACGTGAGATCAGTAGAGGTCCCCCTATTCCTAGCCACCTGTAGTACTCAGGATAGCTGACCCCACAAAATAACCAAAAATCACAGTATATCTGGACCTGGTACTGGGAATTAGGAGTGAGCCAGCCTCTGGTATGAGCTTGGGAGTTTGTTCTGTCATTCATCTGCCAAATAGTGGCAAGATAACTACTTCCTGTTTGACACTCACCCCCTGTGGCAGGCAAATCACCTGGCCATGTTTCATGAAAGCAGACTTGTCTGTCTCTCACTAGCTACAGCACTCAGGAGAGCAGACTCGATTGATGGGGAGTGTAGTAGCTGGTTTTGTGTGTCAACTTGACACAAGCTGGAGCTATCATAGAGAAAGGAGACTCCCTTAAGGAGATGCATCCATGAGTCCAGCTGTAGGGCATTTTCTCAATTATTGATCAAGCGGGAAGGGCCAAGCCCATTGTGAGTAGTGCTATCCCTGAGCTGGTGGTCTTGGGTTCTATAAGAAAGCAAGCGGAGCAAGCTAGGGGAAGCAATCTAGTAAGCAGCATTCCTCCATGGCTTCTGCATCCAATCCTGCCCAAGTTTCTACCCTGTGTGAGTTCCTGTTCTGACTTCCTTTGGTGATGAACAGCAATGTGGAAGTATAAGCTGAATAAAACCTTTCCTCCCCAACTTGTTTCTTGTTCATGATCCTTTGTGCAGGAATGAAAACCCTGACTAAGACGGGAATGAAGGTGTAGGCATTCTGAGTTGGTACCAAGGATGTTAGTGTGGAAGAGCTGGCAACACAACTCTGTTTTTCTTCTATTTACAATGTGGTGATGTGGGAGAGAAAGAGATGCACTCCTCCACCCTCAACCCTTGCTATCTGTAGCAGGAGAGAGATCTGGCCTTGGAATCAGGAAAGTTGGTTCTGCTCTTCATCTGCTGCAGCACTTAGGAGAGCAGGCCCTGCACCTCACCTGAGCAGCACAGTAGAGATGACCCTGGAGGTGGAGGCTACAGGTGAGCCAGCCCCAGGGGCATGAGCAGTGAAGGAGAGACAGCCCTGCCCCTTGTCAGCTGTGCTATGGTATACTATACTAGGGAGAGATGCCTTCTTCCAGTCACCTGTCCTTCACCACCTATGGCATGTACAAGAGCTGGGACTAGAGATATGAGAGTGGGAGTATTGGCCTTGTCCCTCATTGGCTGCAATAATCAGGGGAGTGGGTCCTGAACCTTGCCTGGACAGAAGGTTAGACCTGGCCCTATTTGTGAAGGTTACTGGTTGCCCAACACTCAGAATATGAGTGTATTAGCCAGCTTGGCTACCTCTCAGGTTCATATCTAAGAATTTTAATTGACCCACCCCAACATCTACCCCATCAATGAACTGCTGGCTTGTGAAGGAGCTTGTCCTTCAGATCCAAAGTTTTAGGATCTCCTTGACAGAGGGCAAGAACAGAATATCTGAAAGGAGTCCCAGTGAGTTTCCAGTATTGATAGTAAAACAGAAGCCAAAGGCCTTGTAACCACAACAGCTCATTGCAATGAACATTTGCAAGGAAAATATGGACAAAAGTAAATACAGTGGGACACCATATAACATACTACAGCTTCCATAAGGAGATTGTTTTCCCCTCTGTTGGTGGAGAGGTTGCAAGAGTAGAGGATAGGTGTTAAAGAAGGGAAAGATGAGTAGGAATGGGGTGAAAGATATGAATTTCACAAAGAAGACTCAGGAAATAATAAACATTGACATTATTATAGCCATTTTTATTAGGTAGCTTACTTGGATCTTTGTTGTGTTTAAATTTCTCTGTTCTAGATGTTAATCCCATCGCACAGGTGGAATTAGCAAAGAGTTTTCCTCCTTCTATGGAAAGTCTTCAGTTAACTTTTCCGTTAAAGTTTCAAGAGCACCTCAATTTTCATTTTGTCTCCCTTGTGAATTTCAAGGATTACTTCCTAAGCTACTGGAGATGTCAGAACATGGCTCATGAATGGAGTCAGATGAGAAAAATTCTGAGTGCTTGCGGAAAAACTCCAAGTAAACAAAGCAAGAGTATCATCTTCTCAGTTTCTTGAAAATCTGTAATTGTTCTTATAATGGGTTTCCCTGCTCCTCACATGCAGAGCAGATTCAACTAAATGTTTCTATGCCACTAAAGAATACAATGCTTTGCCATGTGCTTTGTCCTTGTGATTGAACACTGTACTAACCTGACTTCTTATACCTCAGAGTAAAAATTGATGCTCTGAATACATTTCATTATTACCTATGACTTTAGTCTGTCTTATTAATTGGAATCATCCCAGGTCCCACTGCCCCTAGAGTGGAAACATGGCTCTGTTTTAGGAAATTGATACCTAAAGCTTTATCTCAAAGATTTTGTTTTGTTTTGTTTTTTGTATTTTTTAACCTTATCATATGAGAGTTCTTGGCCTTACTGTAGCCCATTCAAACATTTTAGACCCCTTTATTTTCAAAAATAGGTTAAGCATATTCAATACAACTCAAATGGATATTTTCCACCTCAGTTAAGTTTACTCAGATGTGTTTTGATCATAAAAAGAGGAGTCTCTGTCATACTAGAAGAACAATTTGGAGAATGTACGCCTACTATATATTTTGGGGGCATAAAACTGGTTAATTTTCAGCGGGGTGTTTGTTGCATATGCCTTTAATCCAGCATTCAGGAGGCAAAGGCAGGTAGATCTCTGTTAGTTAGAGGACAGCCTGGTCAATAGAACAAGTTAAAGGAGAGTGAGGCTACACAGAAAAATACTGTCTCAAAAAAAAAAATCCAACAAAAATAAAACAAGAAACAAAAACAAAAAGCAAACAAACAAAATCTCCTGCCAAACAATCAAACCAAACAACATCAACAAAAACAACAACAACCGAAACTGGTTATTTTGAAAGTTTAGCTTAAATCATTAGCATAATTTAAGAGTAATTCACCCATTCAGGAACAAGAATAACAGTTTAAATTCTTAGAAGAGTGTGACAAAAACAGCTAAATAAACTATAAACTATAAAATAGGCACTTATGTTGTTTTGCTTTGCATATAAGTTTAATGTGTAATAATATAGATGATCACATACCATATGGCTTCTATAACACATTTCAAGAATATTTGAATTAAGTGTATAGCATATATAAACATACACTTATATTTATATGCAAATACATATAAGTATGAATACATATATGTGATTGTACAATCCATATAGAGAGTTGAAAGTTCAAATCCAAATGATGTTTGAAATGTGTCAACTGACCACTAAAATTTCATATGAGTCAGGCACTCTTCATGAGTGACAACGCATGCAAAAAATAGGAGAAGCTCATTAACTTGCTATTGACATTAAGTAACAAAAAAATTCATGTAATATCATACAATATTCTACTTTCAATTAAGTTTACCATCCATAGAGAGAGAAACGTAGTTTTGATATATCATTTCATTTTTTACATTACTACAAACCAAATGTACCATTTCTTGTGCTTTGATGTCATTTTGAGCAAGCTTATATTCTAAAAACAGATTATACACACACACACACACACACACATACACACACACACACACACACACACATGTATATATATATATGTGTGTGTGTGTGTGTGTGTGTGTATATATATATATATAAAATCTGATGGTAGTATTAAATGTAGTGTTATTTTATTTCCTCAAATGAAGGAATGAGATGAGAGTTAACCATACCCAAGCTGTTCAAATACATGGCTTCAGAAGAGCCCAGAGTACATATTTTCCTATTTGTAATTATCCTTAGGTCTATGCCTGGAAGCTTCTAGCCTATGTACAATATAATCTTCCAAGATGAGCTGACTGATTCAATCTGGCTTCTTTTGGCTTCTCACTGAACTGTTCTGCCTAGCTTCACACACTTTGCCAGTATGTTCTGATCTTCTGACTCCTTCTCATTTTCTGATTATTGTTTTCTCCTGTATCTAGCATGTTCTCTCTGACATTGTCTGTAAAACTGCCATCCATAAGGAACACCATAAGTACAACCATAAGCACACACTCTCTCTCTCTATGCTCTTAAGAGTCCCTTTTCTTGTCCTTTTCTCCTGTCAGTCAGATACTTTCTATCTCTGATTTACCCTGTCACATCTTTCTCTGACTCATCACTTTTTCTTTCTCTCAATTAGACATCAGTTTCAAACATGGATGCTTTACCTTCATTGCTAGGGATTAAAGGTGTATACTAAGGGCATGTCTATATTCCATCCAGATCATATATGCCTAATTCTTTGGATGTGATCCCATGCAAGAGCAGCCATGTTACTGTATTAAAATTCCTCTATAATTAAATATTGTTTAATTATCTCTTATTTTGGGGGATTAAAATACTTTTCAACATAGATTAAAAGGAACTCAACATACCAGCAAGGTGTTGGTTTAATCCAGAATTTTAATCCAGAGGAAGAAAATCAACCCAATAAAGACAGTTCATTATAAAAGAAAATAAATGACCTTGGGCACAAACCCTGCAGCCAGTCTGGTTAAACCCAGAGAAAGCTTCACTTCCATGTCCTCTAACATGCCCAGGATCATAGGATCAGAGGTGAGGAAGGCATAACATTTGCCCCAACACCACTGGGCATAACTGGAACCAGCAGGATCCAGGGACACAGGAACCCCACCAGACCAGTGGCACAGGTACCTTTTGGTCTGGAATGGTTTACTTTGGGCAGGAACTCTGCAGCCAGTCCCATAACACCCAGAGGAAACTCCAACCCTAGACATGCTAACATGTCCAGGATCACAGGATCACAAGAACCCAGGAGCTTAGTCACACTAGGATCTCAGGGCCCCAGAGGCAGTTTAACTCCCAGGAGCTTTGCCATACCCAAGACCTCAAGATTTCAGGATCCCAGAATCACAGGACCAGAGAGACAGCTGAACTCTGAGGAGTTCTGACACAACCAGAATCACGTGAAGGTCAGTCTCCAGTCAGATATATTGAGACAAGCAGCACTAGAGATAATCAGGTAGTGGGAGGCAAGCATAAGAACATAAGCAACAGAAAACAAAGAAACTTGGCATCATCAGAACACAATTCCTCCGCCATAGCAAGTCCTGGATACACCATCACACTGGAAAAGCAAGATTCACATCTAAAATTACTTCTCATGATGATAATAGAGGATTTTAAGAAGAAATAACTCCCTTAAAGAAATACAGGAGAACAAAGGTAGACAGGTAGAAGCTTTTAAAGAGGAAACACAAAAATTCCTTAAAGAATTATAGGAAAACACAATCAAAGAGACAAAGGAAATGAACAAATCCATCCAATATGTAAAAATGAAAATAGAAACAATAAAGAAATAAGAAAGGGAGATAACCCTGGAGTTAGAAAATCTAGGAGAGAGATCAGGAGCCATAGATGCAAGCATCACTGACAGAGTACAAGAGATAGAAGAGAAGATCTCAGGTGCAGAAGATACCATAGGAAACACTGACATAACAGTCAAAGAAAGCACAAAAGGCAAAAAGCTCCTAACCCAAAACATCCAGTAAATACAGTACACAATGAGAAGACCAAACCTTAGAATACAGATATACAAGTATACCTGTATACAAGTATCGAAGACAGGGAAGATTCCCAGCTTAAAGGGGCAGTAAATACCTTCAACAAAATTATAGAAAGCCTCCCTAACCTAAAGAAAGAGATGCCCATTAACATATAAGAAGCCTACAGAACTCCAAATAGATTGGACCAGAACAGAAATTCATACTGTCACACAATAGTCACAACACCAAATTCACAAAACAAAGAAATAATATTAAAAGTAAGGGGAAAAGGCAAAGTAACAAATAAAGGCAAACCTACCAGGATTACACCAGACTTCTCACTATGAAAGCTAGAAGATCCTGGGCAGATTTCATACAGACCCTAAAAGAACAGCCGAGGCTACTATACCCAGAAAAACTCTCAATTACCATAGACAGAGAAAACAAGACATTCCATGACAAAACCAAATTTACACAATGTTTCCACAAATCCAGCTCTACAAAGAATATTAGATGGAAAACACCAACACAAGGAGGGAAACTACAACCTAGAAAAGGCAAGAAGGTGATCTTTTAACAATCCCAAAAGAAGATAGCCACACAAGCATAACTCTACCTCTAACAACAAAAATAACAGGAAGCAACAATCACATTTCCTTAATATCTCTTAACATCAATGGAATCAATTCCCCAATAAAAAGACATAAAAAGACTAAAAGACTGGATACATAAAGAGGCCCCAACATATTGCTGCATACAGGAAATGCAAATCAGTTACAAAGACATACATTACCTCAGAGAAAAATGTTGGAAAATAATTTCCAAGCAGATGATCCCAAGAAACAATCTGGAGTAGCCATTCTAAATAATAAAATTGACTTTGAACCTAAAGTTATCAAAAAACAAATACGTAAGAACTTTTCATACTGGTCAAAGGAAAAATCTACCAAGATGAACTCTCAATTCGGAACAACTATGCTCCAAATGCAAGGGTACCCACATTCATAAAAGAAACTTTACTAAAGCTCAAAGCACACATCACAGCCCATGTAATAACTGGGAGACTTCAACACCCCACTTTCAGCAATGGACAGATTATGGAAACAGAATCTAAACAGAGACACAGTGAGGCTAATAGAAGTTATGAACCAAATGAATATAACAGATACTTATAGAACATTACATCCTAAAGCAAAAGAATATACCTTCTTCTCAGCATCTCATGGTAACTTCTCCAAAATTGGAGATACAAATGTAAAATCAGGCCTCACCAGATACAAGAAGACTGAAACAATCCCATGTACTCTACCAGACTACCACAGACTGAGGTTGGTCTTAAATTCCATCAAAAACAACAGAAAACACACATCACATACACATGGAAGCTGAACAACAATCTACTCAATGATAACTTGATCAAGGAAGAAGTAAAAATAGAAATTAAAGACTTTTTAGAATATAATGAAAATGAAGACAAATCATACTAAAACTTATGGGACACAATGAAAGCACTGGTAAGAGGAAAACTCATAGCCCTAAGTGCCTCCAAAAAGAAACTGGAGAGAGCTTACACTAGCAGCTTGACAGCACACCTGAAAGCTCTAGAACAAAAAGAAGCTAATATACCCAAGAGGAGTAGAAGGCAGGAAATAACCAAACTCAGGGTTGAAATCAACCAAAAAAAAAAAAAAAAAACTATACAAAGAATCAACAAAACCAGTAGCTGATTCTTTGAGAAAATCAACAAGATAGATAAACCCTTAGCCAGACTAACCAGAGGGCACAGATACAGTATCCAAATTAATAAAATGAGAAATAAAAACAGAGACATATCAATGGAAACTGTGGAAATTCAAAAAATCATCAGCACCAAATACAAAAGCTTATACTCAACAAAGTTGGAAAATCTGGATGAAATGGACAATGGTCTAGACACATAACAGGTGCCAAAGTTAAAAGAGGATCAGATAAACCATCTAAACAGTACCACAACCACTAAAGAAGTAGAAGCAGACATTAATAGTCCCCTAACCAAAAATACTCGAGGACCAGATGGATTTAGTGGAGAATTCTATCAGACCTTCAAAGACCTAATACCAATAATTGTCAAACTATTCCACAAAATCGAATCAGAAGGAAGACTACCCAATTCGTTCTATGAAGCCACAATTACTTTTATACCTAAATCTCAGAAAGACAAAACAAAGAAAGAGAACTTCAGACCAATTTCCCTTATGAACACTCATGCAAAAATACTTAATAAAATTCTTGTCAACCGAATCCAAGAACATATCAAAATAATCATTCACCAAGATAAAGTAGACTTCATACCAGGGATACAGGGATTGTTCAATATATGGAAATGCATCAATACAATCCACTACATAAATTAACTCAAAGAAAAAATTGACATGATCATTTCATTATCTGCTGAAAAAAGCATTCATGTTAAAAGTCTTGGAAAGATCAGGAATTCAAGGCCCATACCTAAACTTAGTAAGAGTAATATACACCAAACCAGTAGCCAACATCAAACTAAATGGAGAGAAACTTGAAGCAATCCCACCAAAATCAGGGACTAAGCAAGGCTGCCCACTCTCTCCCTATTTATTCAATATAGTAATTGAGTTTCTAGTCCAAGCAATTAGACAAAAAAGTATGTCAAAGGGATGCAAATTAGAAAGGAAGAAGGCAAAATATGACTATTTGCAGATGATATGATCATGTACTTAAGTGACCTGAAAAATTCCACCAGAGATCTCTTAAACCTGATGAACAACTTCAGCAAAGTGGCTGGATATAAGATTAACTCAAACAAATCAGTAGCCTTCTTCTACACAAAGATAAACAGACTGAGAAAGAAATTAGATAAACTCCCTTTACAATAGTCACAAATAATATAAAATACCATGGTGTGACTCTTAACTAAAAAGTGAAAGATCTGTATAACAAGAACTTCAAGTCTCTGAAGAAAGTAATCTAAGATCTCAGAAGATGGAAAGATCTCCCATGCTCATCAATTGGCAGGATTAATATAGTAAAAATGGCCATTTGCTGAAAGCAATCTTCAGATACAATGCAATCCCCATCAAAATTCCAACTCAGTTCTCCACAGAGCTAGAAAGAGTAATTTGCAAATTCATCTGGAATAACAAAAAAACCCAGGATATCGAAAACTATTCTCAAAAATAAAAGAAATTCTGGCAGAATCACCATCCCTGATATCAAGCTGTATTACAGAGCAATAGTCATAAAAGCTATATTGTATTGGTACAAAGAGAGGCAGGACGATCAATGGAATAGAATTGAAGACCTAGAAATGAACCCACACCCTATGGTCACTTGATCCTTGACAAAGGAGCTATAACGAGCCAGTAGAAAAAAAAGACAGCATTTTTAACAAATTTTGCTGTTTCACCTGGCAGTCAGCATGTAGAAAAATGCAAATTGACCCTTTCTTATCTTCCTGTACAAAGTTCAAGTCAAAGTGGATCGTGGACTTCCACATAAAACCATATACACTGAAACTTATAGAAGAGAAGATGAGGAAAAGCCTCAAACACATGGCCACCAGGGAAATTTTTCTGATGCTCTAAGATTAAGAATCAACAAATGGGACCTCATAAAATTGCAAAGCTTCTGTAAGGCAAAGGACACAGTCAATAGAACATAACAACCAACAGATTGGGAAAAGATCTTTACCAATCCTACATCTGATAGAGGGCTAATATCCAATGTATACAAAGAACTCAAGAAGTTAGACTCCAGAGAATCAAATAATTCTATTAAAAATGGGGTACCGAGCTAAAGAAAGAATTTTCAGCTGAAGAATATAGAATGGCCAAGAAGCACCTAAAGAAATGTTCAACATCCTTAGTTATCAGGAAAATGCAAATCAAAACAACCCTGATATTCCACCTGACACCAGTCAGAATGGCTAAAATCAAAACTCAGGTGACAGCAGATGCTGGCAAGGGTGTGGAGAAAGAGGAACACTACTCCATTGCTGGTGGAATTGCAAGTTCATACAACCACTCTGGAAATCAGTTTGGCTGCTCCTCAGAAAACTGGATATAGTACTAACTGAGGACCCAGTTACACCACTCCTGGGCATATACCCAGAAGATGATCCAACATGTAGTAAGGACACATGCTCCACTACGTTCTTAGCAGCTTTATCTATAATAGCCAGAAGCTGGAAAGAATATAGATGTCCTTCAACAGAGGAATGGATACCAAAAATGTGGTACATTTACACAATGGAATACTACTCAGCTATTAAAAACAATGATTTAATGAAATTCTTAGGCAAATGGATAGAACTATAAAATATCATCCTGAGTGAGGCAAACCAATCATAAAAGAACACACATGGTATGGACTCACCGATAAGTGGATATTAGCCCGAAATCTCAGAATACCCAAGATACAATTCACAGACCACATGAAGCTCAAGAAGAAGGAAGACCAAAGTGTGGGTGTTTGGTTCTTCTGAGAAGGGGAACAAAATACTCACAGGAGCAATTATGGAGATAAAATGTAGAGCTGGGACTGTCCCACCTGGTGATCCATCTCATATACAGTGACCAAACCCTGGCAATACTGTGGATGCAAATAAATGCTTGCTGAAATGAGCCTGATATGGCTGTCTCCTGAGAGATCCTGACAGAGCCTTGCAAATACAGAGGCAGATTCTAACAGTGAACCATTGGACTGAACACAGGGTCCCCAATGGAGGAGTTAGGAATGGCCTGAAGAACTGAAGGGGTTTGCAACCTCACAGGAAGAACAAGGATATCAACCAATCAGACCCCCAAGAGCTCTCAGAGAAAAAGCCATCAACCAAGGAATATTCATTGCTTCAGCTGCATATGCAGCGGAGGATTGCCTTTTCAGGCATTAATGGGAGGAGAGGTCCTTAGTCATATGAAGGCTTGATAGATAGCCCAGAGCAGGGGAATTGATGGCGGGGAAGTAGGAGTAGGGTGGGTGAAGGAACACCCTCAGAGAAGCAGGGGAAGGGAGGATGGGTTTGGGGGTTTCCAGGAGGGGGGAGCAACAGGGAAAGGGGATAACATTTGAAATTTAAATAAAGGAAACTTCCAATTAAAAAAAGAATATAAATAAATAAAAATAAATAAACTTGGGAAGTTGTAAAAACATGTATTCTACACTGTGAAATCTTGTTCATGAATAATATGACTAATGCTTGGGATAATGCTATAAACATGAAGAAGAAACAAAATGTTTATCACTATAATGATAGTAATGATTATATATTCATGAAAGAATAATAAGAAATTATAATTTCATTTGGGCATTAATATATTAAAATTGTAAATTTGATAGATGTGTTTGAGAAAACCATAATTTGTATTACAGAATAATATGGCATGTACATTCTAAATGGGAGTATTTTTAAGCCAAATTTACTGATGTATTAAATAATATAAAAATTTAGCTCTATTTTTATAAAATATCACTTCATGAATATACAATTATATTAATTACATAGTATCAATTACAATTGTAGCTTTGCCACACACTTTTGTATATTGTTCTTTAACATTCAAATTTGAATTAGCACATTGGGGACTTGAAATTATGAAAATTGGGGAATGCTATTGATAATTACAAGGAAATTAATTTATATGCCAGGCTTTGCTACATATTTCAGCTTGGTGTTCCCTTTCTCTGTTACTTTCTCTCTGTCTCTGTCCTTATTAAAATTCTGGAAATTATAGTAATCTATACTCATCATTTGTTTTGCATTTACCTTACTAACAATTACCTTTTAACATCACTTTTCTTCCATTCTGCTTATTGTCTATTATTTCTTTTATTCTTAATCCTTTTCTAACATCCAATTTTTTAAAATTTTGGGGGAAAATCAACAAAAGATGTATTATTATTTTGGCAATTCTCAAGAATCTTTATGCAGATAAGAAAAATATTCTCTTGATACCGAATGACAGCAATGCTTATTGTTCAGCCTCACAAGAAGTTCAGCCCTTGCCACGTGCTTTAGTCCTCCCGTCTGTAACGTTTTAATTCAAATACTCGTTTGTAATCCACTTAAAGAAAGAGAGAAAGGACATAACATTGGATGTGAGGGAATATTAGGCTGGGGAAAGGAATGAATATGAGCAAACAACACTGTATGAAAGTATCAAAGAATGTATAAAGAAATTACAAAAAAGCTAATTTGAAGACACCCAGTAAAAAATAATTTAACACTCAAAATCTAGTCTCACAATCGAAGTACTTTTAAGATCTTTGTACTTTTGTTTTATTTGTTTTGCCTTGGATTTTGTTTTACCTAATTGTGAAAGAGTTTTACTTAATCCTGGAATCTTGCCTCAAAATATTAAAAAAAAAAAGTATCCTCAGGTATAATTATGCTACTTCCAATGAAGAAGCTATCATTAGATATCAGCTCACTTCTTTTAGAATTTTCCTTTAAAGTCAAGAAATTACTTAACATGGCAAGTTCTTGCTTAGTTCAGAGCTAGTTTGCTTCCTATCTCTCTTCCTTCCTTCCCTTTCTCCCTCCCTACTCCCTCCTTCCTTCCCTCCCTCCCTCCCTCCCTTCTTCCTTTTGTCCTTTCTTCTTTCTTTCTTTCTTTCTTTCTTTCTTTCTTTCTTTCTTTCTTTCTTTCTTTCTTTCTTTCTTTCTTTCTTTCTTTCTTTCTTTCTTTCTTCCTTCCCAGGTTCTAGAACCTTGAGTAGCTATGTAAGGGCTCTTACACTGTGTCACTATAGAAAAGTACTAATTTATCCTAATTCTTTGCTGTTTGCTGATTGACATTTTGTTCATTAATTAATGTGCTTTCTCCATATATTTGTTTTGAAATGCATTTAACAATGCTTGTTAAGCCAGGCAGTGGTGGTGCATGCCTTTAATCCCAGCACTTGGAAGGCAGAGGCAGGTGGATTTTTGAGTTCGAAGTCTGCCTGGTCTCAGAGCGAGTTCCAGAACAGCCAGGGCTACACAGAGGAACCCAGCCAAAAAACAAAAACAAAACAACAACAACAACAAACCCAATGCTTGTTTATCCCAATTCAAATTTAAAGCAGTTACCTAACTATAGAATAAGAAAAAAAATTAAAGACAATAAAATATTTATCAGTATTTTGATCAAGGAATGAATCACTGAGAAAAATTAATCATTGCCATTTTTAAAAACAGGTTCTTATTAAAAGGCTATTATTATCAGTTTTTAAAATACCTTGAAAGAATACTTAAGAGGAGGGTGTAGTGAGGGGTATTTCAGGATGATAATAAATTATTTGAGACATTTCCTTAAAATGGGGTACAGAGCTAAACAAAGAGTTCTCACCTGAAGAATATCTAATGGCTGAGAAGCACCTAAAGAAATGTTCAACATCCTTAGTCATTAGGGAAATGCAAATCAAAACAACCTTGAGATTTCACTTCACACCAGTCAGAATGGCTAAGATCAAAAACTTAGGAGACAGCAGGTGTTGGCGAGGATGTGGAGAAAGAGGAACACTCCTCCACTGCTGGTGGGATTGCAAGCTGGTACAAACACTCTGGAAAGCAGTCTGGTGGTTCCTCAGAAAACTGGGCATGACACTCCCGGAGGATCCTGTTATACCACTCCTGGGCATATACCCAGAGGCTTCCCCGGCATGCAATAAGGACACGTGCTCCACTATGTTCTTAACAGCCTTATTTATAATAGCCAGAAGTTGGAAAGAACCCAGATGTCCCTCAACGGAAGAATGGATACAGAAGATGTGGTATATTTACACCATGGAATACTACTCTGCAATTAAAAACAATGAATTCATGAAATTCTTAGGCAAATGGTCAGAACTGGAAAATATCATCCTTAGTGAGGTAACCCAATCACAAAAGAACACACATGGTATGCAGTCACTGATAAGTGGATATTAACCTAGAAGCTCGGAATACCCAAGACACAATTCACATATCAATTGATTTCCAAGAAGATGGAATGAGAGACCCCTGGTCCTGGAAAGACTGGATGTAGGGGAATACCAGAACAGAGAAGTAAGTGGGGGTTGAATGGGGAACAGAGGGAGGGAAGAGGGCTTATGGGACTTTCAGGGCGGGAGGAACCGGGAAAGGGGAAATCATTGGGAATGTAAATAAAAAAAAAATATAGAAAAAAAAAGGTTACAGCCTGGATCCACCACACATAAGCTCTAATCACAACCCCGTTTGCACTTGAAGATTACTCTGACCAATAAGAAGAAACTTAACATCAGATTTCCCTCTTCTCCCACTTTTGCGGCCTCTACTAGAGCTACAGGGACACCAAGCACATTGGACAATGACAATTGTCCTTTTATCTGTGTTACAGGTTTATGTGTTACATGTAACACAAGTTACATTTTTTCAGTTTTCAATGTTATCATTGCTAAATATTTTCACACATAATATTTAAAGCAAAGTTTTCTAAAGTATCTATTATAAAGTATATAATGTAACCATATTTCTGTCTAAGATTTTGTCTTTATTTCTAGGAAGACTATCTGATGTTGAATATGTTCAAAAATGTGTTGCTAAATATAAACTCCTATTAATTTATTCCTCTTGTAACCCTCTAATTCCAAGATTTTTGATACAATAACTCCATAGCAGTAAAATTAATGTTTTCATTTGTTTAGAATATTACAAAATAAAGTAAAAGATATAAGGACATTTTTACTGATGAATAAAGATATGCAAAACATGTCTTTGTGTCTTTTAAAATATTTTCTAAAAGCAAATAATACATATAGTTTTCAACCAGAATTTATTGAAAACTACTTTTTAATACTTTAACAATATGAGAAACTGGTGCTTTATTAGAGAAGAGGAATTAACTGCCATTTTAATATATTTATTTTTTCAATGTGTGCAGTAGTAATTTCATAATAATAAAATAACAATTATAAATAAATAAATAAAAGGAGCATATATTCATAAAGTTTCATGTAATCGAATGTATTTCATACTGTAGATCTGAGTCCACGATGTGTATTTCCATTACCAAAATTTCTACACTAAAACTGAAAGCATACCAAGTTGTTGTTATACAATATTCAGTTTGTCATATTATCATTTATTTCCAATGAATATTTATACTACCAGGTTTTATAAAAATATCTTAATCTTTAGTGAAGAAATGTGACTAGTTTATCAAAATACTTTTAATTATATATAGGAAAGGTACAGAATATGTTGCAAAAATTGAAACAGCAGCATTTACTGAACTATCCCACAGGACAAGATTAATTTCAATAATGCTTCTGCTTTAAACATCATCCGTATGTGTAAGATTAATCATTTTTTTTTTAGCTAGAAGCATTGTTGGAATGTTTGCTGCATATTGATGTCCCAGCAGTTATGGTTATTTATCTTCATATTCAAAAGTTGTCACAATCTCAGCATTAATAATGCCCAAATTCACAACTCTGCAAAGTATCCTATTATGCACAGTTTCTAATAGGAAAGGAATCTTAAAGATACAATGTTAATCTCTTATGTAACACTGTTAAATATTTTTTAAATGAGCACTGTCACCCCATTTTACATCTTTCCTAATATACCAGTTTCCAGAAAAATTCCCCTTAATGACACAAATGAAAATAACACTCATAGATAGGTTTCTGAGAAAAACATTTTTGCTTTCATATGAAGCTATCCTTGCAATTAAACTGTAGACCAATACTATATCTAGCCCATATACATAAGATATTTAGTTCAATGTGTCTGCACAATTTTCCTTTAATTTTATGAGAAGGCAGAGTTATGAGTGTGTATATAGTTTGTTGTGTACTCATATATGTGGGTAAATGTTGATATGCATACCTGTATGTGCATGCCTTTACATATAGTGTGGTAAGAAAGTTCTTGGATATCAACATCCTGCATTAAAATTAATTATATCACCCCAAAACAAAAGAATTTAAGAAAATAATCTGTTTTTCCTAACTACAAAATATGGTAAGTAGATTAATTCATTTATAGCTAATCACTAATAGTTATGCTGTTTTATTACATAGTTTAATTTTTATTTTTTATGTACATCAACATGATGGCATTCATAAATGCATACTAGTAATGTAATAACAATCTTCTTGTTTCATTTAGTGTTGTTTTTTGTATATGTTCTTAGGCTGGCTACTTGGTGTTAGATAAACGATCCAGGTGCTAAGCCCTGCAGATTACGGACTCTCCATTTCCCATCAGTCATTAGTACTTTGTTGTTATCCATATATACACAGGGTCTTTTGAGATGTCTTATATCCACAGTTGGCATGTCAACTGGTGTTAGCATTATTCAGTTTGGTTTAGGCTATCATATGGAGATGTCCTGGGTGCAGTCTCTGTCCTGTGTAGAAGACTCAGTATTACTGTGGACCTCCTACTCCTCTGATGCTTACAATCTTTCTGCCCCTTCTTTCATGATGCTCCTTGACCCCTAGGTACAAAGGCTTTGTTGTAAATGTTTCCCTTTGAGCTGCAAATCTAATGGTTAGTTCTCTACATTTTTACTACTTGTGTATTTCCATGGAGGTCACTTTGTGCTGGAAAAAAAGCTTCTTTGATTATGGCTGAGAACTAAACTCATCTCTGGGTTATGAGGGGAAATATAATGCATTTAGAAATTACATTGGCTTAGAAAACTAGCAGTAGAATGTTCTCATCGAGGTTCCATAGAACACTAGTTATAAATAGTTGACTAGATTTACAGTGACAAGAGTTAATATCAACCTAATGAGTGGATCTTAAGTCTAAGATTCTGTTGACATGCCAACTGTGGATATAGGACATCTCAAAAGACTTAAGTCTAAATTAGACACTGTTCATTACTCTCAAAATATAAATGCCACTATTGTACCCCTGAGAATATCTTGCAGTGGCTCATTGTTGTGTATCATAGATGGAACAGCCGTGTACAGGTACTGATTCTTTTCTAACCAGGCAGCCTTAATAGCATCTTTACTCCTGTGAGAGTTAGCACTCTGGAAAGAGTCTTGAGGGCAGTTTCAGCTCAAAGTCTCCAAGTCCTTTGTGCAGGGTATGTAGAGTCTTCGGCAGCAGGGGTTTACCTTCAAAAGATTTTACATGTATTTTTGAGATTATAATTATGTTTCTCCCTTCCCTTCATAATTCTCCCATATACCTCTCCCTCTCTCCTTCAAATTCACTAACTGTTATTGCATTACGGACATCACTACATATTTTCTAATATCACCACTTTCATTTGCAATAGAACTTCCTAAATGGATAAACCAACTTCCAGTTTAAGAAAGACTCCTTCGCATGGACAGTTGAAATGCCATTACAGGCACAGAAATAACTATTACCTCACTTTCTTAAATCTATGTTATAACTCATAATATTCATCATAGATCATGGTAATAAAAATTATAATGATTGAAAAATTAGAGCAAGGTCAATGTACATAGTTAGCATGATTAGTTTTTCTTCACAAAGAGTACCTTCAATACTTAATTCTAAAATTAATTTCTCAAAATGACTTTGCTAGCTATTAATAATTTTTATTAGTTTTATTTTTGATCACTACGATTTTTCTTTTTTTAAACTAACATACGTTCTTATCACATGAAGAATATAGAAAATATAGAAATAAAAATAAAAATGAGCCTGTCCAGCCTCCAGGATATTAATCCATTGACATTTTCATGTGACTCTTTCCAAACCCTGAGGCAGCATTAGATTTTTACACTGCTAGTAATATTTTGTTACCTTCTGTTGCTGGGCATATAACGGGAAGGCTGAGTCTTACACACTTGTTTAATGGCTTTGTCATGCGCCCCCCTCACATACCTGTCCAATGGTCATCTCTTAGTGCTTACTATCATGAACCATGACATTACAAAGCTTATGCATGAGGCTTAGTTACTGGGGTAAAGTCCTAGGAGATAGGTCATGAGCAGGTGGATCTAGGTTCAAGTGCAGATAGATGCAGCTGACTCCTGAATGGGCAGTGAGTGTGTGTGAATAAGCCCTTTCTTCTGATGTCTTTTGAAGACCCTCCAAATGATGGGGTCTTCCATGTTAGTTTTTGTTTAAAGGGTGTGTGTGTGTGTGTGTGTGTGTGTGTGTGTGTGTTTGTGTGTGTGTATGTGTGTGTATAAGAGAGAGAGAGAGAGAGAGAGAGAGAGAGAAAACATGCATCCACAATATGCTCATGCCCATGCAGGTGTACTTCCCTAGTCAGAGACCCAATGAAGATATTGGGTGTCTTTCCATAACTGCATTGTATTTTTGAGACACCATCTCTCTCACTGAATTTGCTAGCCATTTTGGATAGCCTGACTGGCTAGTGAGCCCTCAGCATCCTTCTGTCTTTGTTCCCCCACCAGCTGTGGGGTTACTAGAATGGTACTGTCATACAAGGCATGCTAGGGATCTGAGCCCAGAGCCTCATGATTGCGTGGCAGTGCTTTACTCTTGAGCCCTGACGACAGACGCTGGTTTAGACACATCGCTATTGTTTTCATGTGCATCTGTTTCATTACCAGAAGAGCTGAGCATCATGTGCATTTCTCACTGATGTCTCTGAAGAGTCATTGGATCTGTGGTTCCTTTCCTTACCCATAAAGAGAAAATTACCAGAAATAAGACCAGAGGACCAATGGGGTCAAATATCACAATAAAGATGAAGGTGGACATCAGCTCACTTGGGAAACAGGTTAGCCTTTGAACAACATTAAGACTCAATAATGTGCCTATCTTAGCCCAGACAAGGTCCTAGAAGGGGCTGTGGAGAGGTCCGTTCGGGAGCAGGTATTCCACAGAAGGGCTCAGTAGCAGAAGAGTCTCTTCTGTTGTACCTATCAACTACCCGTGGTTTTCTCCTGTTGCTGCTAAATGGGCTTGCAGCACATTTATCTTCTATCAGGGTTGACTTGCCAAACTGATTCATGAAAGGCTCTTTTCTTAGCCAGGCTTACAACTTTCTTCACAAACTGTTTCAAAGGAGCAGGTGGCAACCGTTGCTGGCATCTTTGACTCCTTTGTGTTTAAGATCTCCATGTGCCCCCCATTGAGCCCTGTACATCGTGAAATCCTCATGGCAGCCCCTGTGGGAGGCAGGAACCTTGTTTACACAGGGAGGATGGCCAGTTGCCAAGAACACAAGTGATGTAGGGTCAGGTGGTATGACTCGGGCCAGCACCTCAAAAGCCAGGTCACCCTGAAGTCAAGAGCTGTGACTCGGGTTCACATTCAGGAGCTAAGCATTTGGGAAAGGAGAGCATTTATTTGGGTTTCTAACTGCTGTTCCGGGAAGTGTGCTCGAAATTGTTGATAACTCCTCTGTGGCAGATTCCAATTTAGAGATGATGAGGGGTCAGGACTCATCGCCATACTCTGCTTCGGAAGACATCAAAGGCCACCCGGATTCATCTGTCTGCCTAGAGGCACAGCTGTTCCCAATAAGAGTCTCAAGCTTGATGCTGTTGGTCCTTTCTCTTCCCTACTCTATTTTTGTTTACTCCACTTTAAAAGGCTGTATTGGTACTATTAACTACTCTAGTCCGGTATGGTGGCACAGAGAAGCAATGACTTTAGTCTCAGCATTTGAGTTTACAGCACGATCTCAATTCAGAGATTGAGAGCCTAGAGTGTGTAAGACTGTGCATTAGTTTGGGTTTTACTGCTGTGAACAGACACCAGGACCAATGCAAGTTTTATAAAAGACAACATTCAATTGAGGTTGACTTACAGGTTCAGAGGTTCAGTCCATTGTCATCAAGGCAGAAACATGGCAGTATCCAGGCAGGCATGGTGCAGAGGAGCTGAGGGTTCGACATCTTTATCCAAAAGAAGTCAGGAACAGATTGGGCATCCTCGGGCATCCAGGAGGAAGATCTCTAAGCCCAACTCCACAGTGACACACTTCCTTCAACAAGGCCACACCTCCTAATAGTGGCACTCCCTGGGAACATATACATGAACATATACAAACCACCACAGACTGTCTGGTTTATTAGTGAAGCCAGAGGTACAAGAAGCTTGCCCTGATGGCTTTCAGTCTTGCTTAGATCATACATGTCATTTCTATGCTCCATTCCTCCCTTTTGGGAAGCAACATTCATCATCTTTACCATATGCCCCTTGTTATTTGCTGTTTCTCCTGGCCACATGCTCCTGGTGCATCTCCTCCTCCTTCCTTCTTCTATAGTCCAAGTATAAATATTTTATTTGGTGATATTTATAGGTTATGTAAGTGATTAACTGAAGAATTAGAATTTTTGAAAATAAACTATCACTGAATTCTTGCTCTGCCCTTTTGAAAGCTGTTCTCATGGTATATAAGGATTAATTATAGAATACTTTTCATTCTCTTGATGATTAATTATATTGAATGTGACATAATTTTATCATACACTTCAACAAGGTAGTATAAGGTTACTGTCTATATTTTTCAATTTATTTGACTAGCTCTTGTTTTGTGATGATTTTTGTTGTAATGTGTTTGTTGTTTTAAGTCTTGCAAATATGTCTCCCATCTATGTTTGATCTTTTCTTTAAGTTAATAGTACATTTTGGGAGCTACTGTTTCTTAAATATAGTATAGCAAATATTTACTTTTGTCTGTCTCTAGGTCTCTCTATGGAAACAGTTAAAAACAGAATAAATTTAATTTTTATTTTTCTTAGGATTTTCACTGAATATATAAAAGTGAATATATTATAGTGTGTCTATAAATCAACTGTAAGAAATTAAAGCCTTCATAACAACAGATCCAAAACCGTTAAATATTTATGTCAAAGAAATCTATCAATGAGTACCCAACATATTTGTATCTGACCAGGTATATAAAATTGTACTACCAGTCTTCCTATAATGTGAAGAAGGTTACTGAGATTAATGTGTACACATTGCCAAATATGATCATTACAACTGGACTGAATTTTTCAGCAACCATGGAAACATACCTTTGAGGTTACTTATGTGAAAATTTTCAGAAATGGTTGAATGAGGAGGGAAGGTTCACCCTGAAGGTAGGCAGAACCATGTCATATACTGGGTTCTCAATTTGAAAAGGAGTGTTTATATTTCTCTGCTTTCAGAGTGCTAATACATGTGACAAATATAACTGTAAGCCTTACTCTCCTGCTATCATGATCTTTCTCCCATGATGCACTGTTCTTCAAACTATGAGCAAAATAAAACCTTCCTTCTTTATGTTCTTTTTATAATATATTCAATGACATCATACTAAATGTAACTAATAAAAATGTACAAAAGCATGAGACCACTGCTGTGATAAACCCTGTGGTTTTAGGTTTTGAAAACTGATTTACAGAGGAAAGGTAGTATATCAAGATGCAGAAAACTTTAGCATATTTAGCTTTCAATCCCTGTTTAAATATAACATTTATACATCTACTTAAATAACTTAATTTTACTGGGCTACAAAAGAAGTCTGAAATGTTTAAACACATGTTCACATGTATGGTCCTACTAAGCAATGAAGTCTGATAACCATAAGGAATTGAATAAAATAAATTCTGCTTAAGGCCAATATCCTGATTGTCAAAGTTTAGAAAATACATTTTCTCATAATTTCACATAATATTATCATAGATTTGTAACTAGAATTGCTTGTACAGTTAGCTGACATTGCCCCATAGCTCTTCAGATCTTGTTTAATTATTTTATTTTAATTATATGTGGATCCTTTCATCTGAAAGGTTTAGAACATATAATTCATGATCAGTGTGCTTTGTAAGGTACGCTTTATCTTCTACACTTATTTGAAAGTGAAATTTCATGTGACTTGATTTTTGTACTTAACATTAACAAGCTTTATTGAAAAGAAAGAAAATGTATAAAATCAGGATGAAGGTTAGGGAGACACATATCTATCATCCATTCTCTTGAGTACATTTCTGTCTCAAATTATGTAAGGTTGGGCAGTGTGCTATGTTTCATACAAACAGACCATTTTCTCCCAGGGAATGACATGATAACATTGATTTATTGTTAGGTAAATAACAATTTATCTCGATTACTATCCAGCACTCAGTGTAGCACAACTTATCCTTCCTAGTTCAGAGCATATATTGTAACATTTTTATTGGAGTGTGTACAACTCAAATAAAAATAAAATGTAGTTTTGGTTCTTAGCATGACCTTGTCAATTGAAAAAAAAAAGCATTCTAATGGCATATAATTTAAAATGCCTGTAGGAGAGAGTTGAATTTACTGAGATATTTTTGAGAGTAATTACTTACCAGAGGATGTCAGAACACTTGTGCAGTACCAACCTTCTTCGGGGCAGATATTTGAGACTACTTGAAATGAATTAACACTTCTACCATTAATGTTTGATGGGAGGCCATAGTGAAAAAGATGGATGCTTATATAATTGACATCCTTAACATTTAGAGCTGAACACTTAAATGCCAGATACATAATTCGGAATAAAATGTCAGGACCTAACTCAATAATATTTAATGATGTAACAGGACATGAATGAGAAGAAGTCAGTTTGCATTATTAATGAAATTATTAAAAATATGTTTAATTATTTCTATGTAAAATGAAGAAGTTTATGTGCACATAATTATTTGAGACAAAAAATATGTCTTAAGTTTCCTTTTCTACCAATTAGAGATATCAAGTATATTGTTTATTCTCATAACTATAAAAGATGTTTATAAAACAAATGGTATATTTATTAAATATGTTTAATACTTTACTTTATAATAGGTGATATAGTATCAAATTATGCTTTATATCTCAGGTAAATCTCACTCACCTATTATTCTCTTAGTAAATTATGTGTCTCATAAACATTCCAGTGTATTTAACAGACATAGACAACAAAAATCTGAAGAAAAAGAAAAGTATAATTTAGAAACAATGTCTTTTAAAATATTATTGAATCATAATAATTAATTACCACAGTTACAGAATGTCTAAGGGCTGGGTAGGGGGCTAAGTAGTTGAAAGTTTATACTGATTGCAATTGCAGAACACCTGAACAGTTTTTAACATCCATGTTAGTCTGTTCATGATGTGGTTTTTATTTTTTAGGATGCCTGAAAGTTAGTGGAATGTGTATACTCAGCAATGCGTGTGGATGCCATGTATTAAGTATGTCCCTTGATAGGGAAGATGATGAGACTTGTTGCTCTGCTTTGTACAGTTGTGTGTATGCACTGGTCTACACATGTGCATATGGAGGGAGAAGGATGATTTGAATATCTTCTTATGCTGTTTTTCGGCTTGTTTTTGAGACATGGTTTCTCACTGAGCCTAGACTTTATTACTTCAGCTAGGCTGGATAGCAAGCAATCCCTAGGGATCTGCCACTACTGAATTATCTAAAAAAAAAAAAAAAGGCAGGCATGCACATACAGCTAGCCGCAAACCTAGCTTTCGTGAGGATGCTGGGGAACCAAACCTGTCTTCGTGTATAAATGTCACTTTTATTTGCCAAATGTAATTGTCATCTCAGAAGCTTACTACTGAATAAACTCAGCCTTTCTAGCTCTTTCTGAACTCTGACTGACTGGTTCAACTCAGCTGTTCTGGTCTAAAATCTTTTTCCAAGCTCACTGCAGAAAGTGGTTTCTCTCAGTTTCTCACTGAATTACTCTGTCTGACTCAATCTGCTTTAATTTCCTGGCTTCTTCTCATTCTCTGGCTTGTTCTGTCTTCATCTGTAACCTGTCTCTGTAATACTGACCTAGTAAAATCTCTGTGTGTGTCTCTTTATCTGTCTCTGTCTCTGTCTCTCTCTCTCTCTGTCTCTCTGTCTCTGTCTCTCTCTCTCTCTCTCTCTCTCTCTCTCTCTCTCTCTCTCTCTCTCTCTCTCTCTCTCTCTCTCTCTCTCTCTCTCTCCATAGTGAATCCCTTGGCTTCCTAGTGATTTCTCCTCCTCCTGGATCCTTTGCTTTATAAGCACCTCTTCTCTTCCTTCCTTGTCCCAATTTGTGACTCTCTCTCCCTGGATAGAAAGTCCTGCCTTCTCTGCCCAGCCCATATCAGCTGTTTATTAACCAATCAGAGACAATTGAGGAACACTAGTTATACATCACTGACACAGGAAATGGTTCAGTAATCATGACAATACCAGCATCCAGACTGATTTGTAACCAGATCTCAGCACAGAAATCAACATCTGAACATATAGTGCACAAGACCAACCCCCTAACTGCTGACATTTGAGGAAAGTTTTAAATACCAAATGAGGAAAAAATTCACAGAGTAAGATATTCTTTTGAATCTTAATATATTATTTTAAGATTAGTGCACTGGTTTCAATATGCTTGGCCCAAGAAGTGGCATTATTATTAGGTGTGGCTTTGTTGGATAGGTGTAGTTTTATTGAAGGGAGGGTGTCACTGTGGTGATGGGCTTTGAGACTCTACTCCTAAATGTCTGAAAACAGTCTGCTACTGGCTTCTTTTCAATGAAGATCTAGAACTCTTGGCTCCTCCAGTGCCATACCTGCCTGGATGCTGCTATACTCTCGCCTTGATGATAATTGACTAGACCTCTGAACCTATAAGCCAGTCCTAATTAAATGTAGTGCTTTATAAGAGTTGTATTAGTCATGGTATCTCCTCACAACAATAAAACCCTAATGAAGACAATTAGATATGTGAAGACAGCAAAAGACAAGACATGATTTTCTCCCATGGGTAAATATTAATATTCATTATCTTAGTTAGGTTTTTATTGCTGTGATGAAACACCATGACCAAAATTCAAGTGGGGTAGGAAAGTGTTAATTTCATTTATAGTTGCATATCACCAGTCATAAGCAAAGGAAGTCAGGACAGGAACTGAAACACATCAGGAACCTGATACAGCGGCCTTGGGGGAAGGGGGTGCTGATTACTGGCTTGCTCCTATGACTAACTCAGCCTGCTCTCTTATAGAAATTAGGATCACCAGCCAATGGGGTTAGGCTGTCCTTTATCAATCAATAATTAAGGAAAAGTGATACAGGCTTGCCTACAAACCAAAATAATAGGTTTATTTTCTTAATTGAGGGTTGCTCCTCTCAGATGACAATAGTTTGTGTAAAGTTGACATAAATCTATGCAGAACAGTCATAGTTAGCTAACATTCACACTCTGAATAATAAGTTAAGGGAAGGTGAAAGACTCCAGCCCCTAGTAGGAGAAGTAAAAAACCTCTAGCAAGTAGAGTAGAGCCAAAAATGTAGTTCAGCCAGTTCAGCAATTCTATTCTTCTATTCCAGGAACTGGCTGACCATAAAGAATTTATGGCCACAAGGTTAGGATGACTTTGTTCCAGGAACTAGCTGACCATAAAAGTTAAAATAGAACCTTGTTAACAATCATGAGTAACTGAGAGTTTCCCCTTGTGATTTTCCTTGGTATTTTTGGTATTTTTTCTACGACGCATTCCATCCTTCCTTGGGTTGTGGGTTTTCCTTTAAATACCCCTTCTCCCTGCTACTCGGGGTCGAACTCCTCTACCCCTGCGTGGGATATGAGTCTTGGCCCCAGTGCACTGGCTTCAATTAAACCTCATCTGATTACAGCAAGAACGGTCTCTTTCTTGTGAGTTCCTGGGGGGGGGGTCGCATTATTCCTAGACTTGAGTGAGGGTCTCCCCATTCCTGGGGTCTTTCAAAGTTATGATCAGTCAAAATTCATATTTTCAAAAAAAATCAAAGACAGTTAATTTGCTATTACATTTGTTAATTTACTATTAATTTGAAATTAATTGGTCATAGAAGTAACATTATTCAGGCAATTTTAAATTTGCATCTGGAAAAAGTGCAGATTGACACAGAAGTACAAGTTATACATTGTAACTGCCCACAGTTACATCGAACTGGTTACCTGGAAGGGAAACTGAGGATGTATGGGAAGGCTGCAAAATGAGATCAAGACTAAGACAACACCTGCTGTTCAAAGACTAGAGGTATAATGGGGGACTCAGAATTTTAAAGTTTCAGACCCTTCCCTCAAATTCCAGGGTGTGTTCAGGGGAACTGGTTTGGCTGTTCACTAGGCATTGGCTCCACTGCTCAGGTGGCTGGGCGGCAGGTCATCTGCTTAATTCAGGAATTTGTAGATCTGGAGGAACAATGAACTTTACCTTCATCTGTGTGTTCCACCCTAGGTGGAGGGGATTATGGCTAACACAGGAGTTCCTGCTCAAAGGCTGGGAGAGGGACTTCACCTTGGTCAATGTCAAGTTCCTGCCAGGTGGCATGGTACCCTAATAAGGCTCTCTACAATGCATTGTCTCTTCAGTGAGAATTTTCAAAGAAATTACAAATATAGGTATCTAAGCCAGTGACTTTTCAATGATTAATTCCAAGAAGCAAATATGTAAGAATGTGAGTCTTGGTGAATGCATATGAATTTCAATATTGTGATTTATTTGGGCTGTAAATATATATTCTATATGTGTATATTCTACACAGCAAATTCTTCAGGACATTTATACTGAATTGGTCATTTACAATACATTTACAAATTTCTTTCTGAGACTGCCGAAGTTTAATAAATAGGTAAACAGAGTTATCTTGGTGTCTATCTATGTATCTATATATCTATGCATCTCTATATCTATGTATCTATGTATCTGTCTATCTATCTATCTATCTATCTATCTATCTGTCTGTCTGTCTGTCTGTCTGTCTGTCTGTCTGTCTGTCTGTCTATCTATCTATCTATCTATCTATCTATCTATCTATCTATGTATCTGTCTATCTATCTATCTATCTATCTATCTATCTATCTATCTATCTATCTATCTATGTATCTGTCTATCTATCTATCTATCTATCTATCTATCTATCTATCTATCTATCATCTATCTATCTATCTATCTATCTATCATCTATCTATCTATCTATCTATCTATCTATCTATCTATCTATCTATCTATGTATCTGTCTATCTATCTATCTATCTATCTATCTATCTATCTATCTATCTATCTATCTATCTATCTGACTATCCATCATTGTTGTCATCATCATCATAATCATCATCATCATCATCATCATCATCTATCATCCATCTCTTACTACCTCCCTGTTTCTCTATTCTCTCTCAGAAAGCAGCTTATACTCCTATGCTTCTGTTACACACTAAAATACTGATCAACACATTTAATGATGCATCTGACATTATTTTCACAGCACAGTTTTTATGTGATTACTTTGGATTGTGTTGACATCAGTGTAAATACTTAAAAACTGAAAATAAGTTCATCTTGTCTGTTAATTATTTCGAGTACTTGACAGCTCTGATAAACAATTTTTGTCAGCCTTTTCTAAAGGAAGACAGTTTCTCATTTGTGGACAATTTTTGTCACTTTCTATTTCATTATCTGGACAGTGTAGATATCTAAAAATACAATAGTAAATAAATGTGCCTTAACTACGTATAACTAAATTGAAATTTATTTACTAGGGATTAATTCATCCTAATATACTTTAGACAAAAAGGCATTGGATTTAACAGTAAAGATGGATATAAATAAACAAGTAGATCTATTGTAGATATTAACAGATAATAAATGCATAATATTATAGAGACATAGACAAAGACAAAAAGTTGTGAGGCTCATGTAAGATTATTTTACATAGGCAATTGTGGTAGTTTTCTTGTTGGTTTTTTGGGGGGATGTTTTTGTTTTTATTTTGTTGTTGTTTTTTTTAACCTCATGGTCTAATAATATGTTTCCTAAGTCTTCCAATTAGATCTATAGGAAGACATGAAATATAGAATGGCAACCTTTCCAGCATTTTTTTAAACACAGGATTACTTTGGTTATGTAAAATCTTCGGCACTCCGCCATCTTTGCTCGAGCATCAGGGCAGTTGGGACCTCCAGGCTCAGAGACAGACAGGCATAATATCACTTGGGTCTCAGGCAGCTTGTATGTACCTTGCTTCCAAGAGCTGGACAGATCTGCAGTAACCGATGCACCAGCTCTGCTGTGAGACTTCTGCCTTGCAGAGGGACCCCCCCGCACTGGGCAGGAGCCTACCAGCTTCCCTTTGGCGACCTCTGTTCCTGGATCGACTGCACTGAGGAAACAGGTACCCAGGTTCCTCCCAATATAACATCGCTTGGGACAAGGCCTGTTGGGGCTTCCATCTGAGCCCAAGAGCAGGACAGCGCTGTGGTTGTCTGGGCGCCAGCTCTGCTGTGGGCCATCTCCCCTGCAGAGTGACCTGCGCCACCGAGAGAGTGCAGAGTGCACTCTGCCATCTTTGCTCCAGCATCAGGCAGTTGGGACCTCCAGGCTCAGACAAGCATAATATCGCTTGGGTCTCAGGCAGCTTTTATGTACCCTGCTCCCAAGAGCTGAGCAGGTCTGCAGTAACCCATGCGCCAGCTCTGCTGTGAGACTTCTGCACTGCAGAGGGACCCCCCCCTTCACCCTGGGAGAGATCACACACCCCTGCACAGGGCAGGAGCCTACCAGCCTCCCTTTGGCGACCTCTGCACCGGGAATCCACTAAGCTGAGCCTTTGGATGTGCAGGAACTCCCCAATAAACATCACTTGGGGCAAGGCACATCAGGGCTCCAAAGCCACTCAGGAGCAGGGCAGGCCCCAGAAATTGGTGCCAGGAGAATCCCGGTAATTCAGGGGGGTCAGAAATAGCTTTGCAGGCTCACAGGAGGTCCAACCAACAGCCAGTGACAGCAGGACCAACTAACACCAGAGGTAACCAGATGGCAAAAGGCAAACGTAGGAACGTTACTAACAGAAATCAAAGTAATATGGCACCATCCGAACACAACTCTCCAACAGCAGAAAGTCCTGGATACCCCACCACTCCTGAAAGACAAGATCTGGATTTAAAATCACTTCTCATGATGCTATTAGAGGATTTCAAGAAGGAAACAAATAAATCTACTAAAGAATTTCAGGAGATCATGAATCAACGGTCAGAAGCCCTTACAAAGGAAACACAAAAATGCAGGAGAACATGGATCAACAGATGGAGGCCCACAAGGAGGCAACATAAAAATCACTTAAAGAAATGAATCAACGGGTAGATGCACTTTCAAAGGAATCACAAAAATTGCATAAAGAAATGCAGAAGATTATGGGTCAACAGATGGATGCCCATAGGGAGGCAACACAAAAATTGCTTAAAGAAATGAATCAATGGATAGATGCCCTTACTAAGGAAACATGAGAATTGCTTAAAGAAATGCAGGAGACGATGGATCAACAGATGGAAGCCCATGAGGAGAAAACACAAAAATCGCTTAGAGAAATACAGGAGAACTTGGGTCAACAGGCAGAAATCCTGAAAGAGGAAACACAAAAATACCTTAAAGAAATACAGGAAAATACAAACAAACAAGTGAAGGACCTCAGCAAATCTATCCAGGATCTAAAAAAGGAAGTAGAAACAACTAAGAAATCACAAAGGGAGACAAGTTTGGAGATATAAAACCTGGGAAGATATCAGGAGTCATAGATGCAAACATCAACAATAGAATACAAGAGATGGAAGAAAGAATCTCAGGGGCTGAAGATACCATAGAAAGCATCAACTCAACAGTCAAAGAAAATGCAAAATGCAAAAAACGTGTAACCCAAAACATCCAGGACATCCAGGACAAAATGAGAAGACCAAACCTAAGTATTATAGGTATAGATGAGATTGAAGATTTGCAACTTAAAGGGCTAGTAAACATCTTCAAAAAAATTATGGAGGAAAACTTCCGTAACCTAAAGAGAGAGATGCCAATGAACGTACAAGAAGCCTACAGAACTCCAAACAGACTGGACCAGAACAGAAATACCTCCCATCACATAATAATCAAAACATCAAATGTACTAAACAAAGAAAGACTATTAAAAGCAGTAAGAGAAAAGGGCCAAGTAACATACAAAGGAAGACGTATCCGAATCACAACAGACTTCTCACCAGAGACTATGAAAGCCAGAAGATCCTGGGCAGATCTCATGCAGACACTAAGAGAACACAAATGCCAGCCTAGACTACTATACCCAGCAAAACTCTCAATCACCATAGATGGAGAGACTAAGATATTCCATGATAAAACCAAATTTTCACAATATTTTTCCACAAATCCATCCCTGCAAAGGATAATAGGTGGAAACTGCCAATACAAGGAGAGAAGCAACACCATGGAAAAAAACGAGAGAGTAACCTTCTTGCATCAAACCCAAAAGTAGATAACCACTCAAACATAAAGATATCAAGAATAGCAAGTGGCAATAATCACTATTCCTTAATCTCTCTTAATATCAATGGTCTCAATTCCCAAATAAAAAGACATAGACTAACCAAGTGGATACTTAAACAGGACCCAGCATTTTGCTGCATGGTGGAAACGCATCTCAGTGTCAAAGACAAACACTACCTCAGAGTAAAAGGCTGGAAAACAATTTTACAAGCAAATGGTCCCAGGAAATGAGCCAGAGTAGCCATCCTAATATCGGATAAAATTGACTTTCAACCGAAAGGCATCAAAAAAACACAGAAGGACACTACATACTGATCAAAGGAAAAATCCACCAAGAAGAACTCTCAATTCTGAATATCTATGCTCCAAATGCAAGGGCACCCTCATTCATAAAAGAAACTTTACTAAAGCTTAAAGCACACATCGCACCTCACACAATAATAGTGGGTGACTTCAACACCCCGCTCTCTGAAATGGATCGTTCAGGAAAGCAGAAACTAAACAGGGACACAGTGAATCTAATTGAAGCCTTGGACCAAATGGAACTAACAGATATATATATATAGAACATTTCATCCTAGAGCAAAAGAATACACCTTCTTCTCAGCACCTCATGGTACTTTCTCCAAAATCGACCATATAATTGGTCAAAAATCAGACCTCAACAGATATAAGAAGATCCAACTAATCCTATGCCTCCTATCAGATCACTATGGAATAAGGGTAGTCTTCAATGAAAACAAAAACAACAGAAAACCCACATACACATGGAGGCTGAACAACACTCTACTCAATGATAACTTGGTCAAGGAGGAAATAAGCAAAGAAATCAAAGACTTTTTAAAATTTAATGAAAATGAAGGCACAACATACCCTAATTTATGAGACACAATGAAAGCAATGCTAAGAGGAAAATTCATAGCCCTGAGTGCCCCCAATAGAAACGGGAGACAGCATACACTAGCAGCTTAATGACACACCTTCAAGCCCTGGAACAAAAAGAAGCAAATACACCAAAGAGGAGTAGAAGGCAGGAAATCATCAAACTCAGGGCTGAAATCAATCAAGTAGAAACAAATAAAGCCATACAAAGAATCAACAAAACGAGGAGTTGGTTCTTTGAGAAAATCAACAAGATAGATAAGACCTTAGCCAGACTAACCAGAGGGCACAGAGACTATCCAAATTAATAAAATCAGAAACGAAAAGGGAGAGATAACAACAGAAACTGAGGAAATTCAAAAAATCATCAGATCCTACTACAAAAGCCTGTATTCAACATAACTAGAAAATCTTGAGGAAATGGACAATTTCCTTGACAGATTCCAAATACCAAAATTAAATCAGGATCAAGTAGACCATCTAAACCGTCCTATAACCCCTGAAGAAATAGAAGTCGTCATTGGAAGTCTTCCAACCAAAAAAAAGCACAGGTCCAGATGGTTTTAGTGCAGAATTCTATCAGACCTTCAAAGAAGACCTAACACCAATACTCTTCAAACTATTCCACAAAATAGAAACAGAAGGAATACTACCCAACTCATTCTATGAAGCCACAATTATGCTAATACCAAAAGCACACAAAGATCCAACAAAGAAAGAGAATCTCAGGCCAATCTCTCTTATGAATATCGATGCAAAAATACTCAATAAAATTCTTTCCAACCGAATCCAAGAACACTTCAAAACGAACATTCACCAAGATCAAGTAGACTTCATCCCAGGGATGCAGGGATATTTCAATACAAGGAATTCCATCAATGTGATCCACTATATAAACAATCTCAAAGAAAAAAACCACATGGTCATCTCATTAGATGCTGAGAAAGCATTTGACAAAATTCAGCATCCTTTCATGCTAAAGGTCTTGGAAAGATCAGGAATTCGAGGCCCATATCTAAACATCGTAAAAACAATTTACAGCAAACCAGTAGCCAACATCAATCTAAATGGAGAGAAACTTGAAGCAATCCCACTAAAATCAGGGACTAGACAAGGCTGCCCTATCTCTCCATATCTTTTCAATATAGTACTTGAAGTCCTAGCTAGAGCAATTAGACAACAAAAAGAGGTCAAAGGGATACAAATTGGAAAGGAAGAAGTCAAACTATCACTATTTGCAGACGATATGACAGTACACTTAAGCAACCCAAAGAACTCCACCAGAGAACTGCTACATCTGATAAACAACTTCAGCAAAGTGGCCAGATATAAAATCAACTCAAGCAAGTCAGTAGCCTTCCTATACTCAAAGGATAAGCAGGCTGAGAAAGAAGTAAGAGAAATAATACCCTTCACGTTAGCCACAAACCATATAAAGTATCTTGGTGTGACGCTAACCAAACAAGTGAAAGATCTGTATGACAAGAACTTCAAGTCTCTGAAGAAAGAAATTGAAGAAGACCTCAGAAGATAGAAAAATCTTCCATGCTCATGGATTGGCAGGATTAATATAGTAAAAATGAGCATCTTGCCAAAAGCAATATACAGAATCAATACAATCCCCATCAAAATCCCAACTCAATTCTTCATAGAGTTAGAAAGAGCAACTCAAAAATTCATCTGGAATAACAGAAAACACAGAATAGCTAAAACTATTCTCAAGTGTAAAAGAACCTCTGGGGGAATCAGTATCCCGGACCTCAAGCTGTATACAGAGCAATAGTGTTAAAAACTGCATGGTATTGGTACAGTGACAGACATGTAGATCAATGGAACAGAATTGAAGACCCAGAAATGAATCCACACTCCTATGGTCACTTGATTTTTGACAAAGGAGCTAAAACCATCCAGTGGAAAAAAGATAGCCTTTTCAACAAATGGTGCTGGCTCAACTGGAGGTCAACATGCAGAAGAATGCAAATTGACCCATTCTTATCTCCTTGCACTAAGCTCAATTCTAAGTGGATCAAGGACCTCCACATAAAACCAGACACTCTGAAACTAATAGAAAGGAAACTAGGGAAGAACCTTGAACATATGGGCACAGGGGAGAATTTCCTGAATAGAACTCCAATAGCTTATGCTAAAAGATCAAGAATTGACAAATGGGACCTCATTAAATTACAAAGTTTTTGCAAGGCAAAAGACACTGTCAAAAAGACAAAGCGGCAACCAACTAACTGGGAAATGATCTTTACCAACCCTACATCCGACAGAGGGCTAATATCCAATATTTACAAAGAACTCAAGAAGTTAAACTCCAGAGAGATGAGTAACCCTATTAAAAAATGGGGTACAGAGCTAAACAAAGAGTTCTCACCTGAAGAATATCTAATGGCTGAGAAGCACCTAAAGAGATGTTCATCATCCTTAGTCATTAGGGAAATGCAAATCAAAACAACGCTGAGATTCCATCTCACACCAGTCAGAATGGCTAAGATCAAAAACAGCAGTTGTTGGCGAGGATGTGGAGAAAGAGGAACACTCCTCCACTGCTGGTGGGATTGAAAGCTGGTACAACCACTCTGGAAAGCAGTCTGGTGGTTCCTCAGAAAACTGGGCATGACATTCCTGGAGGATCCTGCTATACCACTCCTTGGCATATACCCAGAGGCTTTCCCTGCAAGCAATAAGGACACATGCTCCACTATGTTCATAACAGCCTTATTTATTATAGCCAGAAGCTGGAAAGAACCCAGATGTTCCTCAACGGAGGAATGGATTCAGAAGATGTGGTATATTTACACAATGGAATACTACTCTGCAATTAAAAACAATGAATTCACGAAATTCCTAGGCAAATGATCAGAACTTGAAAATATCCTTAGTGAGGTAACCCAATCACAAAAGAACACACATGGTATGCAGTCTCTGATAAGGGGATATTAACCCAGAATCTCGGAATACCTTAGACACAATTCTCATATCAATAGATTTCCAAGAAATGGAAGGAGAGACCCCTGGTCCTGGAAAGATTGGACGTAGGGGAATGCCAAGACAGAGAAGCGAGAGGGGATTGAATGGGGAAAAGAGGAAGGGAAGGGGGCTTATGGGACTTTCGGGGAGGGAGGAAACGGGAAAGGGGAAATGATTTTGAATGTAAATAAAAAAAACTTAGAAAATAAAAAAAAAGTCTTCTGAGATGTCCTTAAGAATTTGAGATTTCTTATTTGGGTAGTTCTAAAAATCTTTTAGTGATTTTAGAATTATGAGACAGATATAAACTAAGTAAACATAAAACGTTAATACACACATGCCTGCATTCTTCAATATTTAATGTCAATACTAAGTGCATAGTCTTTCAGGAATACTGAGATAGTATCTGATGGGTGAGAAGAAAATATATTTCTTAGGATAAAATTAAAACGAAAAATAAGTAACTTGTCTAAACTTGCAAATAAAAAACTTAATTTTTAGGTAAGGAGGATACCTATCTAGAAAAGTCCTGATTGGATCAAGAATGAAATTCAGGAAGCTCAAGAGATAGATGAGGCATTAGCTAATGGATCTGTAATTAGCTAAATTTGAAGGCTAGTGACCCCAGATCAAAAAAAAAAAAAAATCTGTGTCCCTAGTTACACAGGACAGATCATAAAAACAATTCCTATAATTTGTCCTACCAAGGAAGAAGAGAAAGTATAGAATATTAATGTGGGAATTTGTTTTCTTTTATTATGTTATTAATATCACATTATTTCATATTATAGTTTTTCAGTTAATGTACCTACGTTTTATGCTACATTTGGTATTAGAAGGCAGTACAAATGAAGACAGAAATAGTAATCTAAATTTAATGATTATCAGAGAAACAGAGAAAGCAAGAGCATGAGAGAACTAGAGGGGGAGAGAGAGACAAGAGAGAGAAGGGGGAGGGAGGGAGGGAGGGAGGGAGGGAGGGAGGGAGGGAGGGAGGGAGAGACAGAGAGGTCAGAAGAGACTGAAGGGAATGTTTTTCACTTTATATTGAAAATATTTGAGGATAAAGAGATTTTATTTGTCCAAATGCATCAATACATAAGATTCAGCTGAGACTTATTTTTTTTATTCAACTCAGACATTTATTTTTTCCTAAAATATTATTTTATAAAATGTTGTTTTAGAATACAATTTGAAGATAGTAAAACTCCCAAGTAGCAGAATCAATCGTTCTTTAAATAGCTCGGTTACTGTGTAGATTGGTAAATCCTAACGCATACAGCAGAACAGAAGTCAAAGAGATACACTCATGAATTTTTTATCCCAATTTGTCCCACAGCAGAGATCAGCAATAGGTGTTCAACAAAACACAAGACATAATTGAAAAAGTGACACTCATGCCAATTTGAAACAAAAATCCATGCAGAAGTATATTTCACATTCATTAATGTTCAAGGTGGTGGGGAATTCTTGGAGAGAAATCTTTGTATTCATTTTCACATGAAAATATCCAGAAAGATACCAAGGCCAATTCTTCAGGTCGCCTCACACTGGACATTTAAAAATTATGCTCTGCTGAAATCTCCAGTTTATGCTTTCTACTTCCATATTACATTTATACATTTATATTTTTGCAATATTTAAAATAAACCACATACTTAAGTAATTTTTGTAATCAGGTTATGCTATTAGATAACCCTTTAGAAATATATGCTATGGATAAACATTATTTTGTATATTTTCTTTAATTTTTTTTGTTTTTACAATAAGAATATGCTTTTTGAAGTTAAGACAGTAACAGTGCAAATTGATAAAATTAGATATAACATTAGATAGATAAAATTTAGATATATTTAATAAATATACTTATGAAAATAGCACACTTGTATTATTAATAATAAATAAATTTTAAATTACATACACCTATATACCATATCAGCTATATTGAATCAAACAAAGTATATATCTATGGTTACTGTTGAAAAATTTGAGTGAATATTGGACAGTTCAAACTAACATATAATATTTGGTCCTTCATATTTAGCTAATGAATGCCTATCATTTACTTTTAAATATCCATCAGTTCAACTTTATTAATTATAATTACCAGGATGCAATAAAACTTTTGCTGAGAATAATGTTCTGGGACATTTTTATTCACACTAACATGAAATTTGTATAATTCATAATTTGTTCCACAAGCTACATGCTAATAACTTCCACTACTAAGTGCATTCATAATTTCTTCAATATAATTATATTTAACCAAATTCTAAGTAAATTATAATGTTTTCTATGGTTGTAGTATAAATAAAATGGTAAAAATATTTTAATAGCTTCGTGTACCTAATTTTTTTTATTAAAGGACTATATTAAAAAGCTTCCATTTTTAATGAATAACAGGTCCAGGTCTTAGTTTTGCTTGATAAAATATTAGTAAGAATTCAAAGAAACCTCTCTCTCTCTCTCTCTCTCTCTCTCTCTCTCCCTGTTGCCTGAAGACCATGATATAACCATTTAATTACTTCTTTGCAATGCTCCCTGCCATCATAATCATGCACTAACCCTCTGAAACTGTAAGGTCCTAACCTAATGCTTTCTTCTCTAACGTGCCTAGGTCATGGTATGATTTTAAAGCTGTAAAATGGTAACTCTGACAAAAGTTGTCAGCAGAGAATCATGCATTGTGATAGGCCTAACTAAGGTGCTTGGGAAAGAATGTAGACTCTGGGTCTTTGGATTAGAAAAGTGGATGAGCTGGCCCTGGTCCTGGAAAGGCTCAATGCAGCAGTGTAGGGGAATACCAGGACAGGGAAGCGGGAAGGGATTGATTGGAGAAGAGGGGGAGGGAAGAGGACTTATGGGACTTTCAGGGAGGGGGGATCCATGAAAGGGGAAATCAATTGAAATGTAAATAAAAAATATATCTAATACAAAAAAAAAAAAAAGAAAAGAAAAGTGGATGAATCCTTTAAGGTGTGTTTAGTGTTCCATCCTTCTAGGGTCTTGGAAGAAAGTTATGCTGAGAACAAGGTGTACTTCCAAAGCTGTCCAAACACTCTGCCTCATTCCAATGGTTGACTGCAAGCATTTTCATCTGTATTGGTCAGGCTCTGGCAGAGTGTCTCAGGGGACACCTATACCAGGTTCCTGCAGGAAGCACTTTTTGGCATCAGCAGTAGTGTCTGGGTTCTGTGTCTGCAGATGGGATGGATCCCTAGGTAGGGCAGTCTCTGGATGGCCTTTCTTTCAATCTCTGCTCCACTCTTTGTCCCTACATTTCCTTTAGACAGGAGCAATTCCAGGTTACAATTTTTGAGATGGGTGGATGGCCCATCCCTTATCCAGAGGCCATGCCTATCCACTGGTTATGGTCTGTACAGGTTCTATATCCCCTTTGTTTGGTATTTCATCTAATTACATCCCCTTTGGGTCCTAGGAACCTCTCTCTTCCCTACCATCTAGTACTTTCTATTGGCTACCACCACTTGCCCATCCCCCACTGCTGCCACCTCCATTCAATTACCTGACCCTCTGTACTTCTCCCCTGTACTTCTCATCCACACTTGATTCTGCCCTCCTCCTTTTCCTTTCCCTCCTCTCTTCCTCCCAGTTCCTTCCATTCATCTACTTCCTGTGATTTTGCTGTTTCCCCTTCTAAGTAGGAATGAAGCATCCACACTTTGGTCTTCCTTCTTGAGCTTCTGTGAGTTGTATCGTGGGTAGTCTGAGCTTTTTTCTTAATATCCATTTATCAGTGAGTATATACCATGTATGTTCTTTTGGGACTGTGTTACCTCAAACAGGATGATATTTTCTAGTTCCATCCATTTGCCTGGGAATTCCATGAAGTCATTGTTTTTAGTAGCTTGGTAGTAATCCATTGTGTAAATGTACAAAACTTTCTGTAACTATTCCTCTTTTTAGGGACATCTGGGTTGTTTCCAGCTTCTGGCTATTATAAATAAGGCTGCTATGAACTTAGTAGAGCTGTACTCTACAGCAATAGTGATGAACACATGGTATTGGTACAAAGACAGGCAGGTTGATCAATGGAATAGAATTGAAGGCCCAGTGTCTTAGTCAGGATTTCTATTCCTGTACAAACATCATGACCAAGAAGAATGTTGGGGAGGAAAGGATTTATTTGACTTACACCTCCACATTGCTGTTCATCACCAAAGGAAGTCAGGACTTGAACTCAAGTAGGTCAGGAAGCAGGAACTGATGCAGAGGCCATGGAGAGAAGGTATTTACTGGCTTGCTTCCTATGCCTTGCTCAGCTTGATTTCTTATAGAACCCAAGACTACCAGCCCAGGGATGACACTACCCACAATGGACCCTCCCACCTTGATCACTAATTGAAAAGATGCCTTACAGCTGGATCTCATGGAGGCATTTCCTCAACTGAAGCTCCTTTCTCTATGATAACTCCAGCCTGTGTCAAGTTGACACACAAAACCAGCCAGTACACCCAGAAATAAACTCACACACCTGTGGATACCTAATCTT
The DNA here is from genome assembly GCA_036184795.1 of Tokudaia tokunoshimensis. Classification (NCBI taxonomy): domain Eukaryota; kingdom Metazoa; phylum Chordata; class Mammalia; order Rodentia; family Muridae; genus Tokudaia; species Tokudaia tokunoshimensis. The sequence continues at coordinate 24,346,935 of BTHU01000014.1, forward strand.
TGACAAGGAAGCCAAAACCATCCAGTGGAAAAGGGACAGCACATTCAAAACACAGTGCTGGCACTAGTTTTGGTCAGCATGTAGAATAGAAATTGATCCATTCTTTTTTTTTTTTTTGATCCATTCTTATCTCTTTGTACAAAGCTCAAGTCCAAGTGGATCAAGGGCCTCCACATAAAACCAGATACACTGAAACTAACAGAAAAGAAAGTGGGAAAGAACCTCAAGCACATCAGCACGGGGGGAAATTTTTGGAACAGAATCCCAATGGCTAATGCTCTAAGATCAAGTATTGACAAATGGGATCTCATAAAATTGCAAAGCTTCTGTAAGGCAAAGGATATTGTCATCAGGACAAAATGGTAACCAACAGATTGGGAAAAAATCTTTACCAACCTTACATCCAATAGAGGTCTAATATCCATGATATACAAGAACTCAAGAAGTTAGACTCCAGAGAAACAAATCATCCTATTTAAAAATGGGGTACAGAGCCAAAGAATTCCCAACTGAGGTAGTTGAATGATTGAGAAGCACCTAAAGAAATGTTCAACATCCTTAGTCATCAGGGAAATACAAATCAAATGAGCAAGAGATTCCTCCTCACACCAGTCAAAACTGCTAAGATCAAAAACTCAGGTGACAGCAGATGCTGGTGCCGTTTGGGATGTGAAGAAAAAGGAACACTCCTCCATTGCTTGTGGAATTGCAAACTGGTACAACCATTCTTCAAAACGATCTGGCAGTTTTCAGAAACCTGGAAATATTTCAAGCTGTACTATTCCTGGGCCTACAGCCAACAGATGCCACAACATATAACAAGGACACATACTCCACTATGGTCATAGCACCCTCATTTATGCTTTTTCTGTATACTCCCCCTTTACCATGACTTTTCATTCCTTATCCATTTAATTCTCTGATTCGAGCTTTCCATTTATCTCTTTAGATCACTCTATTCTATTTCCTCTCTCTTGGAAGTTGTCCCTCGCCCCAACCCCTAGTCCCTTATGAGATACCTAACCTATCTATCTTTTTGATGCATGCACCAACATAAATTACTATTTTTTCTATGATATTCTAAATTTAATCTATAGGTAAAATATATTTATTTATGTGCTTGTGCTAAGTTTAAGGAACATTATTTTTATGAAAATTCATAATATAATATCTTCGTTTTGAAGGTCTCTTTTTATTTCACCGTCAGAAGTGCTACACATTCAAATGAATCATAAATATATATTATATATAAAATCTTATTTTATAAATTTATATGTTGCATTAACCATTTAAAATATTATTGTAGCTTATTATGATTTAGTGTTTGTTAATCTATGAGCTACAAAATTTTTGAGGGCCATGAAGATAATGTAGAGATCATTTGTAAACATAATTGGGCTTTGCTCTTATTAAAAGTATGTGCCATTTTAAATGCATAGGGTGTATTTAAGCCACAATGTAAGAGTGCTAGGAAGTACCTTATGTCCTTAATACATAATTATAGAAGGAGAGCTGGAGGGAATCACATAGACACACTTTCTCTTTGTCCTCTACCACATGCTGAACTCAACTCCCAGTGTCTATAACTATAAGAAATAAGTATATATAATTGGTATATGACTCATATTCAAATATTTTCTTCAGTAGCATAAGTAGATTAGACAGAGTAGAATAGGAATAAACAGAAATAATTAAAGAAAACTATATTAGTTTCATCATTCATTAAAAATCATTATGATTTTAAACTTTTTCATAATAGCTTTGTATAAATGCTTATCTACAAGGACAAAGATATTTACAGCATATATTTAATTATGATGCCAAACAATAAACTTCTTGCTGTATCATTGAAAATTTTGAAGAATACTGGTCTAGTGAACATGCTTAACTTTGGAATTACAGTGTAACATATCTAGATTTCCTAGGAAATTACACATTATTATCTACTAAATGGTAGAGTATATTTATATTAATCTCAGTGATGCTGAAAGTTTCATATGCTGCAAATCCTGGGCCATGAATGTTAATGCTACATATTTCCCATAAATCTTCAGTTATTAAATTTGTCTCTTAAATAAATACTTTTTTGAAGTAGTTCTTTTATAAACTTTAATGAAAATTGAATATTTAGATTTTTCTTATTTGCTAAGAGTTTTCAGAGTGAGTAAAGAGTTTTTAATGTACAGACTTTTAAAATCATACAAAGCAATGAACTGATTAGAAGGAAAGAGAAAGGGGAAAATGTCAAGAAAATTAAAATATATATATATATATAAGATTTTTTAGAGATTTGGTTAAAGATGACATTTAATAATCAGTGGGGTAGCTACTAGAATTTTAATAGATTGCCATAAGAAAAAATGTTATCTGAGTACCCTATGAATATAGACTTTAAAAACATTAAAAATATTTACTTATGAATACTTTGTGATTGTTCAAAAGCATGATTGATTTTGTCAAATGAAGCATCAATTCAAGGTAAGTTGTTCTACATTCACCTATTTGGCTTTTTCTGCCTCTCTCTACTCTAGCTAGAAAGTAGTTGAGATGAATTTGCACACATCTAGAATAGACCGTAGATCTATGCACCTATCATAGATTGAACATGTACTCAATATAAAGATTATTCAATCTTAATTTCTTCTCCTGATTTCCATAACCTCATAAAACAAAATATTAAATTAAGTCAAAAGTACTGTTGTTATATTAATCATATAATGATGACATCCAAATCTTTACAACAAGCCAATACTTAATTTAAAATACTTATTGGTGATATTATCACCAATGGAGATAATTGAGAAGAAAATATAGGGATCAGAATAAATTGGTTTTCTTTGCTGATAATTTCACAACAACCTTAGAGAGAGACTTCAGTCCCAAATAAGGCATTACCTCTTCCAGATCAAAATCAATGGAACTGAAATGAATAGAGATTTTAGTTCAACGATGAAGGCAGAAATATTGTTAGTACTTCTTTGTTAACATGAAAATGAGTGGATTTGACTTTTTTTTCCCTAAAGCATTCACGGAGTGGGGCATAAGGGAAGGACCTGAGTGAGAAATGGGACAGGGAGAAGAAGAGGGGAACATGATCAGGTAATGGAGGGAGAGCAGGACTGAAGCCCTGATGGCCAGTAGAAAGAATAAAATAGCCAACCTCAGGAGGTAGGCTTTTGGGGAACCCTCTAGAATGTACCTGGGAAATTTCTGGTCTCCACCTTCCAAGGTTAGTAGGACATGATGTCCACTGCATTTCCCTAGCATTTATGTGTGTCTCACATCACTCTGGTCTTCACACTTGCGAGGAAAGTTCATTAACAGCCTAGTCATTCCTGTTTCCATGAATTGTAGATTTAATGTACCTGATGGACTAAAGCTGTAATTTCAGCACTTGCAAGGCTAAAGTGGAAGGATTGCCAGGAAGTTAAAGGTCCCTTAGTCTAAAGAGTGAGTTTCTGCCTTGGCCTGGACACAGACCCTGTATTACATATACACACAAACAGACAGTCCTTTTACATACCGTAGCTCACCTATTTAGATACATTGAGGCATGAACCCAATATGAATAAGATTTGTTTTATTTTGGTTTGACATTTTTGGAAATTTGGGTTCCATTTAGTCCAAGCTCAAATTGAATTCTATACAGCCAAGGATAACTCTGAACTTCTGAAGCTCATTCATACTATATAAGGAGCACACATATCCCATGACTACTTTGCACAATGGTAAGGATTGAACACAAGACATACTAAGCAAGCCTCTCCCATTAAGCTATACCTCCAGGTTTGATTAAGTTTAGAAGGTAGTTTATAGTAACACATTTATGTATGTAAAGTTATAAATACATTCTAAATAGACCTATGTTTATATAATATGCTAAAATAATCATTAATATCACAAGTGTATTTAAAAGATAAAAGAAGTTAGATGGGGTTGCTTTTATTTTAACAGGAAAATGAGGCATGATAGGCAAATATAAATATTACAAAAATTAAATTCAGTGACTCATGAAGTTTTCCTTTAAGTAAAAAACTTCCAAGCTTGGACGAATGTTTGGGACATCAGTCATGTCACTTCTATATTCATAAGCAATGTGTTCCCTCAAGCCTCCAGCTCTATGCTGCGAAAGTAATAAAATGCACTCCTTAAAAGAAATAAAGCAGTTACTGAAAATGCAAATATCCTTGCAACCCGCAGGCATACATCACAAAACTGAACTGTAATATTCATGCCCTTTTCTGAATCTACAAGGTCTCATGAACTTGAACTCAGCCTTCAAAAGCAGCAGCAATTACTTTATTCGTTATGGAGTAAAATACACAATAAGTATTGATTAAATACATTGTATAGCAGAGACTTTAAATGTTCCTTTGTAAAATACAATATCAATTCCAATGGTTGGGATAGTTTTATTTGCTTCTAACACAGGAAATCTTAAGAATATTAGAATGCTTTTTTCCCCTATTTATCTACTTCTATAGGTGTTTGTTTGCTTTTTAAATTCCATAATCCACTAGCAACCTTGATTTGATTTTTAAGACAGAGATTATGCACACTACACTATGTCAGCTTTCGTCTCAGTGGATAACTGTTTCATTAGACATCTCGACTTGGGAATACTGAGGTTACAGAGTATTAGTTTACCTTAACACCTTAATTTTCCTTCCTTCATTTGACTACCTTAAAATTAAGTATTCTTTTTTCAATATTTCCAGCCTTTTCTTTTTATTATTTTGTTACTGCATTAGCATTGGGCTGTTTGAAGAGTTCAGATCTTCAGTTGTTTTACTTCTTTATTTATACTATTTAGATAATCCTACTATGTTTCATGACTTAAGTGCCATAAGTTTTCTTCTGGACTCCTTTCTAAATAACTATACATCAAGTTTTTCCAATGTAGATTTTTACTGTCAATATGAACTGAAACTATCCATGTTTGTATTTCCTCTACCATTTAATTGCCACTATCTTGTGCATTAAATTACATCTTGTGCCCATTCCCCTCTCCTCCATCATTTCCAACATTGAAAACTTTTAATTAAAAACTGTACTTCCTATTATGCTAGTTGTGTATGGTGTGTAAGCATGGAGGTATGCCAGTGCATATTCATGAAGGGCAGCAGGTAACACTCACTGTAAATTCTCCACTTCTGTTGTAGGATCCAGGGATTTGTTGCAGGTCTCAGTCTCAGTTGCTTATATCTGCTGAATCAAAATCTAATTCCTTTCCTCCCTCCACAAATTCATAATCAACTCTTTTCCAAGAAGGTAAATGTATCTGCAATTAATTCAAGCCAAATCTTATTCCAGTACTGGCCAAAGTTTTCTCTTATTAGTCAGAGCTAATTGTAAAACCTTGGCAGCCCACGAATGAATAATAGAGTTTTACCCAGGGTTATATCCTCTGCTATCGTGATTAATTTTATTTTCTTGAAAGTGAATTTTCTAATACCCATCCCCAGATATCTATGTGATATGCTTCTTCCTTTTATCTAATAGCAAATAAAATTACTTCTCACCAGCAAAATACCTCTGCCAATGTTAAGAAAAATGTAGCCTTATATAATTTTCTTTTGTTCTTCATCTCATATGCTAAGATCTCATAATCATATGCCAATATTGTTAGATAAAATACAGTAGTGTGTTGAGGTATTGATAGTTTATTTATGGGTTAGAGTTACAAGTGCTCAGCTCAGTGCAGTAGCACAAGTCTTCAATCTCAACACTTAGGAGGTAAAGGTAGAACTATGATTTACATTCAGCTTGGTCTACATTAGGGGTTCTAGGCAATCCAAGGGCTATTTAAGTAAAATCCCATCTCAATAACTAGGGCTTCATGAACTCTTCATCTGCTATGCTACATTTTCACGATACTATGGGGGATTTTTTTCCTAACAAGGACAATTTAAATTTCTCTTTGCCAAGATCGGAATGGCACTAACCTTACTATACTTTGGGTTTCCAGCACAGTCATTGTACAACCTAGGCTTGTGCAAATCTCTAATCTTGAATTCATTACTCTCGCATGCATTGTACCCAGACCAATATATTATGTGTATATGTACAAATATTGTGGTGGCCATTTGTTGAAAACCGCTAGCAGTCTGAAATCAACATTAAAGTGCAAACTAGAAATCTCATGTGAATACATGTTGCTGACACCTGTGTGCACTTTCAAGTGCTCTTCTGGGTCAGTTGGAGAAAATAGAGTAACTGTTTCCCTCACTTAAGATTTCCATACATAAATATTCCTCGTTCTTTCTCTATCCTATGTTTTCTGTGCTGCTCTATAAAAACAGAGCAAAGCTCTTTGTAGCCACAGACACAGATGTGAGCAGATACTGATCAGACACTACAGCATACAGACAGCAAACAGACCAGCACTACAAACAACAGACAGATGGATGGCATAAGAGGAGAAGTAGACAATTAAATTGGGGATCTCTCCTGGTCTAAAGTACTACAAATGTCCTTCCTCTGATGCAACAAAGACACAGTAGTACTTAGTGTTTAAAAAAATGAGATAATCCTTTAACATGGACAATGTGTCTTAGAAATGATGATATAGCATCTCCTTCTATTTCTGTAGTATTTTCTGTGAAATTAATTTGACTTACTGTATTGACCTATTCATGTTCAAATACTTTACTTATATTAGAAATTTGACATATATTTCCTGATCATCTTGACATGTCTTTCACTCTAACTTGCAAAGTGAGAGCTTTATCTTATTACTGGCTACAGTAAGAAAATTCTCCCTCTTTCAATTTTAGAATTTCTGTAAGTTATTTTTTCCTTCTCATATATAAACCTTCACATATTATAAACAGTTTAAAGATATAAATAGAGAAATTGAATAAGATACACAAAGATGGAAAGACAGTCCCTGCTCATAGTGTTAAAAAAAAAATAAATGTGTCCTACCAACCCTACTGTTAAGGAAAATCTCAATGTAAATGAATGGATGAACAAAAATATCTGTGTGGGGCTTTCTTTTACTTATTTGCTGGAGGTTTCTTATTTTCACAAGGACTTTCCTAAACATTGTCTTTGACCTTCTACTTTTCTACACTTTCTTATTGAACTTTCACTTTTAAAATATCAACCACAGCACAAAAGTCATATCTCATACTCTGATCAAAAGAAGGCAGGTTGACGTGGAACTGGCTTTGATAAAAATGTGAAGTTCATCCTCTAGGGAATAACAGAATAATTATCAGGACTGATTAAATAAAAATAGTTTTGATAATATTTAAGAGAATATTTATGCAACTAAGTGCCTACTTTGATACTAAATGAAAAGAGATGCCAATGTTTATGGTGATAAGAAAAAAATATTGTGAAGCTTCACATCTAACATAACTAAACTTTTATATGAGTCACATATGAGAATCTGTTACTGTGCCTTGACTTAATTCAGAATTTTTTGTGTTTGAGGTTCAGTAGACAGAAATGGCTGATTTTCATTAGGTCATGAATAGTAGATGCTACAATTGAGATGAGAATCCAAAAGCAACTGTAGCCAGGAGCTTGGTTACTTAGTGACTTGGGATGATTCCTCAAAATCACTAACAGAATTAAAAATATTATTAGCAACTTAGAAGATACACTAAAACAAGACACGACACAGAACTATTTCATATTTGAAGAATTAATTTGGAATCTTGGCAGAGAAAATGTGGGAAAGAAGCAAATGAAAATATATGGGTTACAAGCAGAAGATAAGGATTCTGCACTAGAATGATGCAAATAAAGTTAAATGGCATCACCAGAAATGCGCGAGGTGAGAATGTGAATTATGAATCCTAGCACATGATGCCTCAATATTTTGCTAGTGAAATGTTTCATAATGAGCAAGTTAGGAAAAATGCCTAATATTTGTCACAATGCCACAGAAATATATAGAAGGAGTATGAGGTAGGCCTGCCTTTCCTCATGACTAAGTAAAATTTTGATGGAGTTAGAAAATGTTCTAATCATGTGAACATTTGGCTATAATAATGTAGTCCATCTATAAAGTATAATTTATTACTACAAATCAAGTAGCATGGAAATATATTTTTATAAATTTCTGGAAGGAAATGAAACCCATTTTGTGAACTCATGTATTTTACTCACCTCTTGTGAACACTTTTGTGCTTTTCATTATAAATATTGGTTAAACATCACAGACTTCTGTAGACTGTGGCAAACTGGTCACCTCGATTCTTATATTTGTATACCAAACATTTATAATGCCTTAAAGATTCCAAAGTGTAGTTTTGAGTAGGAGAGCATGGAACTTTACTAAACAGTTATACTGCCATCATTTTTCCATGCTAGTCATTAGTGGTATTGTCAGAGGTGACACATATCCGCTAGTGCACATGTGACCCCATTAGAGACATGACCAACACCTGTCTGACATTAGCTTCTGGGAACAGGCAAAGAAAATATGTAGTAAGCTTAATTAGGGCATTGAAAAAGTTTAGCAACAATGGATGGCAAAGATACAGAATATGCCTCAGATGGCTGTGATTCTGTCACTTAATGTGCTAACTTAATTAAAGGATGCTCTACTCATTAGGAGATAATGACATGTCAAAATGCTATTTCTTACAACCAATAAAGTGATGAATTGTGATTATATAAGACTAATTCTTGTGGCTATCTGGATTTAATTAAGGGATAATTGCACACACATGTGTGCACCTGGAGTAATTTTAAAAATCAAATTGTCTTAATATATAAAAATGTAACAGGGGTTTAGGATTAGGGCAGAGGGATTGCCTGCCCTCCAGGTAGCTCTCCTCTCTCCTCTCTCCTCTCTGGGACTTTAACACTGCCATCTGGGGACCTGTGTTTTGGAAAACCTGCTCAAGCCACTAAAACCCTCACTTTACTCTCTCTCTTTCTCTCTCTCTCTCTCTCTCTCTCTCTCTCTCTCTCTCTCTCTCTCTCTCTCTCTCTCTCTCTCTCTCTCTGTGTGTGTGTGTCTCTGTCTCTCTCTCTCTGAGTCTGATGTGTGCAGTCTCACTAGTATCACATCTCATACCCTAATCAAAAATCAGCCCAGCCAGTACTATCATGATCTCATCATAGCTGTAGGTGCCTATATGAGACCTAATCAAAATGAGGCCGATTCATAGTCAAGTATGGCTGTGGGAGAGGATCATGGAGCCATACTTCTTTTTATTGACCTATTTGATATTGATGAATTCCAGGGTGAGAGGAGACATTGTTTTCAACTGTGTACCCAATGAGGTGCTGCCACCTATGTTCACACAGATGATCTGTGCTAATGTAAGTGGGATTCATAAAAACAACAAAGATAACTTATGAACATCAGAAGGGAGCATGAGGCTTGTGGTGATAGAGATCAGAGTAAGATTTTTTAGAAGGAGGTTGCAATAATCTGAATGGAAATTAGACATGTATGAAATTGTTGAACAACACACTCAATAAAAGATTTTTTAAAAGTAGGAACATGTTGAATGGTTTGCGTGTTCCACATGCATACATTAATGTGTTCGGATATAAAATTATATAATACTGTGATTTCTTGAAATACTTGAAACTACTACTTTGTTTTCAGAATGATATGACAAACACACAATGAATATCTCAACTTATATAGTCATATTATAAAATCAAATATACATTTCAGGCTTTAACATTAATCTATTACTGATAGTAGATTAATGATGGTGCCCATGCCACCACAGTACGGAGTATCACAGTACGGAGTAGGCCTTGGGGATTAACAGAAAACACAGACTCGGGTCATTCTGGTGAGGAGAATACCAAAGCTTTACTGAGGGACCAGCAATATATACTAGAGGCCGGGTGAAAAACAACAGGGAAAAAACAATCATAGCCATAGGTCAGGCACCGGGCAAGTCCCTACCACACCGGGCGGGAAGACAGAAATCAAGCTAAGCCGCAGGATGCTCTGCTCTCAGGTAACCTGTGCGAACAGCTCAGCTGGGGGCGTTGAGCTAAGCTCACCGATGCCCAACAGATTAATCTATTAATAATCAGTATAGCTTAAAAGATATGTTTTATTTTGGCTAATAACAAACCCCAAATCAACCCATATACCTACACATACACCCACAAAAGGAATAACAACAACAACAAAAGAAACCCAGAATGTATTCACAAAATAATCTTCAAGTATCTTCAGGCTTTAAACTTGGTATAAATAAAATATATCAGAAATATTTATAAAAAAACATTTATTATTTTTTACTGTGTGTATAAGGGATATGTATTCATACATGAATGTAGGTATTAACTTGGGTCCTCTGCAAGAGTGGTATGTGTCCTGAACTGCTAATCCATTGCTACAGTTCACAGGTGAGAACAATTAATTGATTATTTCATTATAATTCTATGCCAAACATTGTGTTATGAAAAAAAACCATAATGAGGAACTCTTGACTTCTTATGAAAATAAGAGTTTGAATATGGATTAGAAAGTAAACCTCTATTATTTTGTTTGGTGTACTGCCAGTCAAGGAAGGTCAAAAGTTCCACACTTTTCATAAATCTAGAGTCCATAATTAAGAATTTGGTGACATTATTAAGTATAGAGAAGATTTGTAACCAAAATTATGCTCTAAAATTTATTCTCTTATTTAACACATCAATGGTATTTCAATACATGCCATATTATCCCATTATTAGAAGCACTCCTAAATGGAATAAAGATTAGCTTGGAGAATGAAATAGATTACGAATATGAAAAAAATTCTAGTAGAATCAACTACCCATTATATTACTAGCAACAACAGATTTATTTGCATGTGAAATTTTAGGATTTGTTTCAGAAAACCAATATTATGTGGTTATTTCAAGATACAACACAGTATGCTTTATTGAAAGAACTAAATAGATTAATTTCCTACTATTAAGAAAATTTGTAATTTATCAGTATTTCTAAAGCTGTCTGAAACAATTTTGAAGCTTAAAATTAGGTACAGAAAGTATGGAATGGGGACAGGAAGGATGGCTCAGTGATTAAGAACAGTGACTACTCTTCCAGGGGAGTGGAGTTCAGTTCCCAGCACTGACATGGTGGCTTACCACCATGTGTAACTTCAGTCCCAAGGTGCTAATGCACTTTTCTGATGTCCACTGGCACTGGAAACAAGTGTTGCACACACGTGTTCAGACACTACATATGCTTCAAATGCTCTTATAAAAAACTCTTATAAATTCTCTTATAAAAAACTTTTAAATAATTTTGCCAGTTTCCTTTTTTATTCGTCTTTTTGTTCCACTCCATTTTCTGGTCTTCATATTTTTTTCCATATTCGCCAACCAATCTTTCATTTGATGATTCACTTTATATGCTTTACTTTTCTAGACACACCTATCTGAAATGCACTTTGAGCTTCATAGATTATTCCTCATTTCCTAGTTAAGGAATTTTGGAATTTTGGAATGTAGACTTGGACTACATTTACAGTAATGCCTGATGGCAAGGACTTTTATGATAACTAATTTATATAAATCCTTAAAAATAAATATAAAATCAAAATAACTACAGAAAAGTAAAATAGTTCTTGAAAATATTCAGAAATAAGTGATACATCCCTTGTTCATGTCTGTCCACTATTTCTCAGCTAGCCTTACCATAAGTAATAAAGTACTAAAAATACTTTCAGAAGCTACATTAACATAGAACTAATAGTTCATACCAACATCAAGAATGTGATGAGAGGATGATTTATTAATTGATATTATTTATCACTTCATCACATTTAAACATTTTTCCTATTTTCTTCCTTCCATTTCTTTTCTTCTTTTACCAATAATTAGATGTCCCAGCTCTCTCTTGTCTTTACTGGGTGAAAACATGATCAACCATACAGTCACAAACTAAAATGTTTTCTGTCCTTTCTCTCTTCTAGAACTCCAGAAAAGTTTAGTATATTCAATACATTCTACATCATGTGTAGGATCTGCAAATGGTAATAAACTAGAAGTTCTCCTTTTCTTCAAAACTTGCAATCTTCCAGTGTGCTGTGTCCTAGTGTGTGACAGTTCTTGCTGCCTGTCCTCTTATAGGCCACATTGAATCCATTAACCAGGCTATTTTCTGCTCTTTAAAGTTGATCTCTTCTTGTGTATAATATATATATGTGTATATATTATATATATATATATATTTTTTCTTGAGGCTGGGATTCTTTGCGTACCTTTGTCTGTCCTGGAACTCATTCTGTAGACCCATCTGACCTAGAACTCACAGAAATCCACCTGCCTCTGCATTTAATAGGATAATTTAATAGGATTAAACATGTGCACCACCACCACCATCTGGCTATGATGTTTATATTATTAATGAGACTGTATGACACAGTTCTGTCTGTTGTACTTATCCAGTTTTTAACAAATAAATAAGCTCCCTATAACTAAAGTTTTGTTTTGTTTTTTTTTTTCTAGCTGGGGAATACATGTCTCTAACTTCAAACTCTTTAAAAGAAAATCAGAGAAAAGGAGGATTCACTAAATTGATGTTAATTCACCAACTTGTTTAAAAGTGCAGCCTGCCATTATTTGGACATGTCTCTGAAGGTGTACTGCACAAACGGAAACCAGAAGAAAACTTCTGCAAATTACAGCTCTGCAAATAACGATGATCTCTTCAGCAAGTGTTGTTTTTTTCCCCCTCTCTTTCTCAGTTTTCACTTCTATTTTGAGAGCAGTTATTTTCGGGCCTTCCAGCTGATTTCTTCTCTTCTGTAGAAGAGCACAGGGCTCTTGTCCTCATGCTGAATAGTCAAGTAGAAAGCTCAGCCAGAAGGTACTCCTTAAAGCTGGATTTACAAGGCATTGCTGTTTTAGAACGTGGCCAGTAACAAAGTCTTTGAAGATTTGTCTCATTTCATATCTATTGGATGCCTGTTAGTCATTCCCAAGGATGCTTTAACCCTTGTCAAGGGAAGAAGCAAATTAGTTTCTGGTCCAAAACAGAATCTTGATGGAGAGCTGGCCATTTGTTACTTTGGGGAGTATATAAAATTTCAGTTCTGGTTTCATCTCTTGTCAACTGTGGAAATCAAAATGAGGCAAAAAAAGGTTGATTTATTTTTTTCTTATCTATAATTTTAAGTTGCCGATTCTGTTGGAGTCTTCTAATTAAGGTTGAAATCTACTATTGTCTTGATTTCGGTGCACAATGGAGGATTTCCTTTACACCCTTTGCCAGCAGGGCTTCTCCTCCTCTGACCTTGTCTGGAGAGTCAGAAATCCCCATTCCTTACCTATGGAATGTCACATAGCCTTGGTAAGATTTACGATTGCAACCCCCCCCCACACACACACACCCACCACCACTACCATCATAAGAGCCTGCCAAACAAATACCACAAAGGAATGTCTCTCCAGGAAAACCAGGCATTCACAGACCTTTAAAACTGTAGCTAATCATTTTCATCTACTTGAAAACACTTTCCTATTCTTCAAGATCCACAAGTATCCCTGGTTCACCCAGAATAAAGTATATGCATACACACTGTTTCATTGAATACCATTTTGAGAGAGTTGATTATTTGAACCTAATCTAAAAGAATTGTAACTTCAAAGAGCTGTAGCCCGGAGATCAATCTCCAGAGGAAATGTTCTCCCCACCAGCATTCCCTGCTGGATCGGGTCATGCTGACCTACCCATTCTGGACTTTGCTTCATATTTTCTCACTTGGTGTGTATCAGAGCCCAGATACACCACAGGAAGACAGGGACCACAGAACTTGGCTCCATTCTATCCTTCACCAGCAATTATGCAGTGATAACAGCTGTCTTTCTGCCTATATTTTCTTCTTTCTTTCTTTCTTTTTTCTTAATTTTCTATATTCTTTATTTACATTCCAAATGATTTCCCCTTTCCCAGTTCCCCCCTCCCCAAATGTCCCATAAGCCCTCTTCCCTCCCCCTGTTCCCCAATCAACCCCCTCCTGCTTCTCTGTCCTGGTATTCCCCTACACTGCTGCATCGAGTCTTGCCAGGACCAGGGACCTCTCCTTCCTTCTTCTTGGGAATAAATTGATATGTTCACATTTTAATATTGAACCTCTAAATTGTTGTTCAGTTTAAATACAGAAAGCCAATCTATATTTTAAATATTATTATTAATATTGGGCACAATATTAATCATGCCCATTGATTATTTTAAAATACTTGCTATTAAGGGTGAGTTATTTGTTATAGGATATTTAATCATACGGTGAAATCCAAGATTGTGTTATTTACTCAAAAAAAAAAAAAAACCTGTTTCTAGTTGTGGTGTGGCTCAGCCCTTAGCACACACTCAGCTAATCCCCCTGTTTGAAATATAGACACGCCACTTTAATCTCAAACAATGAAGGTAAAGTTAGTTTGTAGAAGGCAGCAACCATATTTGAAAGTGGTGTCTAATTGTGCTACAGACAAAATGACAAATCAGAGAAAGATTGGACAGAATAAGTCATGCCCAACTATCAGGAGAAGAGAGAGGAAAGGGAAATGTTGTTTGTATATGTTTGTCCCAGGGAGTGGCACTATTAGAAGGTGTGGCCTTGTTGAAGGAAGGTGTCACTGTGGGGTTGGGCTTAGAGATCTTCCTCCTGGATGCATGAGGATGCCTAGTCTGTTCCTGGCTTCATTTGGATAAAGATGTAGAACCCTCAGCTCCTCTGCACCATGCCTGCCTAGATACTGCCATGTTTCTGCCTTGAAGACAATGGACTGAACCTCTGAACCTGTAAGCGAGCCTCAATTAAATGTTGTCTTTTATAAAACTTGTATTGGTCATGGTGTCTGTTCACAGCAGTAAAACCCTAACTAATACAGAAGTTGGTACCAGGGACTGGGATATTGCTGTGATAGGCCTGACCATGCTTTTGTTTGGAAGAATGTGGATTTGGGGACTTTGGATTTGGAAAGCCATGGAATGCTTTAAGTGGGGTCTAATGGACCAGCCTAGTAGGAATATGGAAGACAGTGGTGCTGAAGGTCATTTGAACTGTGTAGGCCTGATGGCCCAAGAGGTTTCAGTGGAGAAGAACTTTCATATGTGACTGAGAGACTGTTTTTGTGATGTTTTGGTGAAGAACATGGCTGCTTTTTGCCATTGTTTGAAAAGACTGCCTAAATCTATGGAAAAGAGATGTATATTAATTGTATTGACAAAAGAAGTTTTAATAAAGCCCAACAGAGACTTTGTTCTCTGGTTAAGTCTGATGAAGAGCATTTTGAACAAACATAGCAAGCTGAGAAAGGAAACATACAACATATATAGTTTGAGTATTAAAGGGATATCAGGAAGTAAAATGGAGCTGAATTCAAGGATATTAAACTGAATTAAGGAAGTAGTGATTTTGAGGCAAGATTCCTCCCAGCTAAATTTAGGTTTAGGCATGGTAGTACAAGCCTTTAATCCTAGGAGACAAAGATAAGCAGATCTCTGAGTTCAAGGCAAGCCTAGAATAGAGCAGATTCTAGGTGAAGAAAAATTTAAATCCATACTTGGTGGACCACACCTTTAATCCCAGTGGCTAGGAGACATTTAGATCTCTGAACTTAAAGTCAGTCTATGAAGCACAAGATCCAGGACAGCCAAGCTTAAGCAGTGAAGGAGATGGAATAAAGGAAGCTAGTGATAGTGTAATAGAACAAGGGGGGCAATGTTCTAGCTCCTGCAAACAGCAGAACTCAGCAGCTTTGGCCATGTGTCTCTGGCTTTATATTCAAGAGAAGAAGGAGACAACTGGGACAATTGATGATGTTTAGCTGGAGCTAAGAAATTAGTGGAGATTAAGAAAAGGCCAGCATCGCTTAGGTGATATCTTCTGGGAAGTGTTTCCTTAGAGCACAAAGAAGCTGTGTTCCAGAGATAGCCAAGGTTGTACCTCATGCTGCAGCTGTACTTGGTAATGTGTAAGAATCATCCAGGTGGTTCTGGTTTTGAAGGCATGAAGTCATCATGAAGAACAACTGAAGTTTGGCACTGTGAGAGGCCATGGAAGGCCATTGGTGAAAGTGTAGCCTCAGCTGTAATTAACAGCCAAGGACTGAAGGGGTCATGCAAAGGAGTTGAAGCTTGGTACCATGAAGAGAGCCTCTGAGAGGCTTTGGTGAAGCGTAGTTGCAGTAGAAGACCCTAGCATATTGGAGATGCCAGTGCCATGGGATGACCACCAAGAACAGCAGTGGCAGCAGAATGGATCAACTTGAACTTAGATTGCTACAGAGGGCAGAGCTGGAGAAGTGACACCAGCCCTTTGGAGATGCACAGAAGATCATGTGTGGAACTCAGACATTGGAACAAGAAGCTGTGAAGCTAAAGTTGACTTGGGTACCCCAAGATGTTAAAGATGCCAGAGCCACAGGATGCCTGCCAGGAAAGCTGCTAACAGGGAGTGGAAACAGCCCAGGAGAAAGAACCTTGTTGCAATCAACAAAGATGAAAAGGGAGTTGAAGATCTGAAGACTGCTTTGCCATCAGAAATGGAGATGCAGAATTTGGAGACTGCCCAGCTGGTTTCCTGTCTTGCTTTTGAGATTACAGTTAAGTGATTGGATGAATCTCAGAAGAGACTTTGAACCTTGGAGTTTTAACACTGTTGAGACTGTTACAGACTGTGGGGACTTTTGAAGTTGGAATAAATGTATTTTGCATTATGCTATGTTTAGGTATGGCCCCCATAAACTCATGTTTGAGTCACTATGGGGGCAAGGGAGTGGAATGTTGTGATTTGTATATGTTCGTCCCACGGAATGGCACTTATTAAAAGGTGTGGCCTTGTTGAAGGAAGTGTGTCACTGTGGGGTTGGGCTTAGAGATCTTCCTCCTGAATGCCTGAGGATGCCTAATCCGTTCCTGGCTTCATTTGGATAAAGATGTAGAACCCTCAGCTCCTCTGCACCATGCTTGCCTGGATACTGCCATGTTTCTGCCTTGATGACAATGGACTGAACCTCTGAACCTGTAAGCCAACCTTAATTAAATGTTGTCTTTTATAAAACTTGCATTGGTCATGGTGTCTGTTCACAGCAGTAAAACCCTAACTAATACAGGAAACAACTCATAAGAGGAGAGAGAGAGAGAGAGAGAGAGAGAGAGAGAGAGAGAGAGAGAGAGAGAGAGAGAGAGAGAGAGAGAGAGAGAGAAAGAAGAAGAAGAAGAAGAAGAAGAAGAAGAAGAAGAAGAAGAAGAAGAAGAAGAAGAAGAAGAAAAAGAAGAAGAAGAAGAAGAAGAAGAAGAAGAAGAAGAAGAAGAAGAAGAAGAAGAAGAAGAAGAAGAAGAAGAAGAAGAAGAAGAAGAGGAGGAGGAGGAAGAGGAAGAAGGAGGAGGAAGAGGAGGAGGAGGAAGAGGAGGAGGAGGAGGAGGAGGAGGCAGTGTTGCTGGGACAGTTGTGGAGAGATAAGGTGAGGAGTGAGAACAAGCTAGACATAGAAAAAGACAAAATGAGCCAGAGAATGAGAAGGAGCCAGAAGATCTGAACAGATTGCTAGAGTAAGTTTGAGGCTAGGCAGAGCAACTCAGCAAGAAACTAAGAGAAGTTAAATTGAATCTGTCAGCACAGAAAGGATTTTGTGCCAGAAAACTGAGTTGAACCAGCAAACCAGATATCAGAGCAAAGTAGAAAGGGTGAGTTTATCCAGCAGCAAATCTCAGAGGCTAAAAAAATCCTAGGTCTAAGTTAGGTTGTAGAGAGACTACAAGCTCCCAGTATTGGGTGTATGTTAGCCACTGAGACAGTAAGCTTCAGAGATGACAATTACCTCTGGAGAATAAAAGTTACAATTACAGGTATTGATACATGATTCTCTTTATAAACATAACATCCAAAATTTCATAGCAATGTGTTCTTCTATCTGGTTCTACTTTTGAGAAAGTAGGAAAGCGCATCAGCTGAATATTTCAGAATTCCTAAGCAATGAAGCGACAGTTTCATACACAGAGTTCAGAACTATTAAGTGACTGAGCTATGAACAAACGATATATGAAGCACCATTTACTCTGACTGTAGTACCACCCAGGTCCAAACCAGGGAGCTTGTCAGCTTATATAATATACTTCTGTATTTTGAAAACATATAATAAAAGTTTAAGAAAATGTAAAAGAAAAGAATATGTTATTTTCTACTGCTTTTAAACTCTCATTTCAGACTTCAGTTTCAGGTCACCAAGGCTGTTATAAGAGAATCCCATAAGTGTGTGATGGGTTCCCTTAAGTGTTTTATCAAATAAGAGAGTGAGAGTAAGGAAGAAACTAGGTACCTCTGTGACTCTAAATTGTTTCACTTTGAGCACAGAGTTTAAAAGCATCTTGCCTTTTTACAAATTAATGAATAGCTTTGACTTCCCACTGTGCCTTAAGAAGTCTCTTGTTAAAAAAAAAAAAAAAAGAAGTCTCTTGTTTCCTTTGCAAATTACACTTGCCACTAGATGACTTATTTTAACACAGTTTTGTCTTGGTAATCATTTTTCACTCTGTGGAATGTGTGATGATTTCATAATCTATAAATCTTAAATGAATATTTTATTACAGAACATAGGTTATTTTTCATTTGAACACCAGCTGTTTAGTCTCCAAATTTGTTTTTGTAATCAACAGCAAATATGGGAAATAGATTACCATTTATGTTCATATAGAAGAAACACTACAGTTCTTAATGTGAAATAGAAATCACTGTGTACAGAAGTAGTTAGTGATGTTATTTTTCTTAAATAATGGATATATAAGTAAAAATAAATCTTACTGAAGATACGTTAATATAGCTTTGTTTAGCAAAGTTTACAAAAAGAAAAAAACCACAACTTTTCTTTCTCTAGTCTGATAACCTGCAATGCTGAAATTATTTTCAATATGATTGAATTAGAAGTAGAGTTATTTATAAAAGGGGCTGCATGACCCCCGCCTCGCTCTACCTCGGCCTCTCTCTTGCCCATGCTCTTTCACTGTCTCTTGCCCCCCTGCTCCCCCTCTTTCTCCATTCTTTTTCCATGTGGCCATGGCCGGCTCTAACCTCTCTCTCTTCTTTCCCTCTTTACTTTTCTATCTCTTTACTTTCCCCCTAATTTTCTATAATAAAGCTTTATAATCATGAGCTGTCTATTCTTACCAAAACACCTTGTGCTGGAGGAATGGAACAGGTCTCACAGTGTCTCTGGGCGCCAGACTAGATCAAGGACTCCACACCTCAGTTTGCCTCCCTCAACAGGTAAACAGGCCCATGGACACACCCCACCTAGCCAGGTCTCCGTCCACAGGTAAGCGGACCCACGCCAGAATGCCCAGCAGTTTTTTATTTTAAAAATATTTCAGATTATTGCACAAAGTATAAAATTTAGATTCTGCATTAAGATCATATATGAGTTTATTAGAAAAAATATACATTTGGGCACATTGTGTTCTGGATGAAAAAATAATCTCCAAAATTCAAATGCTATTTATATAAGAAATGTATGAGCAAAGGTAAAAAGTGTATTTTCTATAATATATGTAGCCCAATGGTAATCATATTTATAGGTAGACAGTGAATAAATGAAATGAATAGTAAAAGCATGAATTTAAGGAAATAGCTCTGTGTTTATGCAACGGACAAGACAATATTAAGTTATAAAATACAGTTTACCTCATTTCTTCTTATTGTATAACTAAAACCTTGTATGTGTGAGTGTGAGTGTGTGTGTGTTTATCAGAAGAGATGAATGCAATATTGCATTTAACTATCATCTCCAAGAAAAGTTAAGGAATGAAATTACTGTGTGAAAGATTAAAAGCCAGCCCTTAAATCCTTTTTTGTAGCCTCTGAGCTTTGCTTCTTTACTATTGATTTCATTCTCAAGAGGCATTCTTGTTTCTTCTTATAAAATCGTCCCTTGTAATTATTCACTTCAGAATTCTAAAGTTTTCTTTAAAGAAAAGGAGTTCAGCCATCTATTTGCAAATATCTGAGCTTCAGGAGGTTGGCATTCATTTGCATCCTTTATTTCTTTGTTCAATACAAGGAAATGCATGTCTTGATTCACCCAAGGTGATAAACAAAGTAATGGTTCCCAAGAGACCATGAGGTCCTATTTCTCGTACACTAAGTGTATATTATCCAGCATAGATTTGAAACAAGAAATAATATGAGTACAAGAAGAGGGAAAAGAAGAGTTTCTACACAGCATTAAGATCATTTAATCATCTGAAATTTAAAGGAGATTACTTTGGTGTGATCAGTGGTCTGAAGATCATTGTGATTTGATTGGCTTACCGATGGCGTTGGAGATGTAGAGTAAGCTACAATAGAGTTCGGAGAGAAGAACTGTGACAGGAATACTGTTCTCGTATGGTATCATGATGAGCTACAATGACTCATTTTTTACTGACACTGATTCAATTTATTTAAATGGATTACAAAATATTCAAAGAATCTACATAAGATACAAGAAACAAAGATTAAATGAAGAGCTATCTACTAAGATAATCTATGCTAAAATATTAAAACAGATATTTAGCAGTAGTCATTGAACCCAAATAATTCCTTCCTTTTCTGACCATTCACTTTTGTCAGATTTCAAGAGATTGCTTCATGAAAGAGGAGGAGGAGGAGGAGGAGGAGGAGGAGGAGGAGGAGGAAGAGGAGGGGAAGATGAAGGAGAAGAAGAAGAAGAAGAAGAAGAAGAAGAAGAAGAAGAAGAAGAAGAAGAAGAAGAAGAAGAAGAAGAAAAAGAAGAAGAGGAAGAGGAAGAGGAAGAGGAAGAGGAAGAAGAAGAAGAAGAAGAGGAAGAAGAAGAAGAAGAAGAAAACAGCAGTAGCAGCAGAAAGGATGCTTAGTCTTATTCTAAATGAATGTAATGAATATGGTTTGAATTTCTTACCCAAAGTTGTCAAGTGAGAGCGCTACCTTTTGAAAGCTATGATATTATATTTTATATCCATTCCTAGCTCTAAGATGGCAGTTTGTGATATGGCAGGCAAGATAAGAGAAGGCCAAGTGTGATCATATCTGACATTAAAGATTTACACAAAAAGAACATCATTATCCATCCACCAACCCAAGAATTCTAGCTAAAATCTTGCCTAAGGAAGATAAGAAGATGACACAGTATTAATATGTCTTAATTATTTCTCAAAAGTGCTTATTGGCTGTATAATAGATCTGTGAAATTTAGATCAAAGGCTCTCTGAACAAGAGTGAATGCTGTAATAAAGATAAACTAGGACAGATCCATTAGTCTAAATAACACAAATTCTACAATAGAAACTTGAAAGAATCAAGAATGAAATAGAATCAAGAGAACCAAGGAATGAAATCTATGTACTTGATTGCATGTAGCTAATCAAAGACTATTGAAGTATTTGGAGAAAACATGAAAGGAAAATAAATAACAGCGTTTGAACATTTCAATATCCAATAATCAAATACACAATGATCTTGCAGAATATATGCCAGAAAGAAAAATCAATAGTTAAAATGGCTAAAAGAAGTTGTGTTGGTTAGTTTTACGTCAGCTTGACACAAGGAGTCGTTTGGAAAGAGGGACTTTAAATTGAAGGAAAATGCTTGGACAAGACACTCCTTTAACCAAGTCTGTAGGGCATTTCCTTCATTAATGATTGATGTGGTAGACCCAGAATGAAAGAATTTTAGGAACACAACAAAATGGTCCAGGAATGTAGTCATGTGGAGAATTCTGAATGTTTGTGGAAAAAGATTCTAATAAAACAGGATAAGGGTCTTCCAACCTCACTTTCTTCAAAAACATGGGACTGTTCTTCGAATGTGCTTTAGTGACCCTTAGATATAGCAGATATCAGTGTGTTTACTTAAGATTATTCATTATAACTGACTATTATTTATTTATATGTCTATGAAAAAAATGATGATTTGCCCTTCAAGGCTTGTTTACCACATATGGCTCGTTCTTGTTGTATGCTGTACTCAGGACTCTTCTTAAGACTCAGAGTATAAACTGACTGATGCTCTAAATAAAGTTAGCCGTTGCATGAGATTTTAGTTCACTTCATGTACCACTGTTGGTAGACTGCTAAACACCAGAATACTGGGGCCTATGGTCCTCAATGGTATGAAAAGCTGGGTAAGCCAGTAAGCATCACTCCTCCGTATACTTTGCATCAATTTCTCCCTTGCATCCTGTCCTAAATTATCTAGATGATGCACTACAAGCTATATGATGAAATGAATGTTTTTATCCCCAAGTTGCTCTTGGTAATAATGTTTTATATCAGCAATAGAAAAAGAACTAATGAATCAACAAAGTATGCTTACCAGTTGTAATTAAACATTCTTCAGACAGTTATAAAAAAATACTTGGAAACTAAGTGGTGACTAAGTACACAATAACCTCTAACCATTATAATAAGAAAAAAATTACCCTGAGATTCCATCTCACACCAGTCAGGATGGCTAAGATCAAAAACACAGGAGACAGCAGTTGTTGGCGAGGATGTGGAGAAAGAGGAACACTCCTCCACTGCTGGTGGAATTGCAGGCTGGTACAACCACTCTGGAAAGCAGTCTGGCGGTTCCTCAGAAAACTGGGCATGACACTTCCGGAGGATCCGGCTATACCACTCCTGGGCATATACCCAGAGACTTTACCTGCATGCAATAAGGACACATGCTCCACTATATTCATAGCAGCCTTATTTATAATAGCCAGAAGCTGGAAAGAACCCAGATGTCCCTCAACGGAGGAATGGATTCAGAAGATGTGGTATATCTACACAATGGAATACTACTCTGCAATTAAAAACAATGAATTCATGAAATTCCTAGGCAAATGGTCAGAACTTGAAAATATCATCCTTAGTGAGGTAACCCAATCACAAAAGATCACACATGGTATGCAGTCACTGATAAGGGGATATTGACCCAGAATCTCAGAATACCCTACACACAATCAGCATATCAATAGATTTCTAAAAAGATGGAGGGAGAGACCCCTGGTCCTGGAAAGACTGGATGTAGGGGAACGCCAGGACAGAGTAATGAGAGGGGGTTGAATGGAGAAAAGAGGGAGGGAAGGGGGCTTATGGGACTTTCGGGGAGGGAGGAAACGGGAAAGGGGAAGTGATTTGGAATGTAAATTTAAAAAAAAAAAAAAAGAAAAGTTTCAGAGACCAACACATGAAATTGACATTTATTTCTTATTATTATTATTCACAATGAGATAAATGATTTATTGTCTATTTAAAAAAAATTAATCCCCAAACATTGAGATGAATAAAAAAATACAATATTGATAAAGTCAGTTTTGAAGGTCAAAATGTTAGAAAAAAAATCTCTGTAAAGAAGAAAAAGTTATGAAGTCAACAACTTTTCTCTCTTCATTAATATTTGTGGTGACTTGAATGAGAAATATACCACATAAACAAAGGTATTAAACATTTGGCTCCCATTTGTCATATTACTTGAGGAGTTGTTTTAGCTTTCATGGAGGAAAAAAAAATGCCATTAACAGCCAGTCCTGAATATTCTTTGTGTCATCCTATTTCCTTTTGTCTCTGTTTTGTATTTGTGGTTGAACATGTTCTGAATCATCTTTCTACTCTGACTGCCATGCCCTCTCTTTGCTGCCATACCTCCTCACAATGATGGGTACTTAGATTGCTTATAACATGAGCCAAAATAAACCACCTTTTCGATAAATTGCATTAGTTCAACTGGTTTTATGACATTCACAGAAAAGTTACTAATACGATATTCTACAAAAGAAAACTAAACTAAAACATGGAAAAGGAAACAATTACTAATTATTAGAGCATCAAATAATGAAACAGATAATTCTAAATAGTTAAATTGTTGAACAAAATGATGCTTGACTCCATTCCCAGCACTTTGGAGACAGAGGTAGAGAGAATGCAGTAAAATTCAGTCCCAACTGTTCTATTCAGCAGGTTCTATGCTGACTTGAGAATTCTGAGACTTTGTCTGAGAAAAACATAAAACAGAACATGCTACCACCACCAAAAACAACAAAAGGTAATTTAAAACAAAGGATAAATAGTTGACATATACAATTAGCAAAATCATAAGTAGTAGATTATAGACTACCAAAGGTACATAATTCAATTTTGTACTTGAAAGGACAGAACAATCCTATTTACCTTAAAAAAAGATGTAAGAAATAAAATGTTTCTGGAAAAATATAAAGCGCCCAAATTTACTCAAGAAGAAATGGAATGTCTGAATAAACCTAAACAAATTTTAAATAATCGTCAACAAGTATCAAAACCTATTAACACTCCTCACAAAGCATTAAACTTGGATATTTTACCAAATAATTTAATACAATTTTTAAAAGATTTCATTGAAAACAAAATACATTGTTCTTGCTATATATTCTGATCACACTTTTCTCTCTTCTAGTTTTTCCCCTTATTCTCCCATCTCTCCATCCACAATCTTCACATCCTAGTTTAATCACTCTGTAGAAACTAAATAGGCAAACAAAACCAAAACACTGAAAAACTACAACAAATACCTACACACACACACACACACACACACACACACACACACACACACACAAACTCATCACAAAATCAGAAACCATAATATGCAAGCAAAATTTCAATAAAATAGACAACACACAATAAGTTACAAAAATACCACTGAGTTCATTTTTTGCTAGCTATACACTGCTAGGCATGAGTCCTACCTTGTACAGTGTCACTGAATTCCACTAAGGATCCGTTTGAATATCCTGTGAGATTCTATTTTTCCTTTGTAAGTGGAAGTCAATTGCAGGTAGATTCTTGGTTAGAAGTTGGGAGGCAGTGTCTATTTCTACTTTTAGCCCTAAGAGTGTATGACTTGAACCTGTGCCATACTTATGCATGCTGCCATAGTCACCATGAGTTCATATGTGAATGAATCAGTTCTGTTGCGTCTGGAAGACACTGTATTTTTAGAATTATGCATCCCTTCTCTTTCTTACAGTTTTTCTGTTTCCTCTTTTGCAAAGTTCCTAGAGCCCTGAAGATATAGATTTGATGAAGATATCTCATTTTGAACTGAATGTTCCAGAATCTCACTCTCTGCACATTGTCTAATTGTGTTAGTTCTCATCTACTGCAAGAAGAAGCAACTCTAGTGGTGGCTCAATGAGACGCTGGTCTATGATACACCAGAATGTCATTAGGAGTCACTTTATCACTATGTTCTTTTAGCAGAACAACAGTATTTGATCTTCACTTAGGCTCACACTCAACTGGTCTCACATTCTTGGCCAGCTGAGGAGTGTCAGATACGATTTCTATCTTGTGGGGTGGCCCTTAATTCCAACAGAGATTTGATGGGTAATCTCATAACATTTGTACTACTATGGGACTGAGATGGCTTTCAGGCATCACACTGTTTAGATCACAGGGTTTGTATCTCGGCACAGTACCTTCTAGTAGAGGTGAAAACTCTAGGTAAGCAGAAGCTGAACTTCTCTATGGCCATTGAGATATATAAGTATGTCTTCTTGCCATTATTTTGTGGAGAACAACCAATTACCATGGTAATAGCCTATAATATTTGGAGGTTTACATGGAAACTCTTTGGTCAATGAATAAAATTGACTTAAACTAATCCTGGCACTGAAAATGTACTTAGTCAAAGTTGTCTATTATAGCTATACTCTACTCCATTATTTGGTAGATGTTTACTTATTTTAGGAAATTTCTACAATAACAATTTTCCATATAACCCTTCAAATGACTCATGTTGATATTTATCCATCTCTGTATTCCTTCCCTTAACCATTTCCTTCATTACCTTTCCCATTTATTCTTCATAAGGAGTTTCCACCCTCTTACTCCATAATTACCCCTTTTTATGGAAAATCCTTTCTTGTCCCTCATCCTTACTAGATACATATCCTCTGTGATATATGGACTGTAGTGTGCATATCAAAGACTTAAAAGCATATATCTCCATGAAAAAAAATATGCACTCTTTAACTGTTTGGATATGTGTTACCTCACTCAGGATTATTTTTCTTTCTAATTCCATCAATTTCCTGTGATTTCATCATTTTTTCTTTTTTTTTAAACAACTGAATAATATTCTATTTTGTGATGCTATCACATTTTCATTATCTATTCATCTGTTGATAGAAATCAAGAGTTTTTCCAATTCCTGCTTCTTATGAGGAGAGCGTCAATGAACATACATGTATGATCTTTATAGTTGGATATAAAGTTCAGCAGGTATATGTCCTGGAGTGATAGAGTTGGATCTTGAAGGAGATCTTGTCCCAACTATCTGAGAAACTACCACAATGATTTCCATATGACTGTATAAGTTTCACTCTCATCAGAAATGACTATGTGTCTTCTTTCTCCACATCCTGGGCAATATGAGATGGCATTTGTTTTACTGATCTTTGTGATTCTGACTTGTACAAATTTCAGAGCAATATTGATTTGCATTTCCCTGATGACTAATGCTGCTACACATTTCTAAAAGTGCTTCTCAGCTATTTGTGTTTCATCTTTTGAGAATTCCCTGCTTAATTCTTGTTTGTAAGAGGTTACAAAATACAAAAGAAAGATAATTTGTCCATTGAATTTCATCTGTCAATAAGATCCTGATTCTAACAGTAGTCAAATATCAATCAATAAATAAAAACAAAATTAATAGAGAGTTAGAAAACAAGGAAAAATTGCAGGCCTCTATGTCTTATAAATGTGATTTTTTATGTAATTTCACCAAAGGAATTAAGCAAAAAATTAAGTATGTGACATAATTAAATAGTATTTATATCAGGTAAGCATATTTTTAGCCATTGAAAATCAATTACTTTATTTTATTTATGTCTCCCCTTTTTAGTATATTGATCAATAATGCTAGCAGTATATCATAATCTTTCTGGAATATATATATATATATATAGATATATAGATATAGATAGATAGATAGATAGATGGATAGATAGATAGATAGATAGATAGATAGATGATAGACAGATAGACAGACAGAGAGGGAGATTATTGAAAGGATATATTAAATTTTCACCCAGTAAATTGTCTGTTTATTATTTATGTTTAGGTTTACCATTAACAATATATTGAATATTACTACTTTCAAATTTAAGATATTTATAAGTATATCTGCAAGGTAAATATCTAGAAGTACAATTGGGAGTGTACAGTGGGTGCATTTTAATTTATTACATCATTATAATATAGATCAATTTCTTAACTTGATCTCTTCTACCTGCTCTAAATTTAATGGCTAATACCATCTGGCCCCTGACAAACATCCAGGACTACTTGTCTGTAGTAGTGTCCCCAGGCCCAGCTCCCCTGAGACCTCACATGGCTGCTGTGTTCTCCTTGTTCCAAAGCATGGCAGAAAACCCTCTCTTTCCCTGTCCCTCTTCTGGCTCCATGGATCCAGAAGTCCAGTCTCCCCTTCTACCAAGCATTTAGCCCATGTCTTTCTTTACTGACAAACCAAGAACCACTAGGAGAATAGAACCTTAGCATCAGAACCTCCCCTTACAGGTATAGATGCAAACACCATAATAAATATTAGACTTGTAATAAATTGTCTTTTCTGTTAAACCAGAAGCAAAGACAAATATAAAGGTTGTAATTTATATTTCACATTTCTAAGTGTCTAAGCTGACAGTCTCACAAAACTTTTATATTTAGCTGTACATTTTCATGTATGTTTATTATGATAGTAATAATTGTAGTTAAAGCCTGTTAAACACTTTTCAATAATGAAAGCTTTTCAATAATGAAAACATATGCCTATCTTGACATAAGAATCACTTGACAGATTTAGCAATATTTGAAACATTTGGAAATATGAGAAAAAGCAATTAAAATGCTAAATTCTTTATTCCAAAATTTGTGTCAATATCTGAATATTTAAGCAATTAAACCTATGCTTGTAATCATGCCTGTCAAAACCCAATGATATTGAGAGGAACCAATAAACTCTTGAAGTCACTGGAAAATCATATCAATATTTATCGACACCTCTTGTAGTGCCCTATGTAATTTGCATTAATTTTTATTTATAAATTCTGGCTCTGAAAAATAAGTCTGAAATAAGTGATGCTTTGTGGAAGCAGATTTAAATACGAGCTGCTGATAAAAAAATGAAGTTTTAAAGACTATTAACATTTGCAGAGCAATTGTTTCACGCCTTAATGTTTATAGCGGAGTGTGAGAATAGTATGTATTCAAAATGCACAGATGGAATTATATGTGTGTATGCAACAGTAGCCCGATATATTTTAACATTGCTTTCATTTAAATTGAACAGCAAGCTTCTCTTCTTTATCAATTAGCTATCAAGTTTATTTATTTAAAAGGTATGATATGGGGCATTTAGCAACAGTGAAAAAGAAAGCAACTGATATTAGCACACAAAACAAAGGTGTTCCATTTAAAAGGAACACTGATAGAATTCTTATTAAAATGAGTTTAAAATACATTTAATTATTCTATCATGTGTCCTTTATGCATTCATGACTAAATTGCATTTATTTTTACAACAAGAAAATAAAATGTAAAATTCAACTCACAATGAATGAGCCAGGAAAACACAAGTAGAAAGATTTAAATATTTTATATCTTGTTTTGTTTGGAAAAATATTAAATATATCCATATTCATCCTCCTCACAAGTCAGGAGTGAGGGTAAATGTTAAATTATAGTTAAACCTGTTTCAAAATTGGTTATTATCACTACTAAAACTGTAAAGTGACCTATCTGTAGGCTATTGTGAACTAGATTTGATACAGGAATAAAATAGGGAACCTATAAAAACAGAGCAAAGACAGTAACGAAGTGAGAAGTTTCAGACAGCACTAGACCCATCCTTCTCTCAGTGATGGGTATAACATTTCAGTTGGAAATGCATGTTCATTGTTAATAAGTAAATAACCATCTTATTAAATGCCTTATTGTATTTTATAGGATTTAGTAAAAACTTCTTTCAGTTTTTCTTTATGTGTAATTTCAGTGGAAAAATATTTTTCCAGTTATACTACAGAAAGGTCTTTAATAGTTAGAATATATAAAAGATTGTACTAGTTTAACATCATCTCTCCCCTGACAAATTCTTCCAATAAATACATAAAAATGGGATAAACAGATATCTCCTAAAAGAAGAAACAGTAATATCCAATATTTTTTTAGAAAGTGATTGACAACTTTAACCACCAGAAATTGCATTAAAATTACTTTGAAATTCCATTTAAACTTCTCAAAATGGGTACCTTCAAGAAAAGAGACATCATCAAATGTTGTTGTTGAGAAAATGGGGAAAGAGAAACCAGTGGCTTTGTTTCTATATTTTGACAGAGATTAGATCAAACTCAAGCTATTAAATACTACAAGCACAGAGACTGAAGACACAATTTCATCTAATGCTATCCTCAAGATGATTAGAACTAATGGTTGTGGTGGTGAACACAGTGTTGTGAGTTCTTCCATGTGTATCATTGAGTAGTTGCCTGGATGATCTCATTAAGGCATGACCAGTTGTACAAGAGCCATGGAAGAATTATCTTCATAGAAGTCTCTTCTCTTCCTTCATTCACTTTTCCATTGCTTAGAAGATATATGATACTGTGCCTTATTTATATCAGCTGTTCATAGAGTGTAACTTTATAGGAAGAAGTCACCAAGCTAGAATCTATAAAAGGCTAACTGAATCCTGTTTGTAGCATTACTTTCCATCCTCATCAATGAGATGAGTAGTTGTTGGGATATGGAGGAAAAATACTATTGGTTTTCAAACTTGTTGTTTATTGCTTAATAATGCTTGATAAAGCTATTATAACTTCCAACTTCCATGAATGTATTCATTTCAAATAACTAATATTTATCTCATGTTTTAAGGGAATCTATTATGTCAGAAGCTGATATCTGGCAAAAATTGAGTAAGTATATTAAAAACAAATGATAGAATTTATAATTTTATTTTAGGTAATAATATCTAGTTAAAATGGATTTTTAAAAAAAATGTAGTATGTAAGAAGTGCAGTATTTTTTGTTTTCCTTCCCATCAGTAATCAATAGGCATGGTCTAGGTTACATGCATACATAAGCAAGGGACAAATATTATTAACCTCTTAAAATTGTACAATCACATTTAGTGATGTGTTTTAAACTAGTCAGTGTATTTACTTCTTAAATTCATCAGTAATATCTTTACCAATTGTTATTATCTGGTATATAGAAATCAATGAGGCTACTCTTAAAAGAATAATTCTATTTTTTTAAGTCTCACTTGTAAAAAGTAAACATGTTACAGATAATAAGTGATTCCTAGGCTTATGCTTCTGTTCATTCTCTGACTTATCATTATTAAAACTAGCATCAATTTCCAAAAGCTACAGTATTTGTTCCAATTTGTAGTTTCTAAATTGTTATTTGTTATTCTAATTGTTATTTGGTTACACTCATGGCATGAAGGAATCATAATTCCCTGGGGATCATTGGGAATGTGGAATTTTATATTTACATTTACTATATTTTAAGTACGTTTTAAGAGAAGAGTATAGCTGAACTCACCTATTTAATTGCAGCTTAATAGGAACTAATTTTCAATCTGCTGTATTCAGGTGAACTGGTGCCAAGCTACTCTTACATTTAATAGCATCAGGGAGCCTGGGATTCACCTTCCCTGTGGACTATCCTCTGAAGGCCTGGAAATGGTGTAGTCATTTTCCTTTTCTCAGTAGAACAAAACAGAATTTTCAAATAATTGTTTCTAAACAGCAGGAGAGCTTAATTAAATTAAGGCACCGAGTCATGAAGACAAGCATCAAGAGTAGGGGCTTTTTGAAATTTAGTTTAAGAGGAAACCAAAATTCTGCTCTCACATTCTACAAATAGAAGTCAGAAGAGTTTAAAAGCATTTATATAAAACTATTTACATTGAAGTACAATGCAGGTTTTAAATTTTGCATCAATGAAAGTTTATTTAAACTGGTGATGACCAGAAATAATATAGTTAATTTTTTGTCATGATAATTGCTTACATTTGACCAATGTTTATACCCAATCTTGGCATAAATATAATCTTCCAGTATATTAAGAAACATAAAAGTTAATAGTATTTTTTGTAGGTTACTAATTTTATACCTTCCTGATCAGTGACATATTACAGTATAATACCCATTTTGTTGATTTAGTCTATATTTTCTGAAGTGCTAAAAGCACACATGATAAATTTACATTATGAAAATTTGTTATTGAAGAACATAGTCAATCGAAATTATAATATGCTTTCTAGTTTTACTTATTTTTGTCTTCTGCTTTTAGTGAAATGGCAGGACTGTGTTCATATTAGTTGTTTGAAAACCCATGATCCTTAATTTAGTTTCTTCATTCTAAAGAGGTCTATTCATAATCTGAAAAGAAAATGACAATTTTCCACATCGTACATAAAAAGAAGTTTGACTACAATAATGTTTTCATGTCTGTCATTGACAAAGTTAGGAAATAAATACAGTATGATAAAATCAATTTTATTCAGGCCATTGGACATTCAACTCAGCATGATTTTTCAATTTTATAAACAGTAGGGGACTCTTTGAGAGATAATGAAGTAAAACAGGACCATGAAATCACTAGCAATATTATTTCTTTTTTCCCCCTTTGGCCTTTTAAGTCAAAACTGAATGCTCTTAAAAGACCGAGTAGGGTGGAATTTGAAGAATCCCCAAACAACTACTTTTCTGTGAATGTACCGTGAATCCCCACAATTTTCTACCTCTTAAGTACCTTAGTAACTTATTAGAAATACAAATAATAAAGTTAAGTTGTATTGGACAAAGCAGATCATTTCCCAATGAGTTAGCCAAATTGGAGCCAAAATTCAAAATTTTAAATTTTAAAATAAAACTTAGGCCTGTGTCAGAGCACTGTCTCTTTAAAATTTAAAAAAAAAAAATTTCTATGAGGATTTCACTCCATATCATTCAATTGTATTCATCTGCTTCCCCCGCGCCTCCCACAACCACTCCCCTTCATGCTGCACCTAATCACCTCTCTTTTGCTTTCTTTAAACTTACCAAGTCCAATTTGTGCTGTCAATATATTCTTAGTCATGTGCTTACCTGCCAAGGAGTTGCTCTCTTAAACAATACTAACTCTCCATCTGCCTCCAGGTATCAATTGCCAACAATTCCTCAGCTATGATGAGACTTCCTGCCCAACTCAGCTTTCTGTGCTGGAATCTTTTCTGGCTAGAGTTTACAAAGGTTCAGTGCATGGTGTTACAACTGATCTTGAGTTCATACCCGCAGCTTCCCTGCTGTGTCCTAAAAATCTGTTTCTTATAATCATCCACCGCGTACAGTTCTTCCAGTTTTTCTGTCTCTTTTTTTGCATTGATCCCAGAGACTTGAGAAAATGGGATGTGATATTAATGTCTCATTCAGGGTCAAGATTGTCCCTTAGAAATATCTATTAGATACCCATTTAGGGAGTCTCTAAAGTCTACCTTTTTTCTTTGAAAATCAGTCCCCAGAGAAGTGTGCCACACTTCATAACATGGTTATATGTCTTTTTTTGGTAGCTTAATTTTTCTCTCACTTTTTGAGTGTAAATTCCCATCTGTTGTTTAAATTGCTCCACAAATTCATTTCTAGCATAAAGTTTATCATTACATGTATGTTTTTGCTAATATGCTAAACTTATATTGTCATATTTAAGCCAATTTTTGACATAACAGGTTATTTGATCTTTCCTTGTAGAACGTACTTTTCCAAAGAATTACTAGGAATTATTCTCTTCAACCAGGTAATAAATTAGCCATCAGACAGTACAATTTATATGCTATAGGAACCATACTCAATAGGAGAAAGCATTGTTGAGTGAATTTAGATGAATTATTTTTATTTTTTTTTAAATTTTGAGATTTTATCTATTTATGTACATGAATGTTTTGCCTGCATGTTGGTCAGTGCTTCCCTGGTTATAGTACATACAGCGGCCATTAGAGGGCAATAGATTCACTGAAACTGGCTTTAGAGAGAGTATTGTCAGATGCCTTGTTGATGCTCACAATTGAACTCAGATCCTCTGTCTGGAAGAACAATTAGTATTCTTAGCTGCTAATTAAGTTGCCATTGCAGCCATAGATTCTGTGTATTGTATCCAAAATAGTTTCAACTTATAATCAATTTAAACTATAAATAAGTTACTTTCAACTTTTCTTACTTATAAATCGAAGATGGAAAATTAGTTCACTCTCATTTTTTTCTGTAAAACAATTTCAAGTTATATTAAAATTTCTTGAGCTGCCTCTCATAATGAATGTGATAATGTACAGTTTAGACAGGGATTATGTCCTGATGGTAGGTGCCTTCCAATGTGCTGGATATTTTGGAGATTGTGTGTCTAAAATATATTCAAGTAAGATAATTATGCATGAAGTAGGAATATGCTAGGAGAAGAGAGAACGTGTGCATGTGGAGAGACATGTAGAAGTCTTGTTGAGGAAGCCTATGTGAAGTAAGTAAAAGCAGTGTTTTACAATAAGTCATTCTTCAATTATTTCAGTTTTCAGGAGTAATAAAAGCCACCACCATATATTGACTGTAAGTTCATGTGAAAAGTTTCCTTGTGCATATGCATTATTACATTATCTGATGTCACATGTAGTAAAGATTGTTAAGTCACGAATTTGTGTTTAATATTTACTTCAAATCTGTATAGTTTTAGAGAATCATTAAACCCAAGAAAAATGCCACTCAAATTTTATTACCTAGTGCAAAATATAGTCAAAACCCCAAAGAAATTGTGGACAAGTGAACAATTACAGCCATCTGGATAATTCTCAATTTTTATGTGGGTTCTCTAAGAGAACAGAACTGATGTAGTGAGTCTATATTTACAAATATATTTTTAGAGTGACCTAGCTGTGGTTTTTAGGTTGTGGTTGAGCTACTCCAGAAGGAACTGTCTCCTAACAGAAAGTCCAAGAAACCAGTATTCATTCAGACAGCAAGACTGGAAGTCTCAGCAGATTTTTAGCATATACCAGAATCCCGGAGAAGTATTCCTGTGAAGGAATGAACATGCCATCAAGAACAAGGGCAAGCAAGCAAAGACCAAAAGCTTTCTTCTTCCCTCCTCAGTAACAGAAACCTATGTAAATCTAGCCAACTATCTGTTACTGCTATCTCTTGGAAGCTAAACTAAAATCTACTACTGCCATATTGCTAAACCAGTATTAATTCTAGTTACATTCTAAATACTTATATTCTATTCTATAAATAAATGTGATTTTTTTATCCAGCATCAAAAAAGCTTCATCTTCTCAGTGGATAAAAATGAATACAATAGTTGAAGCTGTCAAAATACAGAACGTATTGACTTTGTGTATCTCAGAACCAATTAATGCATTTTAAATGCAACACAACCCCCGCAGCTTAGCTCAGGGTATGTCAGGAAATAAGGGGGCAGAAGATTACAAGAAATATATTGTGACAATATTTGCTCGAAGTTATTGTTGAGTTTTAAATAAAGAAAAGAAAAATGAAAGGGACATGAATTAAAGTGGATAGAAAAGGGGATGATTTAGGAGGACTTAGGTGGTGAGGAAGGAATGATTATAAACAAAATACATTGTATTAACATTATAAGAATTAATTAAAATATTTTAATCTTTATTAAAAATAAGAAAAGGAAGGCATACTTGTCCAATCAAGCACAGATAAGGAAGTAATAAAATTGCCTATGGATGACTATATTATATTTTTAAAATATACTGTAATTATATATTATATATCTGCATTGTATTAACCATTTTTGACTTGATTTTCCAATGGCAACATATATAGCAATTAACTGTTATTTACATTTAAAATACTACTACAAAAGGCTGATTATTATTGATAATTATGATTAGCCTAAGAAACCGTATTTTTAAACTAAAAGCTTCATTGTGTGGTTTTATCAAAATATCTTAAAATTGCCTATTCAATATAATATGTTAAATGACAACAGTTACAGATGAATCCTAAAAATTGAATTATTCTTTAAAATTAGTTAAGGTTATGAACTAGTAAAATAAAAAGTGCAGTGAAATTATAGGAAGACTAACATGTATCTATCTGGTCATAAAATCCACATTAAATACAGTACAGTATGTCTATAAGTTGGAACATGTTTGTTAAATATAAATTTAAAAGTATGATTATATCAGTTCTGAAAATAGATTACCTGCATAGAATGCTTAACATCATTTTAGAAAACAGTTTTAATACTTATGAAAAGGTAGTGACTTGTGGCCAAATAAACAATGTTCTTTTTACTCATGGATTAAAACTTTTCGTATATTAAAAGATTACAA
The DNA here is from genome assembly GCA_036184795.1 of Tokudaia tokunoshimensis. Taxonomy (NCBI): domain Eukaryota; kingdom Metazoa; phylum Chordata; class Mammalia; order Rodentia; family Muridae; genus Tokudaia; species Tokudaia tokunoshimensis. The sequence goes on from BTHU01000014.1 coordinate 24,382,244, forward strand.
AATCGACTGATCCACCATAATTTCACATAAAAGTGGAACATTTTGTATATCTTTTTATGAAAAGCAAGGAAATGCACAATGGAGAACAATGAATAAATCTAACTAAAATGGTTCAACAGAACAGAGCAGATATTTCAGAAATTGAAACTTCCACACATGCAATCTTGTATGCTAGAACAATGTTGTGAGTCAAAAGATATGTGACCATTGCTTATCAGAAATATAGACTCTACAATGGAATAGAAACAGGGATGACACACGCAAGTATAATTATCACATTGTGAAGTCTGCCTCCCATATTTTGTTATAGCACACACATCCGCATATATTTTTATTTCTATGACTATTAATGACAACTGGAATTGTTAAAATTTGAAATCAATTTTAAAGTCTTTCGAAGCCATACAGCTAAATGATCTGGTAAAAGGGAGGAAATCACTGTTTTAATTTCATAAGAAATGTGAATCAAAATATCTATTATTGATCAGCTGAACTGGAAGATAATATGGAAAACTGTATCTTTTGTATGTTTTTGCAAGTATCACAATATCTACTTATCTGCCATTATCCAATTATGTTCAGATTCTACATACTCTCTTAGTGAGTACATTGGCTCAAGGTTTGGGGATAAAATATGAAAGATTTCTGCTTCCTTACAAAATAGTTAATCTAGAGAAAATAGAGGTTGAGATTTTTTTAATGGGAACAACAATAAATAAGGTTATCAAAGAAATACATATCGGGCATTTCTTAGAAGAAATAACTTTCAATTTTATCAATTAATTGCTTGACATGCACAAAATGGTTTCCTAAATAATAAAGTATAAGACATAATCCAATGATATTTTCATGAAAGATTTACATTAAAAATAATCACAATGGATTTTATTTTTTACTGTAATTAAAAATATTGAAATTAAAACTAATGAAATAAATCATTTCTAGTAACAAAACAGCACTGTGGTGGTTTGAATGAGAAATGATCTCTGGAGTCTGTGGCATGCTGGGATTTGAACACTTGTCTCAGTTTGTGATGTTCTTTGAGATGCTTGTGAGGAAGTATAATCCTGCTGTAAAAAGTCCATCACATGAGCAGGATTTTCAAACACATAAAACTCACTTCCAGCTCAGTGTGTTTTTCTCATATGGGGGTTAAAGATTTGATTGCTCAGCATTTTGCCATTGCTACCATGCACACAGCTTACTGCCATATCTCCCTACCACGATGGACTATTACAACTCTGTAAACCAAAATAAACTCTCTCTTTTATAAATTGCCCTGCTGCTAATGGTTTGCCCCAATTACAGAAATGTAACTAATACAAACACCCAATATACAGAGATATCAGGGCATAACTAGTAAATGATGTGCATAATAAAAGAAAAGGACTCACAATCTGGTGGAATAGAAGTTGATGGTATAAAATTAGTGCAGTAAGCAGTAATCAGCTTCCATGGATCTCAGCAACCTCCTGAAAGGGAATCATGAAGAAAAGTCAGTCACGGGGTATTTTAGTTAGTTCAGAAATAAATGGTTCAATATGAATTAACCAAGGTATTATAATCTTTCTGTAGGTGCAAACTTCATGCTAAAGGTTACTTCTTGAGCCAAAGATTCAAATGAAGTTTGTTGACTTGACATACTAACACTTTGTTCAAAGTTGTGAACTGTTCATATTATTAGCCTGTTCACTATTGTGATAGCTTGTTTACTCAAAAAACTAGCTTAAAATGTTTTAGAAAAAAACACAATGATTATATTATTAAGTAACTTAAAGCACGAGTTATACTTATAATACTCATAAGAAAGTGACCTGAATATATACCTGAAATATATAATTTTAATGTTTGAGATTTTGACTAACAAGAATTCTGAAACGTACAATTAAAAATAGGATTTTTAAAATTGTAAACAAAAGCAAGATTGCTTAAAATGCACACATATTTTCTTATATATTACTAACATTAAGAGATTAATTATACACAAGAAAAAAATTCCCACATCAAATGATGCCCAAGAAGAAGGAAGGAGAGGCCCCTGGTCCTAGAAAGGCTCAATGCACCAGTGTAGGGGAATACCAGGATAGGGAAGTGGGAATGGGTTGATTGGGAAAGAGGGGGAGGGAAGAGAGCTTATGGGACTTTTGGGGAGGGGGATCCAGGAAATGGGAAATCATTTGAAATGTAAATAAAGAATATATCCAATAATAAAAAAATAAAAAAGAAAATCTAATACTAGAACATGCTTACAAAAAATAAATTAATTATTGACTTATTCTATTATATCTGTTGAATATAGGCATTTTTAAAAAGCACACTAGCAAACTATAAAGTGAAAAAGGTATAGGAAGATACAGAAATGTTTTTAATCTCATTATTTAACCTGACATTTCTAATTTTATAATTAATAATATAGCTCTTATATGTGTATATACATATATACATATACATATATATCACATATATCAGAATGAATATTATAAATGCTTATAATAACAAGAAAACCAAGACACTAAGAAAAAATTACAACCTTATAAACTTATAACCTAATGTATATATTTACATATGTATATATATAACGTTTGTATAATAATATAAATACAAATATGTATCTACATGTACAAACATACACATATATATGATAGGAGCAGAGAAACACATAGAAAGACAGAGAGACAGAAATAGAGAGAGATTCAGTAATCTTGCCTGGCTAGGAAAAGACCCTCTTGAAATTATGGGATAATAGACACAACTTTCATTGTCCCCTGTGGACTAGCTTTGACTGAGTTGTTGCCCAGGAAGGAGTTAGAGATCTTCAAAACAATACAAACTCTTGCTTAGTTGGTTCAGGCGTCCTTGTTATCATGGTGTTCTCCATCCCTCTGGCTCTTACACTGTCTGCCTCCTCTTCTACATGACCCTGGAGGTCTGAAGGGATGGATTTGAAGGAGACTTTCATTGTAGACTTTTCTGAGAATAATGTCTTGCTGAGGATCTCTGTATTTATTCTCATCAACTTATGGAGGAAGCCTCTCTGATGATGACTGAATAAGTATAGCAGAATATTATTAGGAGTTATTTGGAGACAAGAGATGATCAGTTGAGACTCCATATACCCCATTATTGGAAGATCTTGCTATGTCTTCATGATGCCCACCAGAATAAGACTCAATTGCTAAATATCTTGGACAGAACTAATTTGCATTATATACAGAAAACTACTTGAATATAAGTTACCATCATTCTTCCTTTTGGCTAGTTTCCTGGTGCTGGGAGTTGCTATTTAGGTTCCTAATTGAGAAAAAAGCATTAACATTATCTAGTGGTGAACCCTATAATTACCATATCAACCACATGTGGAAGATGCTCCAACTTGTGCAAACATAGCATTATTATTAGTAACTTATTATATTTGAGGTATACACCACAGTTAGAAAATTAGATCTAATAGAGTAGAAATATTTTAAAACTCAAAAAAAACTTTAACCATAGTATAGACTAAGTTTATTGCTTAGATAAACTGACATAATGTTGAACCAAAATATGTATGTGTATACCTAGAGCCAATTAATATTTTCATCCTAAATCAAAAAAACTTTACTTCCTCGAGAACTATGATGAGGACAGACTTTGGCTGAGAAAGTTAATGTTGTTTAGCTAAATTGACACAATATTGAACCAAAATATGTATGACTATACCCATAGTCAATTATCATTCTCAGCCTTAATGATAAAACTAATGATGACAATGATGATCATAATGATAAGTAAATGATAACCAAGCTATAATCCATAGACATATAGAAGTTAGGCAAAGAGTGATCTGGGGTGGAGGTGAATAGATTTCATAGAATGAATAGAACAGATTTTACTAGGTGTCCATAGCAGCATATGCAGGAGTGGGTGGGTGCCTATCAGGCAAAGGGACGTCGCATGGAAAGAGACATTAGTAGCAAGACCACTGAAATTGGAGAATATTTTGGGGGTTGAAAATCGAATGCAGTGGAAATATCCTGGATTTATGAAGGTGATCTTAATGCAGACTTCTAATAGTGAGGGATACCAAGATTCAGCTTTCTTCTTGCAAGGTGAGGCTTCCAGCAGCAGAACTGGGTTGTGTTTAAATGACTTGCCAACCAATGAGGTTCCACACAAATTCCAAAGCAACTGATGTCATTGCTAAGAGAAAGGGTTGCTCTCCTCCAAGTTAGAGCTGCAGCCCCATTGCAGAGGATATTACATACACAACACACAGAGCCACTACACCTCCACTGTGGTCTTTTGGTTATGAGAAGGCACACTGCAGGCTACCAAAAGAGAAATGTGGACACCAAGCCAGCAACAAAACCTTGACTTACAATCTGCAAAATTTGCTAGGGCAATGGTGGCACATAATTCGTGGAAGCAGCCAACCAATGTTAGATTTAACTTAAGGCATACTCTATGACAGAGAAACAATGTCTGAAACTGCTTGGGTAACCAAGAACCAAAGACTAAATTGTCCAGATTTCCAGGGTAAAACAATGCACTACTGATCTTAAAAAAAAAAAAAAAGAAAAAAAAGATTCCTTTCAATATTCTGTAATAGTGATTTATCTAATCATCATTAGAGAGGCTGCCTTAGGCAACATATGGGGACAGATGTATAGAACCATAACCCTACATACACAGAGAAATTCTAAGAGTGGTCTTCATCAAATCCCACAGGATAAGCAAGATGCATATGATCTCACAGAGACTAACACAGTAAACACAACACCAAGACATGTTTGTACCAATTCCTCTATGTACATATTATAGTTATTAGCTTAGTAGTTTTATTGAACTCCTGACCATTCAAATGAGTTGGTCTCTGATTCTTATGCATGCTCTTGAGACTCTTTTCCTCTTGGGTTGCCATGTCAGGCTTTCCTATGTATGGTAGTTTGTATATGCTCATCCCAGGAAGTGACACTATTAGAAGGTGTGGCCTGGTTGAAGGAAGTGTGTCGTTGGGATTGGAAGGAAGAGATGGGCTTGGAGATCTTCCTCCTAGATGCCTGAGCATGGCCAGTCTGTTCCTGGCTTCCTTTGGATAAAGATGTAGAACCCTCAGCTACTCTTGCACCATGCCTGCCTGGATGCTGCCATGCCTCTCTCTTGATGACAGTGGACTGAACCTCTGAACCTGAAATCCAACCCCAATTTAATGTTGTCTTTTCTAAAACTTGCAGCAGTAAAACCATAACTAAGACAGAAGTTGGTGCCAGGGAGTAGGGTATTGCTGTGATAGGCCTGACCATGCTTTTGTTTGGAGGAATGTGGATTTTTGGACTTTGGATTTGGAAATCCATGGAATACTTTAAGTGGAGTTTATTAGGCCAGCTTAGTAGTGGAAGACAGTAGTGCTGAGGGTCATTTGTACTGTGTAGGCCTGAAGGGCCAAGAGTTTTCAGTGAAGAACTTTAATATGTGGCCAAGAGACTGTTTTTGTGATGTTTTGGTGAAGAACATGACTGTTTTTTGCCATTGTCTGAAGGAACTGCCTAAGGCTAAGGTAAAGAGATTTATATTAATTGCATAGACAAAGGAAGTTTCCAAAAAGCCCAACAGAGACTTGGTTCTCTGGTTAAATCTGATGAAAACATTTTGAACAAACATAGCAAGCTGAGAAAGGAAAAATACAGAATATATAGTTTGAGTATTAAAGGGGCTCCAGGAAGTGAAATGGAGCTGAATTCAAGGATATTAAATTGAATTAAGTGAGTGGTGACCTTGGGGCAAGATTTCACCCAGCTAAATTTGGGTCCAGGCATGGTAATATGAGTCTTTAATCCCAGGAGACAAAGATAAGCAAATCTCTGAGTTCAAAGTCAACCTAGAATAGAGCAAATTCTAGGTGAAGAAAAACATAAATCCAGGCTTGATGGATCACACCTTTAATCACAGTCCTTAGCAGACAGGCATGCAGATCTCTGAGTTCAAATTCAGTCTATGGAGCAAGATTCAGGACAGCCAAACTTAGGCAGTGAAGGAATTGGAAAAAGGAAGCTAGTGATAATGTAATAGAACAAAGTTGCCAATGTTCCAGTTCCTGCAAGCAACAGAACTCAGCAGCTTCAGCCATGTATCTCTGGCTTTATATTCAAAAGGAGAAGACCCCAAGATGTTAAAGATGCCAGAGCCACAGGATGTCTGCCGAGGAAAGCTGCTAACAGGGTGTGGAACCAGTCCAGGAGAAAGAACCTTGTTGGGGTTAACGAAGATGACAAAGGAGTTAAAGATCTGAAGACTGCTTTGCCATCAGACATGGAGATGCAGAGTTTGGAGTTTGCCCAGCTGGTTTCCTATTTTGCTTTGGGAATTATAGTTAAGAGATTGAATGAATCTCAGAAGAGACCTTGAACTTTGGACTTTTAACACTGTTGAGACTGCAATAGACTACAGGGATTTTTGAAGTTGGACTAAATGTATTTTGCATTATGCTATGTTTAGGTATGGCCCCCATAAACTCATGTTTGAATAAGCCTTTGGGGGCCAGGGAGTGCAATGTGATAGTTTGTATATGCTTGTCCTAGGGAGTGGCACTATTAGAAGGCCTTGTTGGAGGAAGTGTGTCACTGTGGGGATGGACTTGGAGATCTTTCTCCTAGTTGCCTGAGCATGCCTAGTCTGTTTCTGGCTTCCTTTGGATAAAGATGTAGAACCCTCAGCTCCTGCACCATGCCTGCCTGGATGCTCTCTCTCATGCTTCTGCCTTGATGACAATGAACTGAACCTCTGAATCTGTAAGCCAGCCCCAATTAATTGTTATCTTTCATAAAACTTGTCAATTTTTTCAATTAAATAAGAAACTAATATTTTGCGAAGAAAATGAATTTTTCCCAAAGCTGGCTTTTAGGTTCTGCACTTGGAAAGGTTTCAAATACTGTAGAGTAAAACAATGAAAGGAATCACGAAGGCACAGATATAAGCATGTGATTCAAGGCAGGGGCGGGAGGACAAGGACTTTAGAATCTTCAGTCATTTGAAGAATGATATGAAAAAGTTTCCCCATTAGAGATAATAATTTAGATAAGTGGTCTAAACTTAAACAAAAGATAGGTTAAAAAACCCTGGAAAAGAAAAGAAAAATATAGGAAATTTGAATTCTGGCAGATGGTTTACCAGTAAGAGGTAAAGGCTTACCAGTAAAAGGTGGGTCTGATTTTTGAATCCTCATCATCTCTGTTAAATTCTTGGCAAGGTCAACTCCTCTGTAAGAAGAATCTCCCCTTCTTTATGTGCTGTTATGTCTTTCTCAGTGCTGTAGGAAAATATTTCTTCCTTCCTAGTAAATTCTTGATGACTAAAAAGAAATCCAAAAATTAAAATAACACAACTTTAGTGACTAATATCTGCTTTGCACTGTTATTGAAAATACATTTAAATTTAAATTTAATTTCTTTTGAGCTCATCAACTCAGTAAAGCTTGTTTCAACATTTATTCAAAGCTCTTAGCATTTTTGTTGCAAATATAAGAACAGAACAGATTTTATTATATATTTATGACTATATACATATTGATACATACATATATTTGTGTGAGTGTTTGTGTGTGTAAAAATAGTTCATGGAGAAATAGGACATGCCTTTTAGAGAGATTTTTAGAGTTGTATAAGGGTGGAGTAAGTAGGAGAAAAATAAAGGTGAAAATGATACAATTATAATTTCATGAAATAAAATTTATTATAAAAATAAATTAGAGGTGCAATAATTACCATGCATCATTCTCTCTTTGACTGATAAAGTTATTTCAAATTCTTGCATTTGGTACAAGAAACTTATGATTTTCCATACTTTCTGAACTCTGTGTATATAAATAATTGGTTCTTTTCTGAGAAATAGCAAGGGGGGAATCTGAATACACTTTTGTAGCTTTAAAATATTGCTTCAGGATCTGCAGAATGGCTAAATTGTTAATAGTACTTGCTGCTGATACAAGTACCTGAGTTCACATTCCTTCACCCAGCTTGGCAGCGCACAACTACCTGCCACTGCAGCGTCAAGATCCCAATATCTAGGAATAAATGTGTTTGTAAAAGCAGGTACAAGACTCTTTCATTCAAACGAGCATTAACTGTACAACTTGTCTTCAGGACACAACTTCCTGGTTGCCTTTATATTGGCTGTCTTATTTATAGTCCTTACTTTTCTCTTTATTCATGATTCCCAAGTCTCCTTAGTGCCAAGTAAATTATTCAGATATTGGTTTGTCTTGTTTCCATTGCCCCATTTTGAAGGTCCTGCCAAGCTTGAATGTGCACAGAGGAATGCTCAGATAAAGTAAAGTAGGAATTTAAGAGCAATGAGAGTATTGTCTTTCTCCACTCCAATAAGAACATTTAAGATGCATGTGAGATTTCTCTTACTCCTTTGGCTCTCTTTTTATTACAACATTTTTACTCAAATTGGCAAGTAGGCAAAGGGCTATTCCAGTGTGAACTTAGTTCCATTAAAGAACAGGGGATGGTGATAACAAACCATGAAGCTAAATGATTTTCTTTCTCTCCTGGTGTCAGTTTCACATAAATTGTGTCTGTTGTGAATCAGCTTTGAGATTTTGTAGTTTTCAAAGCTTTAAAATAGAAAATAGAGAGAACACAGAGCTATAACGTATTTACATTGGCTAGCCTAATTTGTATAAGGCTATTATATTAGATTTAAACAAGCCTCCCTGTAGCCCGAATTCTCACAATCATATTATTTTTATGTCTAAGGAAAAGCAACTACTTTCCCCTAAAAAAGAAAACACTTAAAATGATTGACATCAAGAAACTAAATTCTAAAATTAAGAATAGAATAGAATAAAATAGATACATATAAAGTGAATCAACACACATTGAGTAAAAATTATTAGTTATTGAATATTTTGCAATGACATTATTATGGATTTATTTTTATATTATTATTCAGTGTGATATTACTGTTATTCACTTAAAGAACAATACAATATATAGACAAGGCTCCAATACCAAAAGTACTTATATACTATTAGACAATAATTTAAGTCTTAAAGTAAGTAATTACTGTCTTAAAGTAAAGACAGTAAATTAAGTCTTAAGGCTGAAAGATGCTGAGGAGGAGGGTCACTCCATATGAAGACCAGCAGCCTCAACTAACCTGATCCCCGAGGTCTCTCAGACACTGAGCTATCAACCAGGCAGCATACTGCAGCTGCTATGAGGCCCGTGACACAGTGACACAGATCAGCAGAGGACTGCCTGGTATGACCTCAGTGAAAGAAGAACCTAACCCTCAAGAGAATTGAGGCTCCAGGGAGTGTGGAGGTCTGGTGGGATGGGAGTGGGAAAATCCTCTGGAGATAGGGGAGGAGGTATGAGATGAGGAACTGTCAGAGGGCAGACTGGGAAGGGGTTTAGAACTGGAATGTAAAAAAAAAAAAATTAAAGAATTATAATTAAAAAGAAAAAAGGTTAAGAACCAAAAAAAAAAGACTTGAAGAAATGTGAATATGTGAAAATTAGTTGTAATAACCTGACCCACTTTGATTTTTGTGTGTAATAACATGATCTTTTCTATTATCTGACTAACAGAGCCTTAATCTTCATGTACTTAAATGGATTTTAGACAATCCTGAGTCTGTCTTTAAGATACAACTCTTCATTTCCTCAGATTATTCACTTAAAAACTTATATCTACACCTTCATTCTTTATATGTTTATTGCATTTTAAAAATTCCCTAGGAAATTGAAAGACTTTAGACTCTTTTAAAGCCTTTTGAGGCATCTCTTTGAGGTGTGACCATCAATACCCCTGTTTCTAAGTTCTGTGAGAACATGGGGTGAACACCAGCAGATGTTTTATAGAAATTTGGAAACTCCCTCTGGAAGACAGAAGTATCTTTTTTCTCTGTGCAGCTCTAGCACACCCCCTGGGAGAACACTAAAAATCCCTCTAGTGCATTATTTCATTGGTGCTCAAATTCCACTGTTTATATTGCAGTTGCTCTATCCTGCTACAAAGACCTTGAGTGCGACAATTGTCATTTGTGTAACTTCTCATGACAATATCGTTGCTCTGACATAATATAAGTAAATTGATATACATAAAAATTAATATGATCTTGAATCATGAGCTTGCTTTATTTTCCAGGTAAGTGGTTTTAACCTCATTTCTGTATTTACTTGGTAGTATAGAAATAAAATAAATATTTCTCTGAGTGTCTTTATTATTATGATTCCTTTCTATGTATATTTCAAGCCTTGGCAGTAGAACATATGGAATTCTTTATTATAACATCATTAAGGGTGTCTTGTGTTTTATCTCTCATTTTATCATTCTGACTGTTTTCTCTTTTTCTTTGTGCATCTGTCTAAAGGTTTGTATTTAATAAACTTCTTACTTTTACTACTGGTTCTCTCTTTTATGTTTCTATTGCATCTATTTTAGTATTTGTGACCTCTGTCTTTTTGATAGTTATGCATTCACTCTCCAATGTGTTCGTTTGTTTATTAGACTTAAATGCCACCACAACAGTGTGAGATCCTATGTTTATTTTACATAGGTAGTATCTTCTAACATATTTATATGTCTTTTACTTTTCTCTGTGTAGTTTACTATTCTTGCTTCCTACTAATAATTCACCTTACTCTGCAGTGTTCCTTCATTAAATATCGAATCCTGAATGGCACATTATCCACCAACATCCTTACCCAAGCCCCATTCTTCTTTCATACAATATATCTCAATATATCTATATTCCCTTCCTACCACCCCTCCTACCTCCATCCTACCTTCCGTCTCTGCTAGATCTACTCCCCTGTTTCCTCTTCAGAAAAGAGCAGGCTTTTTTAAGAGACATCAGCCAAACAATAATAAGATAAGGTGAAAACTCTCATATTGGGGCAGGATAAGGCAACCAAAAAGTAGGAAAAGAACTTCAAGAGAAGACGAAGAGTCAGATACACATCCATCCCCACTGTTAGGAGTCCCACAGAAACACCAAGGTAACAGCCATAACATGTATGCACACAACCTGGTGGAGACCCAAGCAGGCCCCATGCTTGCATTTTCAGTCTCTGTGAGCTGATGTCAGGATCCTTGATTAGTTAATTTGGTGGAATATGTTTTCCTGGTGGCCTCCATCTTTTTGAAATCTGAGGAGAGAGATCCAATAAACACCTTCCGTTTGGACTCTCTCTTATCATAATGTTCAGCTGTAGGTCTCTGCACACTCTCTCATCTGCTGCCAGAGGAAGTCTCTCTGATGACCACTGAACCAGGCACTGATCTATGAGTACAACATAAAAAATATCATTAGGAATCAATTCATTGATTTCCCTTTTTTACCAGTTTTGTTGGTTTCTACCCTAGGTCTCTGGTCCATGCGGTCTCTGGTTTTGGGCCAACTAAGCACTGTACGGTATAGAGGATTACCTCTTATAGAGTGGGCCTCATGTTAAGTAAAACTAAGTTGGCCTCCCACAAATTCTGCACCACCATTGCCACAGCACAACTTGCAGGCAGGCCAGATTGTTGGTAAAGGGTTTTGTGGCTGGATTGCTGCCCAGGGTTCTCTTTCTGTAGTCTACAGAGTCTCTTTTCCAACCAGAGAGATTAGAACATGGGGATAAATGCTCCAAAATCACCTCAGCTCAACATTTTTACATCACTGAGCAGAGTGGAAGGTGTTCTTGCCTTTGATAACATACTATCAGCTTTCAGAGGGTGGCTTCTACTCTAGCATCAACCTAGAGTTTTTAGGGATCTCTATTGAAACTCCTTTTTCTAACAACTCAACTGAATGCAACCTAGTCCCAGCACTTGACATTGCCTGGATGCAAAGCACATCCAATTAAGACTCAGTATCCTCCATATCCAGGAGTCCTCACTGGGGACACCCCCATAGATTCCAAAAAGTTTCTAATGCACTAGGTTTCCAGACCACCCCTCTCAAATTCCCCTCAATTCCAGCTATCTCTCTTCATGGTTCTCCCCAAATCCTGCCTGATCCTGCCTGTGCTGTGTTCCAATATCTCTCATGCAACTCACAGAATCAATTCTATTTAATTTTCCTAGGGAGATCCATAATGCCCCACCCTAGCACTCCTCTTTGCCTAACCTCTCTGGCTCTGTGGTTTGTTTTGCAGCAGGCTCATTATTTACTTAACAGCTAATATCCATTTATAAGTGAAAACATACTGTATTTGCCCTTCTGGGTCTGGGTTCTCTCATCTAGAATGATTTTTTTCTAGTTGCATATATTTGCCTGCAAATTTTATGTCATACTTTTTCTCTGCTGAATTAAAATGAGTTACTCTCTTGTATAAATATACCACAAATTTTCATATCCATTCCTCTGTTGGGTGCTATCTAAGTTAATTTTGGATTTTGACTATTACAAATAAAGCTGCTATGAACATAGTTGAGCAAGTGTTCTTGAGACCTTTGAGTCTATGCCAAAGTGGGGTATTGCTAGTTCTTGAGGTAGATTGATTTCCAATTTCATAAATTGGTCTCCAAAGTAATTGTACAATCTGCACACCCACCAGCAATGAAGGAGTGTTCCCGTTGCTCTACATCTGCACTAGCATGAGCTGTTATTGATCTTAGCCATTCCGATAGGTATAAGATGGAATCTCAAAGTAGTTTTGATTTGCATTTCCCATTTGACTAAGGATGTTGAACATTTCCTTAATCGTTTCTCAGACATTTGAGATTTCTCTATTGGGAATTCTCTGTCTAGATCTACTCACCGTATTTTAATTAGGCTATTTTTTAAAAAATATCTAGTTTCTTGAGATCCATATATATTTTGACATTAGACCTTTGTCAGATGTAAAGTTGGTGAAAATATTTTCTCATTCTGTAGCTTGCTGTTTTGTCCTTTGCCTTACAGAGGCTTTTAGTTTCAAGAGGTATCATTTATTAATTGTTGATCTTAAATTGCAGGCACTAAGGTAACATTTATTAAACATCTAATTTAGTGTTATCTTTTCTTAATTTGTTTTTTTTAATAACAAAACAAAGCAAAATTAACAAATGGGCCACTAGAGTGACCAAATTGGCCTTGAACTTACAAATTTTCTTCCTACTATCTAAACTTCGAGACTTTTACCACTATGCTTACCACTTAAATGGTACTTATACATTTGTCTGGTTTATGCATTTTTACAGTATAAATATATGCTTCACAACATATACTAAAATAAGATAATCAGAAAAATTCTATATATTCACCCTTGATCTAAAATTATCTTATACAATAGATAAAACCTGTCTGTGGGATATATTATAGCTGTACTGCCTTTTCTGGCCTCAGTGGGAGAGGATATGCCTGGTCCCACAGAGATCTGATATGCCAGAGTAGGAGGATACCCAGAGGGAACCTCCATTTTCTCAGAGGAGAAGGGGATGCTGGTGGGGCAAAGATTGTGGGATGGGGTGAATGGTAAGTGGTCAGTGATAGGAATGTAAAGTGAATCAAAATAAACATGTCAACTGCTTGATAATCTGTCTACATGTCAATGCATATCATTAAAAGGTATACCCCCATATACAAGTAATATACTGTGAAAACTATGTACAATAGGGACTCCATTTCTTTCAAGTAGGTTTTCAGTATTACTCATTATCTTCTGCTTTTGAATGACCATAATAAAAACTGTTCCATCTTTGGCCTTAGCTCCCACATCTTTCCTCTGAATATGGATTTGTTAGAACTCCCAGTATGCTGCCTTTTTGTCTGTTTTGGTTTCTTCACTGAGTTTTTTTTCCTGTATGTGAAAACGAGTATGAATATTCTTAATCTTCATTGTGTGCTCTTTTTAAAGAGGTTTCATGATTTCTTGGTAGCAGCATATGTGAAACCTGACAAAATCTGAAGAGAGACTTCACCCTCTATAATGTGCTAGGCTATGAGCATGCTATGGGGACCCATCACTCAGATCATTTCCCAAATAAGTTGTCAAAGTGCATGCTCTCTCTTTTCACTCTGTGATTTAACCGGTCTCTCTGCTATGCAATTTAGCTGGTCTATTTATTGTCTAGCCCTATCTGGGTTTAAACGTCATTTGGTTTTTTTCTCCCTAAGGAAAGACACACAACAAAATTGGCATCCAACCACGGATCAAAAGAACTAAAGATGCATTAGAGAGGAGTAGTTATATTACCCCTGGGTTGGATCTGAAAACATGCAGACCCTAGAGAGCAGCCACACAAGCAATGCTGCTATGACTCTTTCTTAAGCTGATTTAAGATTTCTCTCTGACTGAAGCGACAGTTGCATGCAACCTCAGATTAGATGATAACGCATTCAATTAAGGTTCAAGTGTCACAGTGGAGGATTCATATTGGGAAAACTCAATGTGGTAATATTACTCAATTGTGTATGGAGGGACATGCCTACTTAGTGGTAGAATTCTTCACATACGTTCTATAATATATACTGCATTTTATACATGTAGCATGCATTGGATAAGTTCATAAGTAGATTATGGTGACGTGTGTGTGTGTGTGTGTGTGTGTGTGTGTGTGTGTATAATTTGCTGAGAATAATAAGAACTACAACAGGAAATGAGCTACATGGCCAGAAAAAATCTTGTCCATGTGATAATCAGAAAAGCACCTATGAGTTTTTTCCTTGATTTAAAAGTAAAGCTCATAAATAAATAAATTAATTAATTAATTAATAAATAAATAAATGAAATTTCTATTTCTTACAGCTGGAAGAATGTAAGGAAAATGGAGGATGAATTAGTCGTACTTTGAAGAATTTTTTTGGGTAGCCAAAGACTGGGAAACAATGGTAAGAATTGAACAGCAAAGATGGGGAGAGTAAAACAGATAGGGAATGTTTGTGTCCCAACCCACAGATTGACTTCAATATTAGCCTTATAAAGGTAAAGATGATAATTAGGATATCATGTCCATTTGAATGTCTTGAATTTGGAAGTCTTTAAAACAAGACATGGACAAATCTCTCACTTTCTGCATGTAAGAATTTTGGATAGAACACAGAAGGGATGTTCCTGAATACCATGAAATGAGAAATAGCATAAGTATGTACCCATCACTTTTTAGAACAAAGGATAAACAACCTGAGTCAAACTGAGAGACATCAGTCCGTGTTACTGGCTCAAATGTATAGCAGCTCATAGAAGACCTGAGCAGTAAAGCAACCCAAGTGAAAGCGAATGGGCAGTTATTTTTATAGAGTACAAGATTGCTACCAATAAACAATATATAATGGGGATGGAGATGGATTATCAAGGTTGTAATTCATTGTTTCAGTAGCACAGAGCCAGTAAAACAGCTTCAGTGGCAAGAATAGCAGTTAAAATTAAATTTCTACTCTTTCTTACCCTTGGATTAGGCAAAGGATTCTAAAACTTCTTCAGTCAATGTCAAGGTAAGGATTTTTCAGTAGCTTTGTGTCAGTAGTAGTGTCCAAGAAGGACAATGAAGAATGACTCATGGACTCTGGGGAGCTAGATGATTGGGATAGACCCCTAATCCTTGCTGCTGACTCAGCATGACTCTTTGACCCAGTGATGAGATCTTTGGCTGCTATAATAAACCTTGCTAACATTTATTTCACTTTTAGATATCCATAGTGATGAGAGATCCTTTGACACAAACTTGGAGTATATAGTGAAAGCCTTCAAAGTTTCTGTCTACCCTCACACAAACTAATTTGATTATATAATGCTAATTTCTGAGTTACTTACTGATTTGGAAAATCATCGCATATGACAGCATAAATGTATATAAGGAATTTGAATAATAACCAAATACCAAATAATAGTATGTGAGTGGGGGAAAAAAAGTGAAACACCCGAAGACCATATTCTTATCAAGTAAAAGGATCAGTGTTTGGGCAAGTTTCCTACTTTTGATTTTTGAACCATGGAGGCTCCAAAGACCTCACAAACCACAAAGTTACTATTCTTTGTGTTGTTTACATGCCATTACTAGATGGTAGGACTCTATTCCTAAGTATACCATAATCTTTAACAACATAATATGAAAAAGTTCAAGCTGTTACTGAGCTGGAAGTCCTTTACTGACATCACAGAAAGGTTCTATTTAGACTTTAGGGTTAAATTATACCCCTCAGTTCTGCTCAGTTATGACTTCTACATGCTACTCTAGTGATGCGTTAAATGTAATGTGCTCTCTTGTGCCACAGTACCATTACAGTTAACCAATTGTTCTCCATGTGAAGTAACATCTAGTTTCTTAAGAAAGAAACTTTCTGCTCTTAGGAAACTTATGTCTATTTACACTGATGATGCATCTGCTACTTTTGTGTTGAAAAGATCTGGTGTGCCTTAAATTCCTCTAAACATTATATTGTGCCCATAGAGGACTGTTGCTGTCAGCATCAGTCATGGTGGAAAACTATTTTTCGGTAGGCAGTAGTTACTAGAGAAAATTACCAAAAATTAAGTTGTTGATAAAAAGTGACTATTGCTGTGATACATGGGCCAATGTTTAGCCATAAAGAAAAGAAAATCATCTGACATTTATATCACCTTGCTTTTCATCAAATCTCAGGGAACATTGAAGCCAAACATCTCCAAAGGCTCAATAGTCTTTGTGAAGGAGAAGCAGAAATATTGTGAGAGATAGTGGGTAATTATGGCCAATCAGAGTTTTCTGGATACAAAAGAACAATTTCACACATGATTTCAAAAGGTTATGACTGTATGCACAAGACCTGCACAAAATAAACCAAAGAAAATTGCATATATGATATCACAAAATTACTGCAAATAGTGGACTGTGTTATTTTTAAAAAAATTTAAAAAAGAATATATGAAGCTAAGGTTGAGAAGGAAAATGAGTGAGGGTTAGGGAAGGGTTTTTATGGAGAAAGAACTTGAGGTTGTAGATTTTCTCAAAAAAAATTATATGCATATATAAAATTCTGAAACAATAAAAATCTACCTCCATAGGAAGTAAAGGGAGAAGAAAAAATAGAAAAGTGGAAGGAAGGAGCTATTTACTCCAAATTGAAATATTTAATTCTGGTAGTGCAGTGACCTGCATGTTTGGTGAACACCAGGAATGCAGTTCTCATGATTTGTCACCAGACAGAGAGCAACGCTTCTGCCCTGAAGTTACACTTGACTTCCACTCCTGTTAGTAACACAAGTCCCATGTTTCTGTAAATAACCCAATAATCACAATATTCATTAGTTTAATCTAGTAGATTAATTAGAATTGGAAACATTTCACATTTATGTCATTGTTTCTTATGGGGTGAAGAGAGATTTCACAGTGGACGGCAGATGAATTGGTAGTACAATGTTGATGTAATAGAGTTTGAGAAAGATAGATGACATTCTCAGAAAAACTTACCTAAATAATTATGCTTAAAATAGTTTTTGTGCAACAATCAAAAAGGCACTCAAGAATACAACATTTTTAGAATTTTTAATTTGCTTTGGTAATTTTATTCACAATTATAACATTGAAATCATGTTGGTCCTTCAGTCTTTCCCTCCTTACTTCTCCCAGGATATCCCATTGTTCACATAGCACTTTGTACACACACACACACACACACACACACACACACACACACACACACACGCACACACACACACACACACGCACACACACACACATACACATGCACATACACATACACACAAACAATCCATTCTGCCATTCAATGCTGTCACTGTGAGCATGGGTGTGAGGTGACATCAACTGGACTATGTGTCACCACTCAGGAAAACTGACTCCTCTGACTAGCTATGAGTTGGCAACAGGTCCCCAGAAAATTAAGAGGACTCTTGAATCTGTTCCTACTCCATACAGTACTGTCCAGTAGCTTGTTTTTGTGAAGGTTTGTGAGAATAGCTTGGTTGCTGTGAGATCATTATTTCAGCAACACTCATCTCCCAAAGAAATTATAGCAGAATTCTTGCTCTAAGAATCACATGAACACTATTACTAGTTTTATTAGTTGCCTCATAAGTTACCAGCATCTAAATACATAGTTCTAACATTTTAAACTTTATTTTATTATTGATTATGTGATCATGTACACAGGTATAGGTATATACCTATCTGTGTATAGATAAGTGCACATGATTGAGGTGGAGACTAGCGTTGTTGGGTCCCTAGGAAGTAGAATTAGAATGAACCCTGTCTTCCTGATATGAGAGTCTTAAGTTGATCCTCTGTAAGAATTGTGAGTGCTCCTAACTTAGCTTATATTTCTGACCCTAATATCCTTTATTATTGCATCTAAATTTTATCAATGAATACTAATATGGGTCTTTATATAAGCAAAACATGTAGAAAGTGCTAGAATATTATAAAGCATAAATAATTTGCTTTAATTCAGAATCTATCAAAATGAGGTTCTATTTCACTTAAACCACAAAAATTATTTCCTGCTGAAAAAGCAATGACAGACTTTTAAAGGGTTATTTTATAGCCAGTTGCTTTTAATCAAACTACTTTCAGTATAATTATAAATAAAATAAGTACATGGTGTTTGGAGACAGCACAGCATAGGCTTCTCTCAAGATATTCTTCTTTCAAAGGATAGTGGTACCTACATTGGGCTCCTGGTTATAGTTGTCTACCACTCTACCCATTCTCAAGTTTTGAATATAAGTGCTAAGGTTTCAAATCATTCTCATACGATGAATTTGGGCTGAGACTTTGTCATCGTATATATTATTAGTACCAAGTCTGAACAGCATCCTATAAAGCATTTCATATTTATGGCATTAACCTTAATGTATACTTATGACCAAAAAGACTGTACAATACCTAAGTGCTTCTTTTCTCAACAGTCAACATTCATAAGGTAAAGAAGCTCCTCTATATTCAAAGGTTTTACATTGAGCTTTCTTTCGAATTGCATTAGATCTGGGGATCCACAATATAATTCAGTTTTGAATGAGGAAGAAAAAAGTACCCACTGGCTCATTTCTTGATATTTGTTGAATGACATTTCATAGACTGAAGTTATTATGCTTTTGTTTACTGAGTGTGAATGTGTGGAGGGGAATTGATGTGATTTTTTATATCATTTTCTTTCTGGAGTTTATACCTTATTTAAATTTTAAAATTAAAATTGTAATATAAGCTCATTTGTGAAGAAATATATGTATTATTTTTAAATAATATAGCCTCAGGAAAGAGTAAGTAGCTTAATGAGGGAAATATCCTGTGTTGCACTAAAGAAATAAAAATGAAACAACATTAAATTGTCAAAACAAGTTTTCTCTTTTGTCTTATTTCTGTTCCTATGGCAACAGAAGGTTTGCTTTATATATAGCTTATACTTTTAGAGTGATGAAAGTATTTATTTTTCTGAGAGGATTAACAGCTTTCACTCTAACCTGAACAGACGTTTAAAAATATACAGTGTTAGAATCTTGGAGAATGTGTTTTGATTAGACAGAAAATTACGTGTATATGAAGTCAAAGTAGATTCTTAGAGCATTTTGTACAAATTAGCTCAGAGAACATGCAGGAACTCAAAATAAGAAGAAACTATCTCAAATTTTACAACAGACTCATAGATTTTTAGAGAGTATTAAGTCAAGGCAAGCAAAATGCTGTTAAACAGAAAAGACATATCATCTAAGTGTTACTTCTCTGTGACAGTTCTCAGTAAATGTACAGAGGATATGGTGTGAAGTGTAGTCTTCAGAACAGGATATAGCTATTGCTTTCATGAACTTCAAGCAACTCTGGTTGCTTCAAAAGACCTGCACCAGATAATTTCCAGTATTGTTGGTGCAAAAACTCAGAAGTCTCCAGGCAAATCTTAGAACTATGGGCATTTAACAGTTGCTGGTAGAAGAAGACTCAGTTTTGTTGAGAGTGTACCAATGGAAGGGTATACTGAATGGCTGCACTGAATGGCTCCACACTAACCAATATTTACTGAACAATATGTAGCAATCAATATATAGAGAGCATGGAATGTACTTAGTGCCTTATTTTAAGGAGGCATGAAATTGAGCACAGTGTCACAGTTGGAGGTTAGAAAATGGGGAAAGGGTATACTCATATTTCATTGTATACCTATAATAAATTCTCAAAGACTTCATACATGTTTAATTAAAGGATTTTTATAATTTTTATGTTTTTCTTTTGTTGAACAATAGATTTGTTGTCATATAATATATCCTGATTACAGTTTCCCCTCCATCTACTTCTCCTAATTTCTCCCCATCTTCCTTCTCAATTGGGTCCATCCCCTTTCTGAAAACAAACAAGGTCCTAAGGGATGATATATGCTATACTGTATTATATTATACCATACCACACCATACCATACCACATGCCACACCACACCACACACCAGATCACACCATACCGTAATACTGCACTATACTATACTATACTATACTATACTATACTATACTATACTATACTATACTGTGCTAGATGGTAAAATATAATAGGATAAAACAAATGCCAATCCCACATTAAACAGAAGGAAAAAAAGTCTAATAAAAGGCACAAAATCCTGAGACTTTAACTCAGGCAATCTCTAAGAACACTAAATTGAAAGCCCTCATGTACATACAAAGGACCAATAGAGTGAAAAGAGACTGCTGTATTATTAAAAAAAAATGAAATTAAGATTGCCAAAAGGGGGGGCACTCCTTCATTGATGGTGGGATTGCAAATCAGCACAACCACTCTGGAAAACAATTTGGCAGTTCCTCAGAAAATTGGAAATTATTCTACTTGAAGACCCAGCTATCCTGCTTTTGTACATATACCCAAAAGATGCTTCAGCATATCACAAGTACATGTGATCCACTATGGTCATACCAGCCTTATTTGTAATAGCCAGAAACTGGAAGCAAACAAGATGTCCCTCAAATGAGTATTGAATACAGAAAATGTGGTTCATTTACACAATGGAATACTCTTCTACTATTAGACACTAGGACATCATGGTAATTTTTTTTTCAGGCAAATCAATCAAATCAGAAAATACTATCCTGAGTGAGGTAAGCCAGATCCAAAAGGACATGCATGGTATGTACTCACTGATAAGTGGATATTAGTAGAGAATATCCATGATACACCCCATAGACCCTAAGTAAAACCAGAAGGAAGGCCCAAGTGAGGATGCTTAGATCTCACTTAGAAGACAGATCAAAATAATTATGGGAGGCAGAGGGAGAGAAAGAGGGGTTTGAATGGAAAAGAGAAGGCAGAGGGGAACAGTGGGGCAGAATCAGGTATAGGGGGACACAGGAGAGAGGCCCAGAATGGCAGAAAAATGAATGAAAATAGATGGCTCCTAGGGTTGTGTGGTGGGGGAACCTCTAGAAAGTCTCAGAGGCCTTGGATAGGGAGGTTCCCAGGACCCCAGGACCTTAACCAAAATGACCAAGTATAGGGTGATCCATCCTTTGCAAAGGCACAAATCCCTGACATTATTACTGATGCTCTGTTGTACTTACAGACAGGAGCCTAGTGTGCCTGTCCTCTGACAGGCTCTACCAGCAGCTGACTGAGATAGATGCAGATATTTACATCTAACTATAAAATGAGGACAGGGACCCTTATGGAAGAGGTGAAGGACTGAAGGAGCTGAAGGGAATGACAACCTCAATAGGAAGATCAACAGTGTCAATTAACCCGGACCCCTGGGAGCTTCCAGATACTGAGCCACCAAACAAAGAACATACACAGGCTAGTCCAAAGACCCCAGCACATATGTATCAGAGGGGTGCCTCATCTGGCCCTAGTGGGAGAAGATATGCCTAATCCTGAAAAAACTTGACGCCCTAGGACGGGGGGTGGGGAGATAACCGGTGGACACTATCACAGAGGCAAAGGTTAGGAAGGATGGAGGGAAGAACTCCATAAGGGGAGAGCAAAGGCAGTAACAGTTGGTATGTAAATAACTATAATAATAAATTAATTTTAAAAATGTATTCAAGACATAACATTATGAAATGAGGAACCTTTGTCGACACTCTTGAGATCATTCTTGAGGTCATTTTTCATTGGCCATCTACTGTTCAGCAGGCAGTCTACCCTTAATAGTTTATTTCCCAAGTAAGAAGAACTTGGAGAAAACAAATTTGCATTTTCAAATAGATATCAGTTAGAGATAGCCGATAAAGATGGGGGATGTGTCAAACTTTCCTAGCAGTCCTAGGACCCTATCTGGTGTAGACTTATGCAGGCCATGTGCATACTGCTACAATCTCTGTGAATTTATCTGTGCATGGATCATTTGATTTTTGAGTGTTTTGTTCTCTTGTTGTCCTCTATCCTCTATGGCTCTCACACCCTTTCACACCCTCTTCGCCAGGGACCCTTGAGTCCTAAAAGGAGAGATTTGACAGAGATGTGCTGCTGCGTACATGTGAGTGTGTCATGGTCCCTGACCCTCTACATAATACCTGGCTGTAAATTTCCATATTTGCTGTAAAAGGAAGCTTCTCAGATGATGGCTGAGTAAGATATCTATAAATGATCTGTAAGTATAGTAGAATGTCATTAGGAATGTTCCTTTATTCCTACATTTTTTTCTAATAGAACAGTAAGTAGTATTTGTTTGTCCCCTAGGACCCTAGACTCTCTAATATCAGGGTCTTTTGCTGTATATTGTAAAGCTAAGTGTGAGCCTCTGAGACAAGGTTATCTTAGAGATGAGAGAGTACTCATGTAAACCCAAGTGACCTTTGCTCTACGTTATTTCTTATTGGTAAATAAAAGTGCTGACAGCCTTACAGATTCTTTGTATCTAGTTTTATGTTGAGGACCTTGATCCACTTGGACTTGAGCTTTGTGAAGGGTGATAAAGATAGATCTATTTTCATTCTCCTACATATAGACTTCCAGTTAGACCAACACAATTTATTGAAGATGCTCTTTTTATTGCACTGTAAGTTTTCAGCTTCTTTGTCATAGATTAAGTGTATATAGGTGTATGGGTTTACTTCTGAGTCTTCAATTCTATTCCATTAATATTCCTGTCACTCAAAAGATGCCTCACTATACCATAAGGACACACAGTTACACAATCTTCACAGCATCCTTCTTTGTAATAGCCAGAAGCTGGAAACAACACAACTGTCCCTCAACAGAGTAATGGGTACAGAAAATGTGGTGCATTTACACAATTGACTACTACCCAGCTATTAAAAACAAGGACATCATGAGTTTCGCAAGCAAATGGACAGAAGTAGAAAATATCATCCTGAGTGAGTTAACCCTGACACAAAAGAACACACATGGTAAGTACTTGCTGATAAGTAGATATTAGCCCAAAAGCTCAGAATACCCATGATATAACTCACAGACCATATGAAACTTAAGAAGAAGAAAGAGCCAAGTGTGAATGCCTCAGTCCTACTTGGAAGGGGGAGCAAAATAATCATAGGAGGTAGAGGCAGGGAGAGATCTGGGAGGGAGAGCAGAGGAGGAGGAAAAAAGGGAGCAGGAACAGCTATGGGAAGAGATAGGGGACAAATACAGAGGGTCAGGGAAATAAAAGATGTCTACATCCACTAGCTGGGCAGAAGACACATAGCAGGTGTTTAGGATTCCCAGGCTTGGAGTCGGGAGAACCATGAAAGAGAAGGAGAATGGAGGAAAAGCTGCCATGGGTTATATGAATCATGAAAATGTGACCTTGAGGGCTGGCCAATTGGAGTTAACAACAGCCCAAATGAAACATAGCAAGTAATAACTCGGGAAAGTAAATTCTAATAGCATAGAGGGTAGATATCTGCTCAGTTCTTGTGCCCTTTAAGGCTTATTATTAATATAAAGGTTGTGTATGTGTCTTTTATTCATAAACTCAATCCTTAAAAACCAGGTAGAAACCAGGGTTTGGATTAGAAGTTTTTCCAACATAGTGGTGCTTCAACGTCTGGCAAAAACTCATTAAAAAATATTAATACTAATTTCAGATTCCCGAATGTAAAATTCACACTGTCTCTTTAAGATTAGGAGGCAGGGAGAACTGGATTTCTTAGCAGCATGGGATATTAAGAGCTGAACAATCTCTTCAGCCACAATATTACTATTTGTAACTGGAAAGGTTGGAGAACCAACTACTTTTATCATTCTAAATGAATATTGTTTCTAAATGTACTGTAAATGCTTATTTGTTATCCAGGGCTGTCCAAGTGATTTCCTCAAACATGCAGTTGACCACTTTTGTCTTATGTTACCTACCCCCAGACACTGAGTATACCACTCTTGGTGAGGACATACACATCAGAAACAGGGACCAGATATCACTGAGCTGGATATGATCTCTATTCTCCAACTCCAAAGACTATCTTTCATGGTACTATAAGATTCAAATATTGAAAGCAATGAGTAGTTTTATTCATCTGTCCACATTACTTTATCTGTTTTCCTAAGTTTAATTTTCAGAGTCTACATAAGGTAGCTAACAATTGCCTGTAATTCCAATTCCAAGGAATCCAATCTCTGTCTCCTCTGGCACTTGAATTCAACTGTGCACACAGACAAGGCACATACATACATACACACACACACACATAACTTAAAATAAAACTAAATCTTTAAGATATTAGAAATGTCTATCCAGTCATAAAAGCAAACTAACTCCTGGATAAAAATGTGAGAAGAGGAAAGCAAAATGTCAGGCATTTGTAGATTAATCACCAAATAAACATTTTATAATTAGAATCAAGACACTCAAATATATGTATATTAAATTAACAATTTCTTCTCTTCATCATATTACATTATGAAAATTGATAGTGGTAAGAATTAGCAAATACATAGAAAGCATTTTGTAAATAAATAATGCTTTTTAGGTTAAAATACACCATATTTTTAATACATTCAATTATTTAAGAAAAGCATCTCTGTCCCTAAATCCCAGCCTCTTCACCCAATAATATGACTGAATTGCAGTAATAATTCTTATTAGTATATCATTAACAAATATTAAATATATAGAAAGTTGGATACATTCTATGAGATAAAAGAAAACTGAATATATAAATGTGAGAATGATCACAAATCAAATGAAATGAACTAAGGCCCATCATACTGTAAATAGCATATTAACTGCTCTGGTGTGCTTATTAGTTACAAGTACGTAGATCTAGGAGCCACTCAGTGAAAGCAAATTACATAGATAAGCCTTTAATAAATTAATTTTCCTCAGTCGAATAGGCCTTTAGCTCCTGAGTCTTCATTATAATATAGTGGTTCCTTCTATATGAACTTTCTGTTTTGTTTTGTTTTGTTTTGTTTTTATTTTACTTCAGCCATATGTCTCTACTCTTCTCAGTGTAAATTTTAAATAACCCTAGACTAAGCTCACCTAGACTTGACCATTCTAGGCATGGTAACAGGATGACATTAAGAGTTATGTGAGCTAAAATTACACTATTTAAATTTCAATGATTGTAAGAGTTGAGGTGATTAAAAACATGAAATATATCTTTGAAATAAGTAATGCTAATTAATTTAAAATATACCATATCTCTAATATATTAAATTATTTATGAAAAGCTTCTCTGTCCCTAAGTCCCAGTACCATCTCCCAATAGATGGCTAGCACTTCTGTCACTTTGTTCTTAGTGAGGTCCTTTCCTTTCCCGTAGAGACACTGTGGATAACAGATAATATGCCATATCATCTGGAGAAAATTTTTCTTTCTTTCTGACACCAGGCATCTTCTGGCTGAAATCTAAGTATGTGTTTTCTTTTTGTTCTTGAACAACAATAAGTTAATCAGAACTGCCTCAAGGACTATTAAAAAAACAGCGAAGTTATTGCCTGAAAAGTATGTAAGTCTAGGCAGCAATGATGTATGACAGGGTACAGAGGAGTACTTGATGTCTTAAGTTCTTGTTTAACTGAAGGGGTTGGTACACACAGAGGTGTTTTGCTAAGAGATGTCAAAATGTTTACACTTTGCTATCATTGTCATTTGGCAATTTTGGTCTTCAGGTTTTTGAAAGATCTTCTAGGAAATGTAGTGCAGTTTTTAGAGAGCGTACCTAGCCTTCACTGGGGTCAAGGGGGTAGGAAGGTGACAAGTTCAAAGACATCCTTGGCTACATAATGAATTCCAAACACTAGCCTGGTACACATGAGACAACGTCTTAAAAACAAAGAAAAAAATTGCGCTATCTATTCAATTATATTTTTCAAAGACAATGATAATTACTTTTAAAAAGCCTCTAGTGGAATGAGAATAATATATTTTTTCTTATTGATCTTTACGTTATTTCTCTCCTTTTTAGATATTCTCAAAGGAAAAAATGTATTTGGCTAGGAATAAAAAGACAGATGACCAGTATGAGACACATGTCACAGGAAGGTCAGTCGCACTGTGGAGCTGGTATCAGTTATGTCATGTTATTTCCACTGCTGAATTTTAAAACGATTTATTTTCAGAAAACCATGTATAGAAACACCAGATTCCACGATCCCTGACACAGAAGACCTCATTTCCTGTGCATTTTTTATTAGGTTTGGTAGCAGTATAGAGGGCCCTCCAAACAATTTTCATTAGCATCCTTAGTTATATGAAATGGCTTTGTCTTGGAAATGCTTCAGGTGTGTTTCCGATTCTGCTCTAAAAAACAGGCAGTTATTATTTTCTGATGTGCTTGTCAGATACTAGTTCACACTTTTCTTTCTATTTTTTTTAAGCCACCATTTCAAGTTTAATTTGTTATGCAGAAGTAGATAAAAAATACAGGGTCCAAGTCAGTTAAGTAAATATTGCTTGATTGTTTTTTTTTCTTTGTTTGTTTTGGTTTTTGCTATTCCAGGTTTCTGCTCCACAAACCCCCATCCCATTCCCCATCTCCCTGCTTCTATGAGGGTGACACCCCATCTACCCACCCACTCAAGCTTCACTGCTCTAGCATTCCCATACACTGGGGTACTGAGCCTTCACAGGACCAAGGGCCTTTCCTACCATTGAGAGATAAGGTCATCCTGTGCTACATATTCAGCTGGAGCCATGGGTCCCTCTGTGTGTCCTCTTTGGTTGGTGGTTTAGTCCACGGGAGCTCTGAGGCTAGTGGGTGGTTCATATTGTTGTTCTTCCTATGGGGCTGCAAACCCCTTCAGCTCCTTCAAGAAAAGAGATGCAATTATTCTAAGAATATTTGTTTGATCATTTTCACTGGATATAGGAAGGAAAAAGACAATGTGAATAGTTATTCCATCTCTCAGTAATGTTTATCTCATTACACACACACACACACACACACACACACACACACACACACACACACACACACACACATTCTCAAGCATGGCATTCTGATATTGAGAACACAGAAGCTCTATCATTATGCAGAAGATGCTTTTTAATATTTAAGGAATGAATTTGATGTGCTACCAGTATGTGTGATGCTCCTGCAGGCATCTTCAAAAACAAGGTCTCTATAGCCTTACATATAATGAAAATTTCATCTGTGTTTATGCATTGTACTTTCTATAACTCCTGTTGTTATGAAATTCATGCTTTCTGTTATTTTGTTTTTATAATACAATATTGTGTTATATATAATATTGTCTATCATATCAATTGTGTTACACAAAAGAAAATTGGACATACTATACTCTAGTAACTATAATTGTACCCCTATTTGAGAATGGAGACATTTCAGATGGGATTTCTTGGTATGAAGTTATATTTTAATAGGGAGGGAACAATTTATCATGTTGATATTTGAGGATATATGTGTACATAGAGGGAAGGCAGCAATATATAGAAAACAGAGAAAAAAACTGCTGCTGTTGGCAACCACCAGATCTTCATATCCTCAAAGCAGGATGAGATGTAGCTGCAGAGGAACAACTGCCATGATAACTTTCTTTGGAATGTTTATCCTCTATGAAAAGCAGGAAAAGAACATATTGCTGTTGAATTATATTACTCTGTTTATGATACTTGGGTCTCAATGTCATGAAGAAGTAGATGCAGTCTTTGTGATATAATCATCTTGAGAGAAAGTTACCACAAGGTATCTTCAATAAGATATTCCATTGATTGTACTTATATCCATACAGATCTGAATTGATTTAGAAACAAATTTATTAAACAGTAAAACATGCTTAATTCGATTGTGCATTGCAACTTACTAGTGTCAGAAAATGTTTTTAAAAAGGCATTTTCCTAGGCTAGCACCTACTACTCTATGGTCCATTGGAAGTCTTTCCTCTTCCATAAGTACCCCCATGCAGTGATCGCCCATCTTGCAGTTCTCTTGCTACAGATTCTGCTCACATTTCTAGTCCTGGTAAAATCAAAATTCTAGAGGCTTGTGATATATATTAATAAATTCTCAACCCACAAAACACCCATATAATTAACTCAAAACTCAATTGATATAAACACAAGCTACAAACACACCCTACTATTATTTAATAATTTATCTAAGAAATCCCCAATACTTATGACTCTCAGGACTGTGAGGCTCTGTCTCCTCTTGCCCTCACCTGCATATAGACAGCAATCCACAGATAGTCATTCTTGTGAAGTGGTGTTATTAGGCACCCCTTAAAAATGAACTGGAAATTTTAGAGAAAAGAAATAGATGTGACAGGAGAGAAAAGAGAAACGTCAGCTGAAGAAGAAAAGAGAAAATAGGGAAAACAGAGAGAAGTTTGTTATCCTTGGCCTTAAACATTTATAATTGCCTTGTCGACACACATTGTTCAGTTCCGGCATCCTCAAAGGAACATTTACTTGTAAGCTTTAAATTCTGTAAGTCTTCAGAGTTGTTGATCAGATAAATCTCAAGTATATAAATCAGAAAACAATAAAAGAGTAATATATACTTAAATTATAAACTGAAGTCTTCTATTAAAGGTAATTGAACAATGCATCATTGTTTAGCACATGGACACAGTTATACCTGTTATAAAATTAAGTCCATACAAATAGTGAAGGTTTGTAAATGAGGTCTTTACTATAAAGTGTTTTGCAGCTGAAGAATGACTCCTTAATGGCATTTTAATTACAAATGGATACAAACAGCCATGTGTGACAACTTCTTTAAAACAATCAACATTGAAAAAGCCTTCTCTGCACCATTGCCTGATGTTAAGAGGAAATAACCACACTGAACACCAGCCAAGACCATCAAACCTCATGCTCTATCACTCATTGAATGGAGAGCATGGTTTTTTCAACAGTAAATTAGTTTCCCTGCTTATGATTGCAATTTAACATCAGCCTTATTCTGAAAGTTTAAGAGGAAAATTTAACTCATCAGTCATATGTGTCTAGTGCTGATCAAAAATTCATAGCAACTATAAAGCTACATATTTTGAACAAATATGATGAAAGTGTAATAATTTTATACTACAAAATGTCTAATTATTTCTCTGAAATAATTTTCTGGGTAGTAGTTAGCAAAATAAATTTCTTCATTAATTATTAAAATAAAATAAATTACATTTCAGAGAGAAAATATTGACTTAAAATACTTTTGGCCTCATATCACTTATATTACACAAAAGAAACTAGTGAATGACTGGCAGTCTTACTACTTATTGTAATTTTCCCAATGAAAACTAGCAGTTTTATGATATAGTAATGTTTAAAAGCATCACAAAAATGTTTAATTACTAAAGTTATTTTTCCAAGTTGCCAATAACATTACTGCTGTAAAAGAACATTAAGTCTGACCATCTTAATTAGTTTTAAAATAAAGCAAATTTACAAAAGATAAATACATTGATAATACAGTATATTAAAATTTTACCCGTACCATAATTCCAAATATACATTGCAAAATTATTATGCACATATTACACAATAATAATGACCCATTTTACTTGATGTTGGCAAGGAACACCAGGGAAATATTGAATTTTTGCTTTAATTTTAGTACCTAAACATCTGATATTCACAACAATTTAAAACATGCTGTTTTATTTCTGTCCCCTTAAAGGTAAAAGACCAGAAATCTAGAAAATTTGATATCTAAATGACTTCTTAAAAATGTATACAGCGAATGAAATAATTTTACATGAGAAAGAAACAAAATGGCAATGCCTGCTTTTCCATTTTTGATTAACTGGTTAAAAAATAAGCAATATTTTAAGTAACTTAAAATGGAATTTGCTTTTTTCTTTGTCTCATAAATGCCAAACAGTGAAATGATTTTCGTTTTCAAGTTATTATATCCCAATTGATCTTCCAAGCAATGGACTTATTATCTGATTATGAAGATATGCACATTTATCAAAAGCTAGAACCATCTGTCTCAATTCTATTTAATTGTATTATATATTCATCATTTAGACAGTCAGCTTATGACATAAGCCTCTCCCAACGAGTAATTCTATACTTATTATCACTTACGACTGTGCACAGGCAGCCATCAGTCAACTCCTATTAGTCTACTTTAAAATGAAAATAATACCACTGAGTAGTCAGTCATCACTAATATGCACAGAAAAGTTTTCTTGTGTGTTTTGAAAGAAAGTAAGGATATGAGTTCTGTTTTTCTATGGGGTATTTATACTTAGAATTTATAAATTCTTAAATTGACAGCAATAATTTAGTCCCAAAATAGGCATGTGCATGTATATATGCATATGGATGTCATTCCAATAATTTTAGTCTGATCTATATCTATATCTATATCTATATCTATATCTATATAAAATATAGTGATATTCTATATAATATAATATATATAGTACACATATAATACTGATATATAATATATAATATAAATTTGGAATATATAGTTATATTTTAAATTTTATTGCATCAAAATTTTTAAAATTAAAGAAATTTATTTGATTGATGCATAAGATCTACACAGGCCAATAATGAATGCCAAGAATCAGTCTTCTCCAGGAGCAAAAGCCTTGATGTTATCCAATCCCAAGTAGTAAGCCCTAAATATATTCATATATGAGCAAAACTAAATAAACTCAGTAGTTTTGAGTTATGAATATGTATATATATAGTTTATATATAATATAAAATTAATTTGTATGTGCAGGTCTGCACATGTCTGTATGTATGTGGGTGTAACATTAATATTTAAACACAAAGAGGCAATAAATTTTAAAAGAATTTGTGTAGAGGAACTTAGGAGGACTTTTGGGGTAGGACAGAGGGGGAAAATCATGTGAGTACAGTATTCATACTTGAAACAAAATTATAAAACATATATATATATATTGTATAGAAATCTAATAAAGAATAATTGTCATTAAATACACTTACTATGATTATATAATTTTGTAGTTCAGGAGCAAATATCTATAATGATATATGTTATTTAAAGAGAACACTTTTTATCAGTTATAGGGTGGTATTTATTTTCCTCATCTGTTACATTAGAAAGAATCAAATAAAAATGAGATAAGATTATTTGCTGGAAATATTTTGGCTTTCTGTGTCACTGGAATGAAGATGAAAAATACATGTCATTCTAGTTCTGGGTATGTATACTAGTTTAAAAATGTATATCTTTTACTATCTCCAAAACAAGAACACAAGTGATTAAAATTAGCCATGCAGGATGTGTAATGTCTTTATAACCACCTTATAATAATAGAAAAAAATTAATGATAAGCTTACACATGCCAGAACAAAGAAGCTGATTTACTATTATTCATAAGCATAGTATATATCTGTGATTACAGAGTAAGTACCAGACAAAAGTATTTTAAAATATAATGTCTAATCTTATTGATGTTTGGAACACATTGAATATTAACTCTGTACTTTTAAGACTGCCCTTAATATTCTATTGTAATTGAAAATAAAATTTACTGAATTTATTCTCTTAGTGATTGAAGATGGGCAGAGATTGACTATCAAAATGATTGAAATTCCTACTAAGAGATTTATTGGAAAAGCAGAACCCAGAAGCAATGAGAAAGGAGATTTGGGATATGTACTTACTGTGTTGGATAACAATAGTTCAACTTATAGTCCCATAGGAAATATGGAGAATTATTGGGTACCTAGACTTCTTTCTAATGCTTTCAATATTGGAGTTAGGTACTATTAGTCATATAGAGGCAAATAATTAAGAGCAAAAACACAATGTGATAGAAATTCAATAAGCCAACTATTTCTTCTAATTTTTGTTTCAGAAAAGGATTTTAGCTACTAGCTGAGTTTATGAGAAATTCTCAAGTACAAATATTTATATGAAAATATTATAAGAAATGCAAACAAGAAGTGGTGGATTCAAGCCAGTCATGAGCCTGTGATGCTTTTAAGAACAAATAAAACAAAAAGTGTTAAGGACTTATGTTTTATTTGTCTTCAAAGTAATGAAAGGTGATGAATACAAACATTAAGAGGATGAGAACAATACTTGTGGTGCTGTTGCTAAGGAATCTTTGTGACAGCAAGATGGATGAAAAGAAATATGTAGACTCTATCGCTATCATCTATATAACTTTTAGAACACATAATGAGTATATCTGTTGCAACCAGACGGCATTAAATATTAGGGAAGTTTTAATAAGAGCAAGTTTCTCTTTTCGGAAAAGAACAAAGTACATGATTAAACTGTTTATCATTTGAGATGTCTTAATCTAAGCAGACAAAAAGTTAATAATCTTGTTAAAGGCTTAAACTCTCATAACTTTGATTGTTGATTCTTTTATTATATAACAAGCAACATTTGAAGCATGCCGTGTATAGGAGACTGGGTTTCTAAAGACACTAGTGAATATAGGATCATAACCAGTTTTAAAGAATTTATATTTAATTTTTACGCTTAGTTTAATGACATTCAGTCAAACCTTCTACCTCTTCTTATTTGTGCCAATGTTCCTGAGCTGTTGGATCAAAGTCATACATTATCCTCAGTCTATTAGAATGCTTTTCTTTAGGTATTTTTAGATTTTTAATCTGTATATTCCAGAATAATATTTAGCATGACACCAGATTAATCTATGAAAATATGAAGATAAATCATCAGGGGATGCCTGTATCAATCGCATTATGCCAGCATATGGTTCTAGGTATGGAGGGAGAAAAGACCTGGAAGAACATGGATTAGGGGAAGAATATTATCAAAATATATTTAAAGTTAATTTTTAAGTTATAAAAATATAGTATAAAAGAGATGTTCTATATCTTTTGGAAATCTATAGTACTTAGCAGAAATAATAGAATAATTAATTTTAGATAAACTAAAAATTTTCATTTTAAAATAAGGGTTTTTGTTAGTCAAGAGAAAAATTGTAATAATCTGACAGACCATATCACTTTTGGTAAAATGAATTCAACCTGTAAAATCTCAAATTAGCATTTTCTCATTCTTTACTCTTTCTTGAACCTATTCTGAAGTTCCAATAAACCTCTCACCATTTCCCTCTTTATATGATTTAAAACAGTTGCTTGTAACTTAATGAGTGTACAATATACTATGTTTCATGATTTTATATTATGCCATGAAATATATATTAAACAATATTACACACATATAGTAAACAGAATATGTGTGTTTAGTTTTATCTACATTATATGGGCTCTATTGGTTGCCCCAGAACAAGCAAGAAATATGATGCTACATGTGTTTGAAAAAATAACACAGATGATGCAAAGTAGCCAACAGAATTATGAATAATGACAAATTATTATTGTCATAAACTATTAAGAAATAAGTTAGTTTATTACAAAAGAGAACAGCCTTGCTTTGTGTTTCATATATTAGTCAAATTAGTTTGAGGCAATTAAAATGAAGATCATTCAAAACATTGCTACTGAGGGGGCAACCTCTGTAGCAAGGAGGTTTAAAATCTTACATTTTAAACTTAATTAGATATGTAGGTTCCATTGGCCTTTCTGCCTCTAGACGCTATTCTCACATACCCTTTCTTACAAATTATTGTATGTGAAGTCTTATCTTGGCTCTCAACTTAATTGGGTCTAGAATCAACTAAAATACAAATTTCTTGGAAATCTTTTATTTTCTTGACCACATTATGTGATGTATAAATGCCCACAGTAAATATGGTTGGCCCTGTCTGGTGGTAGCCCGGATAAAGGGATATGGAGAGCAACTTTGCTTTCATGCCTGTTTGCCTTCACTCTTTCGGACAAGTTCATCCATCTCTTTCCCATGTCATTCTTTTACAGATGTTAGATACTACTTCTTAAGGCTTTCAAGGTACAGTGAAAGTCAGCAGGTCGCCATGAGTCCTCTAAGTCTCAGTTTAACATTGAGGCTACTGAGAGAAATCCAGCCTTGTCGAATGAGAGTGTACAGAATTTGTCCTGTCCAATGGGAGATAGACATTGCTGAACTATCACGCCACATCTGTTAGTTTAATCTAGATTCTTTTTCTAGACAGAACTTTATTCAAACACATATTTCTTTATTCTCTTAAATTTTAGACCCATGGTAGCTCACGTGCTAGTGCATCTTAAGAATAGAAACCTTCTACAATAACGTTTAAATCTCTTTCTCATTGTCTTAAACTTACTAATGCAAAGTATTTGAACTTTAACAAAGTATTCTAATAATCTGCCTTACTTTTATTTGTCTTATAATTTGTCTTCAATGTCAGTAGTTAAGTGCTGGTGACATACCTCAGTGATTCAGAGTATGTACTACTCTTGTGGAGCATCTGAGTTTTGTTCCATTGATTTTTGGACATATTTCAATGCCTTTTCATTATTTTACTATCTCTCTCTGTCTCTCTCTGTCTCTGTCTCTCTGTCTCCCCTGTCTCTGTGTCTCTCTCTATGGTTTAGTATGTACAATTGATGTGTTCTTGTGAATATGTTCATATGTGTGAGTGGGTACATACTCAAGTATGTGATAGTGTGTCATAGTGTGTGTATCGGGGGGGAACAGTTGTGGGGTGGTTGGAGGAAACCTACTATGTGGATCTTTGTCATTCCATTCACCTTGTTGAGAAACTGTTTTTTGTTTTTCAGCCTATTCAAAGCTAGCTTGCCATGAAGTCCCAGGGATTCTCTTGTCTCTTGAGTTTCACCTCACAATAGGAGTGCTAGGATTACAGATGTGTTCACATGATCCCATTTTAAATGGATTCTAGAATGCTTAGCTTTACCATTTATAAAGAGAGAATTCACCAGTGACTGGTATTCCCAATCCCATTCCTTTTTTTTTATTAGATATTTTATTTATTTACATTTCAAATGTTATCCCCTTTCACAGTTTCCCCTCCAGAAACTCCCTATCCCCTCCCTCCTCCTCCTACTTCTATAAGGGTGCTCCTCCACCCACCCAAACACTCCCACCTCCATGCCCTGGCATTCTTCTACACTATAACCCCATTCTTTAAAGTTACAATTCTTTGTATATCTTTTTATGTATAAAGAGATACTAGGACATGTCTAATTTACTATTAGATAATATTATATTGTTATTAGCTAACAAGATATTTAAGATTTCTGAGAAACTATATTCTATATTAGCTTAAACAATATGATATTAAGCGAGAAAATATATCAATATTCCTGCTCATTCATAAAATTGTAGACAATTTTTATTTATTGAGAAATAACTTTCCTTCATAGTTTATTGAGTACATTTCAAACACCATAAAATCAACATATTAAGATAGGCAATTGAGGAAAGTGTAGTATGTACACTCACAAAGTTGTACAATGATTAGCATCAGTATCTAACAGAGTATTTTTAATCATTGTTTGCTGAAATACACTAAACCATTATTAGAGTATTTGTCCATTTTCAACCCCATGGATACAAGTTATTAAATTTAGGTGTTCAAACATTTATTTGTTCTAGCTCTCTCATATGAATAAAATATTCTAATGTTAACTTTCGAACTGCTTCATTTTTAATTTAAAATAAAATTTTAATTAAAATATAATTCCATCAATTGGCTCTTTTCTTTTTCCCAGAATCTATCAAACACCATCCCTTCAAATCTTTCCATGTCCCACCAAGTGTCAAATTGATAGTCCATTTCCCAATCATTAATGCTACATATATATTTACAAATATATAAATACTATATATGCACAGTCTTATAAATGTATGTATGTACAACTATATTAATGCAACCTTCTCAGTCTCTTTGTTATTTATGTATATGTTTTGTTTTTTACGAGACCATGTTGTCTTGGGAAGGATTAATTATTATCTCATCCTTGGAAAAGATTAATTCTACATCTCTCAGAAGTTATAAGTTTCCTATAATTTCTTGTCCCAATGTACAACTACATGAGATTTATGCTCCTTGCTATCAACATACATAATCATATATTTATCATTCAGTAGTTACTTATGAAGCTGTTTCTAGGAAAGTTTATTTCATAGCAGACTTCCTAATATTCTGGCTTTTACAATTTCAGAAGACCATTTTCGATGATATTCCTTAGACCATAGAAGGAGGAATTAAATGATGCTATAGGTTGTGTGTTCCTCTGCCCATCTTCTTTATTGATTTCCTATTCCCTTCCTATTGGATACCCTCTTCCTGTTTTGTGATTTCTTTCAGATCACCTAACCATTGCTATCTCCTCTCAAGGATACATTGCTCTTTCATGAATGTGTTCCTGATCATTCAGGTTGTGTACTCACATCTGAAGATTTGGAACAATGAATCACAGGTCAGAGAAAACATTGAACATTTTTATTTCTGTGACTAGGTTATCTCACTCATTACAAGACTTTCTAAATACATTTATTTACCAGTAAATTTCAGATGACGAGTATTCCATTTTGCATATATGCCATATTTTGATTGCCCATTTATCTACTGAAGAATATTTAGCTTTTTTCTTCTATTTCTAGATACTGCTTGAATAATCGGTCCCTTGGTTAATATGAACTACCTTTATTTTATATGACTTTTTTTATTGAAAACAGACTCTTATCTCACATCACACATCCCAGCCAGTTTCTCCTTTCCTCCCCATCCATTCATTTAAGCTGTCTTCTTATCTCCTTTCTCCCCTAAATCTACTCCTTCTCAGTATACCTTCAAAAATTAACAGGCCTCCATAAACATACAGTCAAAAAATACAAAACATTAAAAAAAAAGACAAGGAATAAGTCTTCATATCGAGGCTGGACAGAGCAACTCTTGTAAGGGGAAAGGGGTCCCAAAAGCAGACAAAGGAGTCAGACACTCTTCCGCTCTAACTGTTAGGAGTCTCAGAAATCATCACCTTAACAGTCATAATATATAAGTAGAGGATCTGGTGCAGTCCCCTGCAGGCCCCATCCTTACTGCTTCAGTATCTGTGAGCCCATGTGAATTCTGTGTGTTGATTCAGTGGGATATTTTCTCCTGGTGTCCCCAGACCCTCTGACTCCTACAGTCTTTTTTGCCTCTCTTCCATGAAGTTCCCCAATATCCAAGGGGAATGATCCAATAAAGACCTCTGATTTAAATGCTCTCTTTGCATAACGTCTTGTTGGTCCTTTCATAAATTCCCTTCTGCTGCTTGAGGAAGTCTCTGTAATGAAGACTAGACAAAGTACTGATCTGCTCAGGCAAAAAAAAAAAAAAAAAAGCTTAAATGTAGGGGTAATGGTTCTATTCAGATACCACTTCAATCTCTCGCCAATGAGCTGGGTTAATCCTTCCTCTGCAATGTGACTCACTGTCATTTTTCAGAGAGCAACCCTCTGTAGTAGCATCAGCCTGGATAGTTTAAGGGTCTCCAAAGGACCCTCTCAGCCAACAACTTAGTCAAATGCAGCCCAGTCCCAGCACCCAAAATCTTGCCTGACTATGAAAAGAAGGCCCATTTAGACTCAGTACCTTGCGTTCCTTGGAGGGCTCTATAGGATCACCCTCATAGAATGTTGGAAGATTCCTTTGACTTATGTTTTCACACCACCCACTCACTGTTCCCCAATCCAAGCTGGATCTTCTTGCAAACTTTCCCTATATCATTTTTACTCCATCTCACTTGATCACCCCCACTCTTACCATCTTCCCTTTCCAAAGGAGATCTATATGGACCCTCCCCTTTACCTTACCTCTCTGGGTCAGTTATTGTAGCTATAATAGACAAATAATATAGACAGTGATTGCAAGGATGGTTCAACATATAAAAATCAGCAAATACATTTCTTTAGGTGCTTTAGAGCCATTTGAGTTTCCTCACTTGAGAATTCCCTGTTTAGCTCTGTACCCCATTTTTAATAGGGTTATTTGACTCTCTTGAGCCTAACTTCTTGAGTTCTTTGTATACCTTGGATATTAGCTCTCTATCAGATGTAGGATTGGTAAAGATCTTTTCCCAATTTGTTGGTTGCCCTTTTGTCCTACCGATCGTGTCCTTTGCCTTACAGAAGCTTTGCAGTTTGATGAGGTCCCATTTGTCAATTCTTTTTCTTGTGGCATAAGCCATTGGTGTTCTGTTCAGGAACTTTTCCCCTAT
This sequence comes from Tokudaia tokunoshimensis, assembly GCA_036184795.1. Classification (NCBI taxonomy): domain Eukaryota; kingdom Metazoa; phylum Chordata; class Mammalia; order Rodentia; family Muridae; genus Tokudaia; species Tokudaia tokunoshimensis. The sequence continues at coordinate 24,420,579 of BTHU01000014.1, forward strand.
GCCCAACACTACTATGGACGACAAGAAGCGCATATCAAAAGGAGCATGCCATGGTTGTCTTCAGAGGGTCCCTGCCAGAGCCTTACACATACAGAGGCAGATGCTAGTAGCCAACCATTGGTCTGGGAGTGGGGTCCCCAATGGAGGAGTTGGAGGGCAGTCCAGAAGAGCTGAAGGGGTTTACTGCCCCACGGGAAGAACAACGATGTTGACCACCTAGATGCTCCAGGACTCCCAGGGACTAAACCAGCAACCAAGGGGTACACATGGTTCCAGCCAAAAATGTGGCAGAGGAATGGCTTGTTGGGCATCAGTGGGAGGAATGGTCCTTGGTCAGGTGAAGGCTAAATAGATGCCCCAACAAGGGGAAATTGTATGTGTGTGTGTGTGTGGGGGGGAAGTGGGAGTGGGTCGGGTGGAGGAGCATATACTTGGAGGCAGGGAGTGGGAGGAGGGGTTGGGGGGTTTGGGGGAGGGGGGAAACTGGGAAAGGTTTTACCACTTGAAATGTAAATGATTATATTCAATAAAAATTATATAAAAAATCAGCAAATACAATCCACCATATACATAAACTAAAAAAAAAAAAAAAAGAAAACACAACAAAACAAAAATCATGATCACCTTGTTATATGCTGAAAAAGCCTTTGACCAAATCCAAAACCCCTTCACGATAAAATCTCCTGGAGAGATTACTGATAAGATAGACACCCTTAAACATAATAAGGGCGATTTACAGCAAGCTTATACCCAATAACGAATTAAATGAGTAGAAACTCAGGGCAATACCACTAAAATCAGGCAAAAGACAAGTAGTCCACACTTCATATCTATTTAACATAGTACTTGAAGTTTTTGCTGGAGCAAAAAGACAACTGTAGGAGATCAAGGGACTACAAACCGGAAAGCAAGAAGACAAGGTATTATGATTCTTAGATGATATAATAGTATATACACAAAGGAACTAAAAATTCAACTAGGAACACGTATGATTGTTGAAAATTTTAGCAGAGTGGTAGGATACAAGATTAATTTAAAAATTCAGCAGTCTGTTTATATACAAATGAATTTTTAAGGCTGTTTTTTTTATCCTGAAATACTTTAATTTCTCAATTAACTATAGTAAATAGTTTTGAACATGCACTAACTTCGATTGTCAGCCATAATCTTTTGGAACTCGGGATGTGTTGAACCAGGCTCTTCTGGCTTTCACAGATTCCACTGAGAAGTCAAATGTTGAGATATCCTTCTCTGGGGTTGTATATACTTCTCATATCTTTCCTTAATTTGGATAAGTTTTTGTTCTATGATCTTGTTAAATATCTTTTCTATACAGTTAGCCTGGGATGCTTCTCATTCATCTATGCCTAGTACTGGCTGGATTTTGTGCCAATTCGACACAAGCTAGAGTCATCAAAGAGAAAGGACCCTCAGCTGAGGAAATTCCTCAATGAGATCCAGTTGTAAGGAATTTTCTCAATCAGTGATCAATAGGCAAGGACCCAGCCAATTGTGGGAGATGCCCTTCTTGGGATGGTTGTCATCAATTCTATAAGAAATCAGAAATAATACCCTTCACGATAGCCACAAACCATATTAAGTATCTTGGCGTGACTCTAACCAAACAAGTGAAAGATCTGTATGACAAGAACTTCAAGTCTCTGAAGAAAGAAATTGAAGAAGACCTCAGAAAATGGAAAAATCTGCCATGTTCATGGATTGGCAGGATTAATATAGTAAAAATGAGCATCTTACCAAAAGTAATACACAGATTCAATGCAATCCCCATCAAAATCCCAACTCAATTCTTCATAGAGTTAGAAAGAGCAATTCAAAAATTCACCTGGAATAACAGAAAACCCAGAATAGCTAAAACTATTCTCAAGAGTAAAAGAACCTCTGGGGGAATCAGTATCCCGGACCTCAAGCTGTACTACAGAGCAATAGTGTTAAAAACCGCATGGTATTGGTACAGTAACAGACATGTAGATCAATGGAACAGAATTGAAGACCCAGAAATGAATCCACACTCCTATGGTCACTTGATCTTTGACAAAGGAGCTAAAACCATCCAGTGGAAAAAAGATAGCCTTTTCAACAAATGGTGCTGGCTCAGCTGGAGGTCAACATGCAGAAGAATGCAAATTGACCCATTCTTATCTCCTTGCACTAAGCTCAGTTCTAAGTGGATCAAAGATCTCCACATAAAACCAGACACACTGAAACTAATAGAAGGGAAACTAGGGAAGAACCTTGAACATATGGGCACAGGGGAGAATTTCCTGAACAGAACTCCAATAGCTTATGCTCTAAGATCAAGAATAGACAAATGGAACCTCATTAAATTACAAAGTTTTTGCAAGGCAAAAGACACTGTCAAAAAGACAAAGCGGCAGCCAACTAACTGGGAAATGATCTTTACCAACCTTACATCCGACAGAGGGCTAATATCCAATATATACAAAGAACTCAAGAAGTTAAACTCCAGAGAGGCAAGTAACCCTATTAAAAAATGGGGTACAGAGCTAAACAAAGAGTTCTCACCTGAAGAATATCTAATGGCTGAGAAGCACCTAAAGAGATGTTCATCATCCTTAGTCATTAGGGAAATGCAAATCAAAACAACCCTGAGATTCCATCTCACACCAGTCAGGATGGCTAAGATCAAAAACACAGGAGACAGCAGTTGTTGGCGAGGATGTGGAGAAAGAGGAACACTCCTCCACTGCTGGTGGAATTGCAGGCTGGTACAACCACTCTGGAAAGCAGTCTGGCGGTTCCTCAGAAAACTGGGCATGACACTCCCGGAGGATCCGGCTATACCACTCCTGGGCATATACCCAGAGGCTTTACCTGCATGCAATAAGGACACATGCTCCACTATGTTCATAGCAGCCTTATTTATAACAGCCAGAAGCTGGAAAGAACCCAGATGTCCCTCAACGGAGGAATGGATTCAGAAGATGTGGTATATCTACACAATGGAATACTACTCTGCAATTAAAAACAATGAATTCACGAAATTCCTAGGCAAATGGTCAGATCTTGAAAATATCATCCTTAGTGAGGTAACCCAATCACAAAAGAACACACATGGTATGCAGTCACTGATAAGGGGATATTGACCCAGAATCTCGGAATACCCTAGACACAATCCGCATATCAATAGATTTCTAAGAAGATGGAAGGAGAGACCCCTGGTCCTGGAAAGACTGGATGTAGGGGAACGCCAGGACAGAGTAACGAGAGAGGGTTGAATGGAGAAAAGAGGGAGGGAAGGGGGCTTATGGGACTTTCGGGGAGGGAGGAAACAGGAAAGGGGAAGTGATTTGGAATGTAAATTAAAAAAATAAAATAAAATAAATAATAAAAAAAAAGAAAGAAATCAGGCTGATGAAGCTGTGTGGAGCAAGTCAGTAAGTTGCACTTTTCCATGGCCTCTATAGTAGCGCTGGTTTCAAATTCCTGCTCTGCTTGAGTTCCTGTCCTCACTTCCCTTGGTAATGAAAAGCAAAGTGGAAGGGTAAGCAGAATAAATCTTTCCTCAAGATCCTTTTTCCCAAGTTCCTTTTAGGTCATGGTATTTTGTGACAACAATAGAAACCCTAATTAGGACAATTTATATTTTCAAGATTTTGTCCTCCAATGCTGCCCTATATTTCTTACATTTCTTTCCTCTGCTATTTTAAAATTTTCACATTCTTTGCCTATTTTGTCTATATCCTCTACTTTAGGTAGTGATATTATATCTTTTGCTTAATGTATTCTATTTGTAAATAAATTTTCTCCTTTAATTTTCTATTTGAGATATTGAAATTTACAATTTTATCTTTGTTTAAGCTTGTGTTGTCTTAAATATTTCTGTATTTTATTGAATTCAATTTTCAAATGTTGAAATATCTTCATAATTTAGAATAGCCATGTATTTGTATTTCCTTGGACATCACTCAAGTACTATATCCTTACTCTTTTGAAGCTCAACAAAGTGTTGACATTTCCTTTAAATCCTTGACTTTGATGAAGTTTATGATTGTTCTCTTAAATTTACCTTGGGTTTAATCTATGCAGTTTTTGTTGGACACTACTTCTATAACTCAAGGGATTTGATGAGAGATATTCTCCCTTGACCATTCATGTTGTTTTAGTTTTGGCAATTTGAGCTCTGCATGAAGATTTCTTTCTTTGTTTGTGTGTCTGATGTCATAATGTGCCTTTCCTTAGATGAGACCACTAAAATCTAACCATGTGGTTCACCAGCCAAGTAAAGCTTGTGAATGAGCTTTTTAATCGGACTCTACAAAGATAGTTCCTAAATCTTGGGACAGGAGCTAGGATTATGTGTGCAGAGATGAGAAGGGGAAGAAGTATCTCACTAGTCAAAATTGACTCTTGAGCAAAGCAAGTTTAGAAGCCACAGATCTGGACCTAGGACTGTGAGTGTGAAGATGACTCAAATGAGTTTTGGGGAGGGGAGTTTGACAGTGTAAGCTAGAGAAGAAGGGACATTGGCAAAGTGGCTACAAATAGGTGAACCATAGTTTGAGTGTCTGGAACTATGTTTTGAGGTTAACCTGTATTCTGTAATTTAGAGTTATATTTTTACAGTCCATCTATCATGTAGCTCATTGAAGGGTTTTATATTATTTCATTGATGAGTAATTATTACTCAATTAAGGACTTTATGAACTATTTCTACGTTTTGGCTGCTGGTAGTTATACTGCTATAGCCACTTTCATCAAGAATGATTAATTGGATGACTTAGTTCATACATACTATTAGATCAATGAATATTTAGTTGTAGTACACATGATAGGTTCATATGTGATCATAATTTCATATAAATACTTTCATATTGGAAGTCATATTTGAATTTAGAGAAGGGATAACCATAGATGCTTCAAATAAATTTAAGGGAATTCTGAAACTCAAATTGCAAGGATTTCAGTTTCATACAAATTAAAATCTAAGCTGGGCAGTGGTGGCGCACGCCTTTAATCCCAGCACTTGGGAGGCAGAGGCAGGAGGATTTCTGAGTTCGAGGACAGCCTGGTCTACAGACTGAGTTCCAGGACAGCCAGGGCTACACAGAGAAACCCTGTCTTGAAAAACCAAAACAAACAAACAGACAAACAAACAAAACAAAATCTAAGGGAAAAATATTCTAAATGCCTTTAAATATACAAAAATATTTTATGACTTGCTTATTAAACAGATGGAACTTACATAAAGCATCAGCTGTTTATCTAAAAGTTGCTTACAAAAAAATCAACATACTGAGAGGAATATCAGAAGAACAGCTTGTTATAATTGAAAGCAAATGATAGAGTAGATCGTCTTCCTGAAATTGAGTCATTTTAAAGTTCCCCCAGTGATTGTCTTATGAAATCTACATATACAGAAAGCTCATAAATAACCTTGTGCTTCTACAGGTATGTGTTATTTGATAACCTGGTGAATCTTCAAACCCCGACTTACATACTTAGAACTGAAGTTGAGATATGAGCTTACAAACACTATTTGAAGTCCAGCATGTTAGAGATAACAAGGATCTGGTCACCAAACTACGAAAAAATTGATCCAGAGATTCTGAACCTGAATAAACAATGACTCATCTAGCTACACATTAAAATTCTTAAGATTAATAATCTATGCCATGTAGGACCTTATTCTTAAAGCAGATGTATGTCTTTTAAAAAATATTAAACATATGGGAATGCTAGAGCCATGAGGCAGGAGTGAGTGAATGGGTGGAGGAGCACCCTCATAAAGGCAAAGAGGAGGGACAGAGGAGGATAGGGGGGCCTTTGTAGGTATAACTGGGAAGGATAGCATTTAAAATGTAAACAAATAAAATGACTAATAAAAAATTAGCCTAATATTAAATATTAAACTAATATTAAATTAATTAAAATATTAAAATGCTATATTACATATAGCATTATAATAAATTGCTTGCAGTTAATAATGCTTCTATACATTTTTATTTATAATTACCATGGTTTTTATCTTTTATTTTAAGGAGAATCTTGCAACTGTGTGTTTCGTGCTTTCAAAATTCCAAATAAAATTTATTTGCTTTCATTATCATTGATGTTTAATTTGTAGAGTTCAGCATTTCTCTTTAACACATGGAGATATTTGGTCATGAAATGGACAGTTCAGTAGGAATTGCAGAATATTTTTTTATTTGGGGTCAATATATACAAACTTCAAGAGTGTTGTTGCTTATCAAGACAAGTATTTTATTGAGTTAGTGTCAGCTTTTTAATACCATCTTTTGAAAGATTCTTGATATACTTTAACTTGAAAACTTATGTACATTAACATGATTCTTTATGGTTTATTTTATAATATTTATGTAATTGTTTGTGTGTTCATTTGTTCATGTGCCCGCTAAATCCAAAGAGAGCATTGGATCTCCTAGAGATGTTTACATGTGGCTGTGAGGCATCAGATTAAATGCTGACAATCTTATTCAGGACCTCTAAAATCACAAGAAGTTTATTTACATTTGAGCCATAGCTCTAGCCACATTAACAGTTTTTAAAATTTTTTGAGATTATAACATAATTACATAATTTCGAGCTTTCCTCCATATATATTTTCCCTTATACCTTTCTTTCTTGTTTTTGTATTAAGCATAGTTACATAGGTATTTATGTATATATGTATACTTTTTTTTTTTTGTTTTTTTGGTTTTTCGAGACAGGGTTTCTCTGTATAGCCCTGGCTGTCCTGGAACTCACTTTGTAGACCAGGCTGGCCTCGGACTCAGAAATCCGCCTGCCTCTGCCTCCCAAGTGCTGGGATTAAAGGTGTGCGCCACCACCGCTCGGCTATTACATATACATATTAAAATACTTAAATACACCCTGTTATGTTTGTATAATATTACTTGAATATTCCCATGACTGACACTTTGAGTGTTTTTTAATGGATTTTATGTGAAATGTCACTATTGTGTAATTTAGTTATGGAGGTTATGCTGGTTTACTTCAAAAGTAGAAAATTTTTATGCTTATTTGCTTGTGATTCATAGGCCAAGCTTAAACACGCTATGTGGGACAATTGGCCATAAGCACATAATAGATTTACATTCACTTCCAAGTTCTGGGATTACAAATATGCACTACGAAAAACAAAAAAAAAAAAAAAAAAAGAAAGAAAGAAAACATAACTCCTCTTATATAGCTTCATATTTGAAATTTAAAAACTGTGAATTATATGTTGACTTTCCTTAACTCTAAATGCTGGTATTATTTGTTGATTTCTTTTTCTGAAAATCTTGTTTGTTTTTCAAGGTGTTTATTTACTTCTGTGAAAATTGGTTGAAAAATTAATGCAAATGTTTGCATGCTTTATTATCTATGTTATAAGTGCAACTACTGTTTCATTTGTTATTTTATGTGTATTATAAATATTCCTTTTTGTTACTATTACTTCTATTTTTTACAGTCTAGTCACTGCCCACCTTTTGATCTGCCCTCCCACAGTTCCAAATCCCATTTGTCCACCTCCATGTCATTCAAGAGAATGTCTCCCCAACCAGGCCTTACCACTCCTAGGGGAATCAAGACTCTCAAGGATTGGGTATTTCTTCTCACCTGAGGCCACACTAGGCAGCTCTCTGATATATATGTATTGGGGGCCTCAGACCAGCTAGTGTATGCTGCCTGGTTTGTGGCACAATATCTGGGAGATCTCAGAGGTCCAGGTTAGTTGAGACTGCTGTTCTTCCTATGGGGCTGCCCTCCTCAGCTTCTTCCAGCCTTTCTGTAAGTCACCCCTAGTGGTCCATTGGTTGTCTGTAAGTATTTGTCTCGGTCAACTGCCTGTAGGGCATTTAAGAGGACAGATATGTTAGTTTTCTTTCTGTAAGCACACCATAGCATCAGTAATAGTTAGGCCTTGGAGCCTCCCCATGGGGATCCCAGGTTGATCTGGCCACTGAATCTCCTTTTCTTCAGTCTCTTCTCCATTTTGGTCCTTGCAATTGAGAAGCTGGAAACAGCCCAAATAACCCACAATGAAAGAATGTATATGGAAAATGTGGTTGATTTACACAATGGAATGCTACTCAACTATTAAGAGCGAGGACATCATGAGTTTTTCAGACAAATGGATGGAACTAAAAAATATCATCTTGAGTAGGGGAGTGGTAAAGTCTGGTGGGGTGAAAATGGGAGGATGGGAACATCCTCTTGGATAAGGGGAAGCAGGAATGGGATGAGGAACACTTGGAGGGTGGACCTGGAGGGACATAACAGTTGGACTGCAAACAAAATTCTAATGATAGTAATAAAATAAATGAATAAAAAAGTCTATTCAGTAATCTATTTCTATTTGTCTAATTTCCATAACATTTCTAAACTCTCTCTTTTTCTTCTCCACCCTCTTCCCTTTATTTAAGAAAAAAAGGATGATGAAGAAGAAATGAAAATAGAACTCTCTGAATCTAAGTTCCCTATTTTATCTCTTCCCTGTCCAAGACGATTATTATTTGTAATCATCCCCTAAAAAACAACATATTTATAACTCATAGAAAGACCAAAACCATCTACCCCAACTTAAGGGACTGGGATGATAATCTTATGATTGCTTCCTGTTGAATTGGGATAAAGAATACGTTTTTGGGGAGCCCAAAAGGAAATTAGAAATGTGGTCTAATCAAAGGAAAACTAGCTGTGATCATTTGTTGTCTAGTCTCTAAGTGCTGAGAAAGTTCAGAACTTAGCTGAAGTCCTGACTTTAATCATCTGAAAGGCTGAATAAGCAAGCTAGCTGTTCTGAAAATGTCTAGAAAACAAGTGTTTAAAGGAAAGAGCTTCAATGCAGTTGAGCTATGATAAGGCAGAGAGCTAGAACAGCAAGCCCTGGCAAATCAGCATGCTGGAGGGTGAATCCTGTCAGGGATGACTTCTTGAAATATTCAAGCCTTACAACCAATACAAACCTTTATAAAGACATTTCTATGGAATGTGCAGGGTTCACAGATCATTTAAAGAAGATCAATAAAGAAAGACAACTCTCTTTCTTTGAAGGTTAGCTTGATCATATCAGACTGCAATGTACACTTCTATTCATGCTATCTGAAAGGATTATATATAATAATAAATCATGAGAATTTTGTAGTCAACAAGATTTACTGGATGTATATAAGCATTTAAGTCTTAGATGGTTCCAGAGCTGCCCTCTTGTACAGAGATCAGTCTATACATTACCTATCTTGTTGATCTTGTCAATCTTTCTCTTCTTGTCTGTGATCAAGACCTTCAGGGAGTCTCTCTTTGTTATGTCTGATTTTTATCACTTTGGAAGGAACACATAGCTTTTCTTTTCCTGTGGAAATATAGGCATAACCTCTCCCTCAATGTAATCCATTTCATGTTTCCCATTTTGAGGTTAGAGCATCTTTAAAATAACCAGGCTGGTTTAATTCAGCATTTTTTCCCATAATCCAATGTCTTTCTGCAGCTATAGTTTTTGTTCACTAGCATTCAAAAACACAGGGTTAATAAAGCACTATGAAATCTATTTCTGGGTATCTTTGTTGCAATTTGTGTTTGTTAAGCATCTCTTGAATGTCCTGTAAGATTGTGTAGTGTGCATGTTTTATATTATATGTAAAAAAATAAATTGCTTCATCTTATTAGAGACATATGCTAGAGCATTGTCAGTCTTAATTTGTATGGGTGTTTTCATAATGGCCATAACACCTAACAAATGCCTATTACTGGATA